>LR737385.1:4618775-4630625 GCA_902655005.2 Marronus borbonicus | reverse complement strand
GAAGATAATGTTTGAAACAGGCTCTATTGGAAAGTTGCTGAGGAATTTTATTTTTTTTGTTATTTTTTTACACACGGGCCGCAAATATTCACAGAGACATTTGTTTATTGCAACATTTTCTTTTATAGATTGATCGGCGATTGACTTCTAAACGCCAGAAACAATATTCTGCAACGAGATTTTGAAATACTAGTAATAATTCTAAATAATGTTGTATGCGCAATACCAAGGTATTTGCAGTAATTAATATATGGGAGCGTAATCGTGCCGTTATGTAATTTGGTTAATAATTAAGGCTAAATAAAAATATCGCAACGTTTCCTGCCACTAGGTAACCTAAGTCGATTGTAGTTGTGAAAGTATGCTTCGGATATCTGATATGTGGAATTAATTAAGAGCAGTAACCGCCGTGGAAGACATCAGCTTGTCGCCGTCGATATGACTAATTAATCCGTTCGTCGTGTATCATCTGATAGGAGTCACGCAGGGCAGTGCTAATGCTCCACACCTATAGGCTCTTGTACATAGTGAAATACCATACATACAACGGAACATACAGCCGTACATACTAGCGACCTAATGACGGAATCCTTCGTAGAATCGTCAATCGTTGCTTCTGAACTGTGCAGGAGTGGTAAGCCGGGCTAACGGAGACAAAGACGAAGAGGATTAAGAAGGAGAAGAAGAAGACGGCGACCAAGAAGATACGGTAGCACAATTTCATTTTGTTTAAGATGCACGCCCGGTAAGATTATTTCCACGGTTAGATGATTTGTTAAGAGAATGAGTAATGGACGACCACGAAAACAATTTGTTGCCAGGTTGCTCAGGTCCGAATAATTAAATACGCTCTACCTGTGCGCGCTAGAGATGCGTTGAAGAGCGGTGGCCAAGAAACTGGCGTGTTATGAGATCTTATTTTCCCGCCCATAGGTTGCTATAAGAAGCTTATTGCATCTTCATTTAATCATAGCAATAAAATCGACTGAAATATACCTCGATTGAAATCAAAAATAGATTTTTCCATGACAATGATTCTATAGCATGACCTGCATAACATAAAACACAGAAAAGTTATGACGGTTAGGTAGGTGATAAAATAGTTATAAAAGATTGCTATATTATTCATACGTTGAAATAGTTGCTTGCAAAAGATTTCAATATCAACTAAAATTTGGATCAGCAACATTGATCCATTTTTACACCGAAAATAACCAAATTTGCGCTATGCTTTAAACAGATGGTTATAAGATATAACACATTCAAACTCGCCTCTCGAACTCAAAGTACCCCGTATGTACAATTTTTGAAGCTATTTTTGCTAGGTTTAGACATCAGTAGTTTTTAAATTGTAATTTCATGTAATTTCATTCTACACTAATGCCGTGTATTTCTATTGTTGTTGCTTTATATTGCTTAGGACGGTAGTCTGAAAAGTTTGCAGTCTAACACAGAGACAAGTAACAGATTTGGTGAATAAGATGGGTGGGTCTATCAATTCGAATCCCAATTCGTTCTTGCCATGGCGATCACTGAAGATTCTTTTCTCTAAATGCGGGTATTTTTCTGCAATTTCTGTTTTCAGCTCAACAAATAATGATGCGTTCGGTGATTCCGTTATTGCTTTTTTTTTTAAGTTTGTCCATTAGCTCCACTCCATGTTGCCATCTTCGTCATTGCCAGAGCCGACTCACCTTTCGCAGTCCACCGTTTCGATTCTGTCTTGATTTCAGGAATGTATTGGTGTATTTATTAAGTTTTATCTACAGTTATTAATCGACGCTAAAACTACGAGTTATTCTGCTTAAATTGCTCCAATATTACCTTTGGAAATGTTGGCTCGATTACGTTTTTGGCCCTGATCTTCAGTCAATACGTGACAAACACGTTCTTTCGAGATTCTAGCATAATTTTGCGAAGATCTCCGATATTATCGGAGTGGTTGCAGATTTTGATTATCCTGAACGTTTGTCGTTAACCAAGCTAGTTTAAATTCAGCTGCCTAAGGTATCGTTGCTGCAAATGATGATACAGAGTCCCTGTAAACAGCGTTCATCTCGGCCTTTCAAATGCAAGAATTCAATGACGGCTATTTGATTCTTTCAATTTTTACAGAAACACTAACATTGACTGACACAAACGACTGTTAAGTATTAACTGAGTGTCCAACATGACTGAAATCCTCAAAATTATTTTTCAACGCAAGCCACAGAATATTTTTTGTGTTGCCGTTTGAAACTTTTCAGACTACCTTCGTATCAATCACATGTTGAAGGGTGTTTTTCTTATAATAATAATGAGCAATTTATTTCAAACACGACATGTATATTCGTCAGTATGTTTCTACATTCCTTCTTTGCGCGATTGTTTCAAAATATATTGTTATGTCTGACCTATAACTTGCCACTGCTAATATGTCGTTAATATGTAGTTTCCTAATATGTGCCATTTTGACTATTTTCATATGATTTGATGGTAATTACAATACTAGCTTCATGAATCCTGCTGATAAAACAGATCTCAGAAAATTACTTAACCTTCAAATAATTTTAATGCAACCATTTTAGAGCTTACTAAGAAAGACGAGAACGGCAAGCTTATAGTGAGCTTTTAATTTGCACTTGCCACAAGGATAAAATTAAATTAATCAACTTCAGAAATACTTAATGATATTCATGAAGTAACAAGGAAGATTATTCCTTCATTTCACATATAATCATCGAAAATTTGATATCCGAAAGAGAAGAGTAGGCGATGTGGTCGATGACACGACCTGACCGTAGAATTAATTAACATTTCAACAACTAATTTCGAACTTAACGGAGGAAAAAATGTTCAACAATAATCACGAGTGTGATCTTTCTAACGCTTCGATAATGAGAAACGTTAGCTTGAATGACATCTTAGAGTGGTAATTTTGTGGTGTGGTTTATGCGACTGTAAAAATTCGTGCCGGATTGTACAGCAAAAATAATTAAATTTCGTTAATGACGTATTACATTATACATGGAGAATTGTAGACAAACTATAGCTAGTGGATGATAGGTAGATATAGATAGAAGGTTTCATCTTTTGCCAGTGGTGTCGAACAACATATAATAGATGCTAATATAGAACATATACTCATTGTGCATCCAGCAACTACAAATATTACGCTGATAGAATTCTTCAATGCCGCGAAAGTATGTTTGCGAGAGTATCTGTTCAAGTTCTAACTCAAACTCCCATCGTGACAATAATTTTGAATTGTTAGGTACACTGCCGTTCAGTGAAGTTCGGTCATACAATAAAAATCTATTATATCACACTGTATACAATTATTAATACATAAAATTAGAAAAATATTAAGCATACACTCTTTTCTAAGGGATTAAAGCCATAAATTATTATGTAAAGTAGAAATATTGCGACAACCACAATAAACTTCCTTTTATTATCATTCCAAGAATGTCTCGGAAGTACCGATCTTTTGAAACGGGTCGTTTGGGGATTATTAACGAATAATACATTTAGGAAATATACCGCACTATCATTCTTGTTTATTTATCACGGGCGTAAGGATATAAATTTGCTTCATTTTACTGTTAAACGTGTGTTGGTGTACATCTGTCGTTTTTGCGCGAAAGTTTTAAGAAATTTTACTTCAAAATGGCACGAGGCAAGCCTACTAGCGTAGAAAAACGTTCACGCATTACTACGCTGTTTGAAGAAGGATATTCGGTGCGACAAATTGCTGAAAAAATAAATATGAGAAGCTCAACAGTAAATGACATCATAAAGCGATATGGGACAACTAGAACTATAGAAAATCGTGTTCGTCCTGGAGCATCTAGGAAAACAACAAAAGCTGAAGATTTCAGAATTGTATTATTAAGCAAACGCAATAGAAAATTAACAGCGCCACAAATAGCAGCCGAAGTCAATCGCGGCTGTGAAGAGCAAGTTTCGGCGAGTACGGAGTCAACAAGCGGACCTTCATGGGCGCATTGCCATTCGAAAACCCTTATTACGTCGGGGCAACAGAGCAAAACGGCTACAATGGGCCCATTCTCATCTAGATTGGTCGTTAGATGATTGGAAACACGTGCTTTGGAGTGACGAGTCAAAGTTTGAGGTTTTTGGGCAAAATCGACGAGTTTATGTCCGAAGATCTAAAACCGAAAAAATGATCCCGGACTGCATTGTACCAACAGTGAAGCAAGGGCGTAGTTCTGTGTTAGTGTGCGGATGTTTCTCCTTTGCTGGGGCGGGAGATTTATGCGGAGTGCAGGGTGTAATGAGGAAGGAAAATTATTTTGCAATACTCCAGAATCATGCAGTGCCATCAGGATTGCGTATAATAGGCCGTAACTTTACATTCATGCATGACAACGACCCAAAACACTGCGTTAGTGTGTAAGAACTATCTAAAGGAGCAAGAAGAACAGCACACCCTGAAAGTAATGATATGGCGCCCACAAAGTCCAGATTTGAACCCTATAGAGTTGTTGCGGGAAGAACTGGACAGGAAGATCCGAAAAATATGCCCAACTTCACAAGAACATTTACGGAATATTCTGCAAAATGAATGGATTAATATTCCAGAATCCGTTTCAACAAAACTTATCGAAAGAATGCCTAGAATAGTTCGAGCGGTGATTGACACCAAAGGAGGTTTTTTCAATGAAAAAATAATATAATGTTCAGTATGTTATATTAGGCCAGAATAATTTTTGATTTATTTATTTTTGTCTTTTTTACCTGTACTTGCAATAAAATTGCATTTTGTTTTTAGTTTCGTTTGTTTCTGTAACCTTTTCATGTTTTTTACTAACCGACCGAACTTCTCTGAACGGCAGTGTACATAATTGTATACTTCACTACCGACATATAGATAAGATCGATGATACGCTGTGAAGTTTAACCTGTTAGAACTTACAAAATTCGTAAATAGTGGGAATATCCTGATTTATAAAGTAATCTCCATATGAGTCCCTGAAATGTAAGTTGTCGATAATGGGGTTTTGTAAAAGCAAAACTGATTTTATGTTATTTTCTTTGCGCCAAAAGAGAAGCCTACAGTATTGAAAATACACATATTTCTCATTCTAAATAGTACAAAAAGAGCCATCTTCAATTTTGAAACAATGGTTTCTAAATGCATAGTTTACTTGTATTGAAAGTAGTAACCAACAATCTACAACTTGATAGTGATACCACCCTTATGCATATATTATTATATGGTAAATCGTTAATAAAAACAAAAAGCAATAGCGGCCTCGACAACAGCAGAAATGTGGCGAGCCACAGAGCCTTCGTCATTAATACTCCTTGCTTCAGTAGACTCAGATATGGCTCGAAAATATCTAATAAAACATCCTGATTCACCAGATCAAATGGCAAATGCCTATCAAATGAGAACGTGTGGCTAGACCTCTTACCAATGAAATTTGTGTTGAGTAGGAGAACGTACGTCGTTACCAATTATATATTTAAACAATCGTTCTTTATGGACATTTTCAAACATTTTCGATAGTGTTCGAAACAACGATATTTTTGCATAAACATACTGTGCAAAAGAGAATGCGCATGGTTATGAGACTATTGTCACAGTAAAGGAGTACGGTTTCTAATTATCGCTACGTCGTTTTTTGTTCTTTAAACCCTACCTATTTCTTTTATAATCTAAGTATTATTACGCATGAATTTCCAACAATAGGGTATTTATAATATGAAAAAAAAACATGATTCTTCTCATAATGACGGAGTTGAATCGGCCGCCAACAACATTGGATTTCTAAGTTCATTTTAAGATACTGGAAATTAATAGTGGATTCGAAAAGCTTCACGCTTCCATACTAATAGATCTTCGAGTAACCTGTTATGTACATGGAAAAGGCAAGGTATACATAAAATAACAAAAACAATCAGCTGTTAAAAACTTCATCAGCGTTGATTAAAGGATGGCTTCTGGTATTTCTGCTGTGACGTGGATGCTGGCCGACTGACTTTCGTAATGTGTATCGGATAGGTGGACGCGCCCTTGGTACTACTATTACTATACGAAAGTATGCGTTGAAAATTTGATAATTCGTTAATAAGCGTACATCCTGTCTGTATTTTATCTTGCATTCGTGGCAGAGCGATCGTCCGAATGGTCTGGTCGGGTTTTTTTATATTCTACTTATATATGTTGTCAAATCGGCGTATGATATAAATTTAGATTAATTTTGAATGGTCGAAAAAGAATTAGTGTAGCTTAGACTATCTGTCGATACCTGACAAATTTCCTTATATCAATGGACAACACAGTTAAAGCATTTTGAATGCCGGGGCGAAGTCGATCAAATTGGTCTTTCACATTTTTTATAAACAATCAGTTGCCTTTTACCTGACAGACGAACAAGTGTGATCTCGGTGTTGCAAGTTGAATGAAATCAAACATTTGCATAGCTGAATCTGTTAAAACTAGGCTGGTCCTAACCATTCCATTACTTTTTATGTCGCTTCAATTGCAGTTTTTGTAAAAAAAAAAAACAAAACGGGCTGAAATCGAACACATGATTCTTACCGTACTTTGTTAAGTTTTGAAGCAGGTTTAAAGCAATTCCTTTTATATGATTTTCTTAAGTGAACTTTGCTTCTATGGCATGAGGGACGCAGGGAAGGACAGGCGAATCGTGCTTTCCTACAAGACGCCAAATATCGTGTCCACTTTAACTAAGGGAGAAGAACAGGAGACGCTCCAGCAAGGATTCTTCCATAACTCCTTTTCGTTTGTTTTGATTAAATTATCTATTAAGGACCTTCTTGTGTTCTGTTTTCTTTTTAATGTTTTTAGAGTTTTTTTTTATAAAAAAACAACGTTTAAAGTGCTCTCAAAAAATAATTTTCGTTAATATGCGATTTATTGCAAAATTTTGCAGCAATTGTTGAATATGCACATGTTTTTAGTACTGATCAATTGATTTGATCCTAAACCGTTCTAAAGTGAGAAATGTGTACCTTAATACGGGTAATCCCCTTCACCCCGGATCTGGTGGTGAAAGTGATCTTTCATTTGATGATCCCTCCTCCTACTTGAAATTTTTTTTTTTGACGCAGCGATAGAGGGTTACTATGATTAGTCAATTTTTTTTCAAGTATGTCCCCCAAAATTAAAGATCTATGAGTTTCAGGATTTTTTGTTGAAAATATACAACATTTTAAGGATGTGCTTAATGATCCCCATTCATTCACCATCATTGTACGAGTATGCAGGTAGTACCACAATTTATCAAAAATTAATTCTGTCTGAAGTAGAAATTTTTCAAATTGCATGAAAATGCAGATTGTTGGAGGAAGAGTTCTATGTTATAACCCATGGATATATGTGTGCCGTTTCGTATTGCGAAATGTTTGTGTTTTTATCAATAATGTTGTTACTGTCAAATACTTGATTTAAGGTTTGGCACCTATTGAGGCAATCGGAAATTTATTAATATACTTGCTATTCTTCACCTGTTTTCGAAAACTTTACAAGAATTAAGCTTAATGTCACACGTAACAGCTTGCCACGATGATTTAATGGCGCAGTTTTTTCTTAGTTAATTAAAATGGGAGAGGTATTTTTATGGTAATTTATTGGGGCTTATTTGCATGAAACAGCAATAAGAGTGTTATTAATTATTCTTTTTGTTTGCAAACTAATTTATGCGCGACGTGTCGATTATTTTGCTGGCAGCATTACGTAACCTCTCTCAAAGCTAAGTAAATTACTTAACGATTTAATTACAATTCTTTAACATTCGGACAGAGATAGACTGTCGCAACAGCGATGATATAAACCGAGCTAAATTCAAATGACGTTATATCGACAGGCTATAAAAAAATAGATATTGTGAAGAATATAAAGGCATTTCTGACTGTCAGATTCGACGTGACAATAATATTAATCTCTTTTTTAGTTAGTATTTGAGATGTTAAGCGTGAATAAAAGTTGAGACAAAATCTCGAAAACAATGTCTACTGCGCGCTATCAATTTAAATAATTTCTTAAGAATTTGCGTTGATTACCATTTTTCCTAAATTAATTACGATAAGATCATCTTTAGACACCTGTTTCAATATGATGGAATTGCAAACATTTGCGATATGTAGGTCTTGTATTTCAAGGAGCGCCAGAATGTCTTGTGGAATAAAAGTGATAGAATAAAGGCCAAGAGTAACTTAGCTATGTAGCGTTAGTATAGAATATAAAGAAATTCTCCGATGCTTTCATTTAATTGCATTGAAGCACTCTACGTATCTTAGATGCAACCAGAGTTGTTAAGTACTAAGCTAAAGTACTTCCAGTAAGTAGTACAATTGGTCTAGAAATGATTTTTTTTCAAGTAATAATGCAGTCTTAAAGGAAGAATACCAGTAAATGAGTCAGTTTCATTAAAATATTTTGCATTCTCAGGTAACTGAAAATATATTTCTTTCCAAATCACCGGTTAGTATCTAACAAATCAGAAAATGGGAGGAGCCCGAAGTTGGAAGTTGAAGACAATGAACATGTTCCTTAAGTCTAATACCAAAAGATACTATGAACTCACGCCGAGTCTCAACTTCAATAAAACGGTTCTGTTCGTATTTTAGAGGTGAAACACAATGCAATATGTAACTACAAGCGGCTATAGCGTAACACTACAAAAGAAAATCTGAGAAAAATGCCGAGGAGAAAAACCAGGAAAAAAACAGGAATTAATGGCAATTTAAACGAAAAGCGTTACTTTTGCGCAGTACAAGTTTCTCAAATTTTGTGTCGCTTAAAGCATGTCGTCTAAGTACGTAACATTGATATGGTAGGTCTATGATCGTTTGGATACTTTAGTAGTTGGAATTCATAACGGTTTTCTTGAAGAAACCGGTGTTATTAATGACGTTGGGGTACATTCAGCTCCGTATTTAAAATCAAAAAATTTTTTTTTTACATTTTCATATGCACGTACTCCAAATTGATGTATTTGCTCTCACTCAACAGCGGCCTGTAATATCAAAGATTTAATATCTTCCATACCAACCAAAATCTGATGCCGCTAAACCAGGGTGTTTTAAATTTTGCAATGGTTATTATAGCTATTACTGCCATTTTTGATTTAATAAAGTGTAAATAAAAACTTGAGACGCTTTCCTAAAGAATATATTGCAATGGCTTAGTCAGTTGCTTGACTGCTAAAGCGAGTTTAATTTTCTTGAATTTTGTGTACCGTAATATGATTCTAGGGAAAAGCTACCCCATAACGCCGCCCGTACGTCAGCAAGAATTTACAAGATTAGACAAGTTTCCATAATCGCAAGTTGAAATTGTGCCAATACAAGCAAGAAATTGTGCGAATGCAAGCACTGCAAGTATTTCTCGTGGGATAAAATACCTAGAGCAGAAATATTACTTAAAGTACCTCAACTTTGACTGGAATTTTCAATGAATTTATAACAAAAATGGTCCTACTCGTGGCAAGTATTAATGCCTCAGCTCACAGTATGTTCTAAAGATAATTCATTTCTGAATCACTTTTTCTGGGTAAAATTATAGAGTTCGACATTATTTAAAAACCTTGCGGTTTCTTATATTCAATTTACGTTAGAAACCTATAAAGAAAATCGGTAAACCTTATCTTAATTAACCACACATTTAAGAGTTTCCGACGACAGTTCCTTTAAGAGGTCCTCTCTTCGCGGTCAATATTTAGTGTCAATATTTGTTGTCAAAATGTCCACAAAACGATCGATACAATATATACCAATGTGTTTGCCAATCGATTTAGTTATGGCCGCACGTGATCGGTTTTAGAAGCGAAGGCACAGGTAAATACCACATAAAATAAATGCTATAAAAGCCCACAATTGTTGAGGCCATTAAAAAAGTGCCTATAACTAACGCTAACATCACTTCAAAGTTAATAAGAGACACTCTTTTATTGAAACTCTTAAGAAAGTGTTTATCACAGTTTAGCGATATATTAGTGGTTGATAACTGTAATGTACTTATGGAATAATATCCTATGCAAGCTACTAATGATTTTAGAAACAAAAAATGTTTATAGCTGAATAAAATGTAGCCATTTATAAAGCTTCTAGAAAGGCAAGCGAAACTTTGTTATAATTTTATGTGTCTTTAAAGCTTTGATTTTATGAGATGGTTAAGCTAATTCATCAATTTGAATATGTAATTTTTCAGGTTCATCAGGTTTTTGCAAATACGGCTATAATAATTTAATCTTCCCTTCAGGTATTTATATTTGCATTTCATTGCAGTGTAGTAAAGAAATTACATAAACTGATCGAAAATGAGAAAAAAAAAGATGATGGGGTTGTAGTCATTAGAGATTGTACAAGGTAAGACATTGTAAATGGAGAAAATTCTGTAAAATGTGGCAGTTACGCACGGCAGAAATATGTACATACATGCTTAGTTTTTCTTTTCTTTCTACTCCTATCAACATGATAAAGGATCAGATGTGAATAAAGTAAAATGTTCATACACATTTAATTTTTTAGTTAATTTATCGTTACGTACGGCATTATTTATATTAATAACTTTCCAATCAAGTATACAGGAAAATTTCCTACTCCCAAAATTTATAAAGACGTATGTATATAATATTCTATATTCAAAATCAATTAGTTCAAGTTCGCTTAGTACATTACTAGGTTTATCGTCCGAAACACCCCACATAATTTTCTCATTTAAGAAGTCTTAGATTGTACATCTTCGTTCTAAATTGTAACAATGGATCTATGAAGCAAAGATGACGTTTGTTATGAACAACTTTAAATTTTAAGCATTTTTTTTGCAGTCTCAGTTCAGTTTACAGAATGGTTATTAAAAGTAAATTCAGTTGTGCCAAAATGCATTTTTGAAGGGAGCAGTAAATAAACAAAGCAATGAAGGGGGTTCGTATTACAACATAACGATGCTAGATGATCGAATTTGATCGTAGGAATAGTCCCCATGAAAAGTCTCCAATCTTGATAAGTTGCAAAAAATGTAATAGTTAATACAAAATGTTAGAATGTTTTAGAGAACACCTCAAAGGCTTTTAGCGATTTTTAACGATTTCTGGAGAAGGGCAATCGTATTGGGTAGTTTGAAAAGGAGTCATGATGAACTTGGATATCTCCAAAGTTCGATGACATTAAAAGAAAAACTACTAAGTTACATTCTCGTACTCTCTTTTTTGAGAGAAACTGTGTTATAGTACCGATTTTCCTAAACATCTGAAAAGTATTCGTGTTAGATTCGTAATAAATATGATTTTTTTTTCTGCAAGAGCAATTTGACAAGAAAGAAAAATAAGTAGTTGTATTTCAAAAGTTTTCAGTTTTCAGAACTTTCTAAGGGATACTCTTTCATATATTGATCAATGCAATTCCTCGTGGGACAGCCTATACAACTTATTGCTGTTTATTTCTTTGTTATCATTTTTATTATTACTATCATTATTAGTATTATTTTCAAATTGGGTGGGTATTTTCTTCAAGAGTAATAACTATATGAGGACTAGATTATAGTAAAAACCAGAACCAGAACAGTACGAAAATGTGTTTGAAATAGCCAAATTTTCTAAAGTCTGGAAGATAGCACGAATATGCCCCGTTTTCAAGTTCAATGATTCTGCAGACGAGAAAAACTAAAGACCAGTATCAACCTTATCCAACTTCTCTAAGCTTTACGAGCAAATGCTTTATCAAAATCTCTTCCCGAAGATAAGGTCATATATATCTCCAGTACAGCATCGCTTCGTTACGGGGCGCTCCACTGTAACTAAGAGCTTAATTGTGGAAATCAAATGAACGTCATATACCAGGTGTGTCGGTAATTCCTTTCCGGTTTTTCCGGCAGAT
>LR737385.1:4602978-4618375 GCA_902655005.2 Marronus borbonicus | reverse complement strand
GGACCATTCGTGTCCTCGAAACGGCCGTCCCGGACTATTTATTATATTACTATATAATAAATTAAACTTGTGTGGTGAGGAGGGTGCCGATACTTATGTGTTGTTTAACACAAAGAACTTTCAATTAAAAAAAAACAGGTGAGGGGGCTCCAGGAGTAATTGTCAGTGATATTCTTCGATGTTTTCTGGACTAATGTTAATTACTCGTTAAAGGAGTAATCGAAAAGAATTATTGTTTTTTATTATTACTAACTTGATTTTAGTGCATTTTTTTTGTAACATGAATTTGGTCATTTAAATCATTATTTACCCTCCAATATCAAAAATGAAGTTAAAGAAATTTAATTATGTAGCTTTAGGTTTAGCAAAATGTACCTAATCAATGGTCCCACAAATATACCAATGGGGTAATAAAAATGCATGGCATCGGCACACTCGACGCCATAAAAATATTTAGAAAGTTCGTAGATTTTTATTGATAATTCACGCCGCGAGAAGAGTTCGTTCAAAACCCACCTTGGGAACTCAGAAGAATCTATAAACAAAGCAGAAGAATTAAAAGATGACTAGTTGAGAAAAAAATAGTAAATAAAAAACTAGAACCGCATTAAATAGAATGCAGAATGGGCAAGATCGAAGAGAACATTTATTGACATAAAGATTATAAAGGATAGTAGCCTTATCTAAATTCTATTATCCGCTATTTCAGATCTGATATGTTAATCTTCCTTGAGTGATTTTCTTTCTCTATCCGCGAAAGCATTACAGATCAATAGATAAAAAGCTAATGTATTCATTATCTCTATGTATGTCGCCATTACCATATCTAAATATTTAACAAGAATGTTGTCATCATCGTCACCATAATCAAGACACGTCGCACGTTATTGAATTATCAAAAAGCTAAGAAGTATTTAGAATGCAACAGATGTTTAATTACGGACATAAATACCATCGTCTTAACACCACGCAGACAATAAAACAAATAGCATTAATGTATCAGACACAAACGAATGATCTCAACTTTACCGTGCATAAATTAATTTTCATGTGATGTGTGCGCAGAAGAATTTTAATTGCCAATTTTTTTTTACAATAGGCATAAAGTCGTTATATTTCACGACATCTATTCACGATTAAATTGTTTGAAGTGTTAACGAACCGTTGCCTAGATTTTTAAGTTCTCTAGGATGAGGGGAATCGACATATTTTAAGCGATTAGTCATAAATTGGTTTGTTTTTTTTTTCTAATTGAATGTTATAAGACGTGTTTATTTCGGATTTATCTCAATTTCGAATGCACTGTTATTGCAGTTTGAAGAATCAGCTATTTTATTTCTAAGTGCTAAAGCAGCTGGAATCCAAATTAACATCTTCCTTCAGTAGTAATTAAATATTAGAACTAGCTTCTAATTTATGGGACTTCATTGCAATGAATCACAAATATTGTAAGGTCACAGTTTCTTCAGACTGCCTAGCCTTGTTCGTTGTGATTGTTTCTGTTCAGTTTTGCGCCAGGTAACCATCTCTTCGGCTAGTTGCAATTCCTACCCAACAGTCCCCATGTTGCTTAGGTTGGTGAGTTTTCTTATGTCGGTAAATGCAACCCACTTTGTTTTTTGTGGATAATTAACTAGGAGTCCTGCTTTAAGCCACCATTCCCTCATTTTTCGCAGCGCATTACGCATAATACTCGTTGCAGTCCCAGAGAATTTTTTTTTTGATAGAATAAAATATCATCAGCACATCCTCGCGTTCCTGTTCCTTAGTCGGTTAGAGACTTAATGAGGTTATTGACGACCACAAGCTCCACATCAGTGGTGACAATACTCCCGAGGAAACAAACATTTTGGAACAGTTACTTTAAAATTAAAGAAATAAGAAATTTCTCACATGGTGCAGATTCTTTCGCGGACGCTATAGAATATGCTACTCGGATCTTGGCTAGGCAAGTATTAGAAACTTGAGGTCAATTAGTCCCTGAGTCGAAAAATGCACTGATTTAGGGTTTTGTAATTTTGAACGCAAAAACTATTCAGCAATCGCTTCTTCTATTCATTGCCTTACTAAAAGTGTTTTCTCTGTAGCTTTTCCACATCTACACCAAAATGTACTCCTAAATTACCTATCCTCTAGTAAAAATTGCAATAATGGAAGAAGAACACATGTTAGTTCGAAAGTTAGCACAATTAAAGCGCTCTTGTTCCCATCTAAATGTATCAATCTTCAGATCTATAGATATCTCTAACTCATATGCCAACAGGTCCGGCTAGAGCTATGCTATCTAACAGAAAATATTGTTTGAAATGGTATCGATTAAATCAGGGAAGACACAAGGGACGAAGACAACAACCGAACCATAATAGGATATTCAAAAAGCCATCTCCTTGGATCGTCCCTGCTGTTCCTATATAGCTCGCTTTAGCTCGGAATAACAAACAGCGGTAGCGTATATCAGATGTTCGACCGGACCGCGCGAGAGTAATTTCGCATGATTATGGTAAATAACTGTCGTGTTCCTTCAAAAGGTAAATAAAAACGTATTATACATACATTAAGATGTAAAGTGATTGGATTAAGGCGATAACGTATCCGCATCGACCGCTAGTTATATTTTGTGGGTTGCCATTATACGTTGGAAGAGATCCCTCGAATACGCTTAATAATGTTATCTTGTGCTTAAGAGAATACTTAAAGTAAATACTCTAGATTGTAATGGGCACTTTTAATCTTCTAATTCGTGTCTAAGGACACGCGATGTTATATGAGCGAATAGGTAAAAGCTAGGCCGCTAGCAATATTGGATAATTGGGAAAATTGCAATGTAGATGAAATGCCAATTTCAAATGAGATCTAATTTATGATATTAAATCTATAATTACACAGAAAAATATAATTTTCTATGAGGGGAGTGTTTTAAGCTTTTGTAAAGCCCAAGGCCTGGAATTGCTTCCTACAACGCACAGAAAACATTGTTTACAAGTAGTTTGCAGAATTTTGTCGTGGCCGTGCATCCATCAGTAATGAAAGTCGACCAACGTTGACGCTGTGCGCAATATGAATGAAGAGAATGGGCATGTGAGTTACCTAAGCATATCGAAGATTGCAGTACATGCGATTTTGCATGAATATTTGGGTGTGAAGAAGATCTGTTCACATTATAGTGCTAGTGCCCAGAAATACCAGGATTATAGCTGAAAACTTGCAGAAAACAGTCACTTGCAGTACAGAAAGAGTAAAGAAAGGAAGGTTGACTTTCTATAAATTAAAAATTATTTTACGTAGTAGATAACGACTTTTATTTAACAATGTTTTTCAATAATATTGCAAATAAGTACCCACAAATTCTGAAACCAGATCGACAAAACCTATTGTATGGTGCGTTTATGGGCGCGACAAAAATAACGTATTTCATTCATAATCGCCAACTGCGTGTAGCTCTGTATGAGTTGCTAAATAACTCTTTAATAATATTACAAATACAAATTAATAATAATGGTACTTTACTTAAGAAAAATTTCAAATTTTAAAATTTTTATAGCGCCTTGTATGCTTTATTGCAAGTTTGAGCACCAAAATAAGCAAAACTAATGATCAAGAATTACCAAAAACAAGAAAATGTATACTTATTATACATATTATGTAAGAGATGATATACTAAGAGGAGACTGATTAACTTCTAATAAAGTACTGAGCATTTGTTTCATTAGCATACAAATGCACAGATAGTAGATAGTGAAATGATAAGCACCGCACGTTTCACTTTTATTTACATATATTTCACTGCTTTCGTTACTACGACGAGTGAGTTTATAGATCTCCTAATCTTAAGCATATTAATACGTTGACTTCATGACAGAAAGCACTACCAGTATAACTATCCCAGTACCTCTCTGTTCCATCATCCAATCCATCTCGATAGGTGTTCAATTATATCTAACATGAACTATATTACGCACTCGAATGGAATAGAGCTCGACTTTGAGCGAAGAGGCATAAGAAGAAGACGAAAGACAAGGAGGAGACCGACGAAAGAGGTGTGTGGTGTAGGAAAGCGATACTGGCTACCTGTCTTACGCATATTGTGTGGCCATATGTTAGCCGCTTCAGTAATTTCGTTTTTACACGTTGGAAGAACAGGCGCGGGACCGGTAAAAGACAAGAGGTAAAGTAGGAGGTATACATAGAGGAGAAGCGCGACGACGATGACGAAGACGAGGAAAGTATCCTCATCATCATCATCATCATAATCGAGAACAACAAGAAGCAACTAGCTAGGCAACGCCAACGTGGCGATAATCACGAAAGAGCGTGGTTTAAGTATGTGCATGTTACATATAAGGGCACATCTGTAGAATTTGTGCTGTTCAAATATTCAAATGTTCAAAAAATAACAACAACGATTAATTAAAATAAATTCATCATTCATCGTGGAGTACAGATTAGACTATTTTCAATACAAGTGCATCAACTTCAAAGCTAGTAACAAAATTCCCCCCAACAGAAATGGTTGAACTCGCTATACGATGTGCACAAAAAGTTGCGTCTTATTGTTTTTGTCACTTCGTCCGATCTTTACTTCGTTTTCTTTTAATCGTTGATCTTCTAACGCGCCGCGCTAGAAGTTCATGTTACGGTTTCGGACGCGTCTCCGTCACGCGTATAATGAGGGCAAAACAGCGGTTCGGACCTTAAATGAAACCGGTAGATTCTGAATTAATTTCGGAACATTAATCTTGCCAACCGCAATAACTAACGACCCTCGCACGCTCGCGGACAAAGGAACGAAAGGTCCAACTCCGAATTGGTCACTTCTGAATCGTATTAATGCTAATTTCCTGAGCCATACGGCGACCTGAAATCTAGTATCGGTTGCCTTTTTTAGCCTGTTCTAGAAAAGCGGAATCTCGAGAGAATTTTCTTAGAAATTCATTGCAATATGGAATAAAAAGAATTAGAAAACGTCATAATCTAGATTACGAAAATAAGGAATTAAATATTCTCAGGAAAATAAATCTTGAAGACGTATAAAAACTGTGTTATTTTTGTTTTATGAACAAAAGCCTCAGATGGGTTACAAATAAAATTCATAATAAAGGATAATTATTTCCCACCAATAGCATCATCAAAATAAGTAGTACCGAAGGTTGCGGGAAACAAAAAACTCACAATTAGCTTTAAAATGAAAAGAAATTCAAAACCATCAAATAGTAGCACGTGTTTATGCTTTGTATGTGTAGCTTTCTTACATTATTGAGGGTTACAGAATGTCTATCGATCTGGAGATATGTGTATACACTACCGATTAAAAGTAGAAGATCGCTACTAACTATGAAAGAAAACCCATCAAAATCATGGTTATTATGATTTGGCCTTCTTCTTCTTCTTCTTCTTCTTTGCGTTTTAAATAATCTCTACAGGATTTAGACGAATGTTTGGAGTCGTTGTCCTATTGAAAATAATAACAATCTTCAATTAATCTTTGACCAAAAGGAATTGCATGATTTTCTAATATGGCTTTATAGCCACAGAAAAACACCTGCACATCAGTACGGAGTCATCTACATGTTTCACAGTTGGCACAACACATTTTGCAAACTTTGTTTTGGATACTTTCCTTCCAACAAATATCCGCCGGTTACTGTCAAACACATGGAACTTCGATTTATCGCCCTATATTTCCACATTTCGATGTCCCAATCTTGATGTATTTCAATCGATTGATTGAAATACATCAACTATTAGATTTAATAGTTTTCTACGATATTGTGGGAGTAGAAGGAGTTTGTATGTAGCAACGTGCTGCCTTTGCAAAGCTATATTTGACTGTGCCTACGGTTTCTCACACTGAATTGAATCCAGATTTGTGGAGGTGTAAAGCGCCGATTCCGTTTAGATTTAGAGCATTCAGTGAGAAATTTTGTCTACCGTAGCGAATTACTTGTATATTTCTTTAGAATTGAAAACAAGTAGATTTACCGATAGCAAAATGGTCAGCTAGTAATTAGAGAAATTGAGTCAAGTTTCTAATACATATAACCAACCCCGTGTACTATTGGCGAGGCGCGTATTTTCCAGTATTATTCATCTTCCTAAGGATCCTCACGATACTTCTAACACGAACTTGCAAAAGTCTAAAATAATTATATAGACCTACAATAACATTTTTGCAGCAAAATATTATATTTTACCGGTTACACAGCCGTTTTAAAATTACACAGTGGCATGAGTTACTAAGTAACCATTAGTTACAGTTTATATCAGCTAAGGTACCTTTTCTCTGCTGAAATCATCTTTCATTACTTAAAAACCAGTTAGGCTTCGGCCCGAAAGACAAAACACAACCGTGCAAGCTAAAACCATGCAATTAAACTCGGGCTTACACGTATGGCGAGCATCACATTCACAACTACTCGCACAAACCCGTACTAACAGGTCCAACGCACAAACGAATAAAAGTCATTATAAAATTATTAAAGAATGACAATTTAAAAACAGGAAGATGTATTTTGTACGGTTTTTAACGTGCAATCATAACGACATTAACTGGTGGCATCGGCTGCAATTAGAAGCATATGTCCGATGACTTAAAGAAGAATGGACAGAAGAAAAAGACGGCGATCTATGGTCGACGGTGGAAGCAGGACCGTCATTAGCCGGGAAATCGACAATTAAAAAAATTAACAGAATGTAATAAACGGTTAAGTAAATATAACGGATTTCGTCAGATGGAGTCCCATACGTGCAAGTTAATACGATAGGATATTGCAGGTGTATTATTAATTGAAATCAAACAATGAAATAATTTAGATGTCAAGTTTTTTTTGGCTCGTAATTTTTATTTCTTTTGGGTTCAAATTTAGGTACATTCTAAGAGACTACTAAAATTTAGTATTTTGATTTTTTCCTGAGCTTATATCAACGTTTACTACGTTCTCCACTTAGTTCTGGTATCACTTAGAAGTGATAAGTAGGTGTAAAAGTGTTGTCAAAGTTTGGTTCAGTTTTTCACAAATAATTAAAATGAAGAATATGAAAACGCTTCATTTGAAATACTCTCAATTTTGTTATTCGTCTAACAGAAGCAATACCATGATCCTTTTATTGGTTCAGCTTTTGTTACATGCAGAGCAATATTAACGCAACGCGCAGAATAAAAGGAAAATGAAGTTTATTTAATCTGCCATTAATTGGAACGGTTTCCATTCAATCTTTTGTATCACTTCTACAATCCCGTCGTTACGGCGCGATGAAATTTCATTTAGAATATAATTAATTACGAAAAGGTATTCGCCTCTCGCATTCACACTCGAGTATATGTACAAAGTTTATATGTCTCCTTCTTTTGCTCCTTTTCTTCGTCTTCTTAGGAGTTAATTACGTTAAAAACTTTCGCCGTAATTACATCGAGAGTAAATAAAAATAAGGTTAAACTTTCCGAAAACGATGTCGCAATTTACATGTGGTTAATACGTAAATAGCAACATGCTTCGTGTGTATGTACTTATGTATAATTGAGAAAAGGAAATACGTATAACAATAAAGAGTATAATGCGTTCTTTTCGAAACATAGGTAGGTAAGTAACTACAGCCGACGTACCAACAACAAATATAATAGTTCGTTTAATTACACGTCTTTTTCCTGAGAAAGCTTTGTATGACAGAATTGTTCCGTTGACTTGAATAAAGTCGGATGAATGAAACAGAAAGTTTTTCGGTTGCTTCACAATGACAACGGAATAATTAATCAAGAACTACTGTTTGAATTATTTATGGTGAGTACATAAATAAAACGTCAACTCCTAAATTCGCAACAAGCAAGGAAACTATGGAAATCGTCAATCATGCAGACAGTATTAACCTACTTATTAATACGGAGTCAGTTGAAACATTAAGTGTAAAAATGCAGAATATCTTTGAAATTATGAAGCTGCGGTTTGCAGAGAATAAAATGGTGGTCAATATGGAAAATAGAAAGCAGGTGGAAACGGAAACAATAGAACACACACTTTTGAATAATTTCATCACTGAAAGGAAACCCTAAATTATATTGTTACGAGTGTTTCGAATATCTGTTATGGTTAGATCATATTCATGATTTAATAAAACCACTTTTAACATCGGAACTATAAGAAAGTATTTAAGTATTTTAGCGTTCAGAACTTTATTTTTATTAACTTTGAATCTCTGGACAACATTTTGGGGAGCAAGTTGTGCTGTTGAAAAGATATTCATTTTACAAAGAAAGTGAGCATGAATCATTTTTCAAATGAAATTTAGAGATTCCTGTAGGGCCGTCGTCAGCAACGAACTAAAGCGATGTCAACTTTCTTACATTTTTAGAAAGATAATCGAAAGACGAATACAACATCACAGATGTTGTACCTTCGCTCAAGAAATATCACGATGTGCGGCCATAAAGCTTTCAGTAATTTGTTTTCTGTTAAGCAAGGTTGGCTAGAAAAAGGCATCAAATTGTCTCCTGTGACGTCAGATTGATCTCAAGAACTCGCTATTAGGTAACATAATAGTAACAATTGCCAAATTGTTAAATCTCAATTCCAAAAGCGTAAGTTACTTTTAGTATTTATTGTGATTATTTTCCTTATTTTCATCTCCTATATTAATCGTTGTTATCTCTTCGCAGTATCGAATTTTGTTCTATTAATTAGTAGAACAGGTTTAAATTTATCGGTTTTTGGCAAACAATATGTCCGTTTTGCAGGATTTTGTTGTTGGTACCTATAGGATGGCTTTGGCTTAGTATTATGTATGCCTGACAACAATTAGCACCTTATTTGCCATGATTGTGTAACAAATTGTACAATAATTTTATCTTACTACCTTGTTCACTCTATTATTATATTATTTTCTCTATCCTTACTTCTTGTTAGTACAAAGATCAAATGTTCTCGGTTGTACAAGAGCAGGGTTCACTATCTTTGACTTCGTGGTAATTGTTGCCAAATTCATAGAATATTAAAATTACTTGGTTTATTTTACTATCAAAAACTAACAAATTTTAACAAACCTATCATAATCAACTAATTACCATCAGATTCGATAAAAGAAAAAAAAATAGCAACAATAAAGAAAACAAGTAAAAATAAAAGAAAACAACGAACACAACAAAGCACAAAGGTATGACAAATACGGGATGTCATATCAACAAAAACCAAAATAAATTACGCTATTAGAATTGAGACTTGACAGTTTAGCGATAGCTATTATTAGCTTGCTCAGCAACGAGCTCTTTGGATCAATCTGGCTTCACAGACGACAATTTGGCGTTCTTTCCTAGTAAACTTCGCATAACAACAGAAACAGAACGCCAAAACACTTGTTGCTGCCTATCATGATATTTCTTAAGTTTAAAGGTAACATATGTCGTATTGTTGGATTCGTTTTGTTGATTACCTTTCAAATACCATAAAAACATACAGGATGTCCGATGTAAAATACGAAACTAGACATCACTTCCGGTGATTTCGGAAATGTAATTTAGCTGCCGATAGCGGCAGAAGTTAGTTCACACACGCAGAAGATACTTCTTGTTTGATGTGACAACGAAATAAAAAAAATGTCCAATGGACTTGCGTATTGGCATAATTTCTACCAGATTTCGTAGATTAATATTATTGCCTTGTGATTATAATCTGGTTCCTTTTTTGAAATATATTCAAAAGAATCTCTTTTATCAATATTGTTTAATGAACCAAGTAGATAAAAATGTAATCTTAAAACTGCTACTCCTCAACTTTATCGGTGAACAATATCTGTATTTATCGCTCTGGGACACTTTGTATTTTTTCAAAACTTAACAATCCTTTACACTTGCGATTTGATACATCAAAGAAGACTTAGGCTAGTGACCATTTTAATTAAAAGTACACATTAGTACGTATGTACATTCCATTCTGATTCTAATCACCTTCAGCAATGCCATCATCCCTTAGAAATTAAATTTTCAAATGTTGTCTGCAATGAACCTTAGTGAAAGTTTCAAAAAAATATTTTAATGAAATATGTAAAATAAAGGTGCGTTTTAACTCATGGGGTGGTCCTAAACCTAACTAATGAACACTTTCTTGAAAGAATTACATTAATCGAATATAGAGCGGCTCCTCGGCATTGCTTCGTAATATTTTGTAAAATCACTCAAGAAACAAGTAATTGACTAATGGTAACGGCAAACTTTTCTTGAATAAGGTTTTACTATTAATAGTAATCGAATTTCTTATAATCGAGTATGTTTTGCTTTGTAATAGATTAAAATCGCATCACCCTACTTTCAACAGTTCATTTCCTCTTCAAACGCCACGGATAAATTACGTAGATGTGGTAGGTGCATTTGTTATAATTCACTGTCAGCAATTAATAACCTCTTCCGTTCAAGTTAATTACTGTTATAGTAATTAAGGAAAAGAAAGTGAGTATTTAACTGTACCACGAAGGCATATATACAGCGAGAACAAAAAGCAAGGAAAAATATATAGAATTTGCTGTATAATTGCTTGTATAGAGATGGTGAACCACGTGCGTCAGTGCACCTTAAATACGTTTTCTTCGAGCGCAATTAATTAAACATACTAATGACTCACATTATAACTTCTTCCTTGTGCACTGCTAATTAAGAAAAATTCGAAAGTTGAGGTGAAATATTTTTCATCGCGTCGTTTTCTACTGTGGAAAATCACACCTCTGCGAGGTACGTATGCGAATCACGTAAGATGTATAGTGTCGTTCCAGTTGTGATGATAACTTCGGTGAATAATTACATAGGAAGCGTAATTAGCGAAGAAAATTACGTCAAATTATTACTGTTCGTATTTAATTGCATGGTATTTTTCAGCGAAATTCGAAGAAAAAAAGACACATCCGTTTACGGTGCACGAACTTGAGTTTCAGACGAAGAGTGTTCTACATCATGATTCTTTTTTCTAAAATCAACAACTTTCAATTAACTGTTGGTTTTGCATTGGTTTCTTTCGACGTTGTTTCTGTTTACATCAACATCCCGTTTGACTTAGCACTTAGTATCATATCTGACAACTTCCATTTAATCTCAGACATAACAGCTTTTAATTGACTCAACTTATTTTTGCTTTGATGATGATGATCTTTTTTCCTCTCTTCTTCTATCAGTTCGTTTATTGCGGAAATCGTGAAAATGCTTTATTACACCGCATTAAGGTTTCGGTTGATTTTAATTTTCTAACTTTGCAATACGTGGATGACCATTTGGTCACTTTACCCCATAACAAAATCCAAACTACTTTGGATGTGTTCAACGACTTTAACAATAAGATTAACAGTACGATTAAGTATAGTGTAGAAACAGAAACTGAACAAAGTGTTCCTTTTCTAGACACTAAAGTTATTTAGGCATGTACAGCTGAAGTGGTATTGCAAACCAAGTAGCTCTCCGTCGTTACCTTAATACAGTATTCTCAATATTTCGTACCTTAGTTTTTCATGATAAGAACTTTAAATTACTACACAAAGTTTTGAGAAAAAACAATTATCCAACTTCACTTATTGTTAACTTAGAGAATATCATTATTCAACCACCTTTTCGAAAAATTCAAGATAGACCTAATCTTAGTGGTAATTTTAACTTGCTCAAGCGATATAACAATTTAAAAATTGTAATTTATCCTTTAAACAAACTTAATGATTTTCCTATAAACTCAAAGATAATCTGAGTTATTTGGACAAATCTAATATCATCTATCAAATTAATTGCAAAGATTGTTCAGGTTGCTACATTGGTCAAACGTCTCAGGACACAAAAGCGATCGCCACTCTTTTGATTTTGGCAAAGTTAAAATTCTTGACGCTGAACAAAACTATTTTAAACGTTGCTTCTTACGAATGTGTTATATTAATAAGCGTCCTGATTCCATCAATTGTAGGAAGGACTGTACATACATCAAGCATATCATTCCTTTAGAGTCTGAAGCCGTGGAAATTTTTCTTTTTTCTTTATCGTCAATAAGAATATCTTAATTTTTGTACTTTCAATGTATATCCTGACTGCAATTATTCTTTGATATTGTCACCCTGATGAAGTGTGCCAAAGCACTCGAAAAATGTTGGTGTTTCTAATAAAGAAAATAATATTTGGGCCTTTCCAATGTGTGAAATCAGCTAGTGGCGAGCCTTTATATAGCCTTGTAATTTCTTTTTACACTGCAAATGTTTTTTCAAATTTTTTGCCGCTTTTTCAAATTTTCGAAGCGCACAAGTGTTATTTACTGAGCAGCTGACTGCATAAAAGGAAAATTCTAAGTTTGACTTCTCAGAAAGTTTTGGAGAAAATATATAGGATGATTCAAATTAACGGGCCACTCTTGCATCTCCGTTATTATTGGTTCTACGAAATCGGCTAATTCGGCAATTTAAAAGGTCTTTTGCTGCCGACTACCAAGCAGTTAGTTGAAAAACCATTGAATAACACACTTTTGTAAAAAATCCAAATTAATAATTAAAAAAAATGGAGAACCCTGCATATTTTGTAAAATGTTGAAAAGTAGTTGAATTGCTCATATAAAAACATCAGACTAAAATTTATAATAAGAAATTGTTCTTCTTTGCCTTCTTTTTTGCTGAATTGACAGTTATGTTACTGACACTCACACGACACAAAAGTATGGGCACACTCCGCTCCACAAAAGTTTAATTGATTAATCCGGGACAGCTGTTTCGTGGAAACATCGATCCACATTTTCAACCGAAGACTGAACCATTTCGTCTTCAGTTGAAAATATGGATCGACGCAAAAAAGCATTTAAAATCGGAATTCTGAATTGTATTATTTTAAAGCGAATTAATAAAAATTGACAATAAGTCGCAATGCTATGGAGGGCGCACTACGTTTTATACTTTGATAATTGTTGTTATACATCACTTCCTCCAACTTCCATACGCTTCTTCATCGTATTAATAATAATTGCATTATAGACTCTACGAAACGTTGCAGGTACATTTATTTCATTCCCCGCGTAATGGATTCGTGCTTTCAATATCTCTGATCATGCGGTAGGTCACCTGCCTTTTGTTTTAAAACATCCTAGGAAAAGTCCATCAGTACTCTAGATCTAGCGGGAAAATTGGACCAAATATTTCCATTCATCTTTCTTCGAAGTGATTTGTCTACTGCTGCCGCACCAGAAGTGTGGAATGTGCAGAGCACCCGTAGTAGTTACCAAAAAAATGTAGCGTCGCACTTCTGGCACCAAAGTGTCAGGAAATTCTCCCAAAGATGCAGATAAACATGTTGATTAAAATGTTCCTCAATAAAATATGGACCGACGATTTGGTCATAAATAATTTCACTCAAAACATTCAATTTTTAAAAATACTGAAAACGTTCGTGGATGTAAAATGTGAAAATTTTGAATTTCTTGTAAATGACTTTTATCTATTTGCAATCCTTGTGAACGATAATTTCGGAGTGTCTGTTATTGAATCAACTGCCAAAATTGTTGTTGCATTGTCTTTATTATACTGAGAAGAAGATTCAGTTTCACCAATTGTTTTTTATCAGCTTTCGCAATCCTTCGCGCAACACAATTGTATAAGGGACCCTTGCTCAAACAAGATTATTAATTGCATATCGATAGAAGGTGTTTTCGAAAGCATAGCGTTTAAATAAGTTCTCTCTTCTTTAGTTATCGTCTAAGAATTAACGGAACAGTAACACAAAACTAGGGACAAATGTAAACTAAAGCTAGTTGGAAGACACTGAGTGACAAATACTACACAATGACGTTTATCAGATCAATATTGGCAATATCATAATCTGTAGCTTGTCATACACACTTCTATCTTTTCTTCTTTCAACTTTCTTTTATAAGCTTTTTGTCTATATTAATAAACAATTGCATTTTCGTAATTCACTAACATCCCGTACATCTGATCTCAATTCTTGTGGAAAGAAGCTAATTTTTTGGAAAAGCATTTTCATAAAGAATAACTTTTCGTTGTAAAATTAATAATTTTTTCCTTTTGTAAACTCCATGTGGGGACACACTGCATAGCACAGCTACATATGGAAAAGAACAAAGGGAGATTGTAGTATTCTATAATTACCGTTACCCTCCTCGGCAGATACTAATCTGTGCGGAATATCCAGTTTTATCTAATTTTCTAAATTCAAGGTGCATAAAGTTGATATTTTTAATGGTGATTGACATTAATTTTTGATTTTTGTAGCTTCGTCAGTTTTGATAATTGATAATAAACAATTTGGTCATCATAGTGTTAATGTTGTATGTGATAAATAGAGAACTTTTCGTAATAGCCCCTGTGGCCTAATGGATAAGGCATCGGCCTCCTAAGCCGGGGACTGTGGGTTCGAGTCCCACCAGGGGTAAGTCCATTTTTTTTCGATTGATCTATTTAAAACTATTTTAAGTCCACCTATATTTGCTTTAGACTAATTTTATTACAAAATGTTAAAATAAATGGAAACTTTTGGTGACTAAAGCAGTGCTTATGAAATTTGCAATGTATTAATAATTATGAAGCTTCTTTTGTTGCTGTATCGGTAGTTAAACATTATTATCTGGCACAATAATTAATTCCACTGATATTTTTCAGTATTTCTTTTGATGGAAAACAGATGATAAAGCAAATATAGCATAATATATAAATAACTTTTAATAAAGAGCAGTAGTAATCCATTTGCATTATTAATTTCTATTTTTTTTTATTGGTATAGTAATATAATCCAATCATACACTCATAAAGAACGTATTAATCTGGCTTAAGTGCCGCTTTTAATTAATTCTAATAATAAAAAACGAAGTGGATACATTGTTGTTTTCCCAATATTTATTGACAGTTTATCTTCATTTTCCCTTATTAAATTTTCTGATAAGATACATTACCTATATATTGCCCGAAACTTTTCGAAAAGCTCAGTACACGTTAGGTCTTGGGTCAAGATTTACCGGTGTGCTAGTAAAATGAAGCTTTTAACATTAATATTGTTATCCGTAGGTACTATTAATGGCGGATATATAGGAAAGAAGTTTTGTCCCGGTCTATTTGGCGACTCTTGCGCATCTGGTGGACTGGGTGGATCAGCAGATGATGAAGATTGGTTGAATAACCCTAACAATCCGGGTAAACGATGTATCGCAAACGTCTTCGATGGAAGCTGCTCTTATGGATCTACACTTCCAGGTGCAGCCGCTGATGAATACTGGAAGAACAACGGTTCACCTGGTAAAAGATGTAGCAACGCATTTGACGAGAGCTGTTCTAACGGTGCTGTAATAAACGGCGGCTCAGATGAAGACTTCTTAAATGGAAATGGCAATCCAGGCAAGAGATGTAGTAATCTTTTTGATGAGAGTTGCAGTAACGCTGGATTAATAGGAGCTGGAGA
>LR737385.1:4561918-4602968 GCA_902655005.2 Marronus borbonicus | reverse complement strand
TCTCCCGGAAAAAGATGTTCAAACCTTTTTGATGAGAGTTGCAGTAATGGTGGATTAATAGGAGCTGGAGATGATGAAAGTTGGTTGAATGGGGGTGGTTCGCCTGGAAAACGGTATTTACCGAAGCAATGGTACAAGGCATGGGGCCCTGGTGGCGTTAAGACTGCTAAAAGGCATGTTAGCGATAAAGTTCACGAAAGTTTACTGAGGAAAATGGCTAAAATCCGTCATATGTAGATTTCAAATTTAATTTTATTTATATGATGATCACTTTCGTCTGAATTTTGAATAGTTCTGCTAACCAATAATTGGATTTATTGTAACACAAACATTTAATAAATACATATAATAAAAATAAAATATTTTTTTCATTATTGAAAAAAGAAATATTCGTCGTACAAAAATGTTACACCCCATTTGGAAAAGGTAAAATTGCACATAATACGTTTATCTTATGCTAATTTAGCTATTTTAAATTTATAGAGTTGTTTCAACTGAGAAAAGTTATGAAGAAACACTTGAATTTCCAAATTTCGGGTTCGTAAGCGAGTTCTAAAATTTCATCAATCGTCATGAAACTTTCTAATTTGTAGCTTTTTTATCAAATCGAATATTTTTAGCCTATGAGAGTTAGAAAAAGAAGGCTTTTCTAAATAACGGCCACCCTAATATGTACATATACTTGACATGTACATATCAATTATCACCGCACGAATAATATCATTATTATGAAAATGGCAGCGCTACTACTTTCATAGTAAATATTTTCTTATAAAACAAACAAAGGCATGCAATATAGAGAAATGGGAGAGGCGAACGAGTAAGCCAGCAAATACAAACGCAACGCAGATTTATCTCAATTATATCGAAACGTAAAAATAAAAGAACAATAATAAATCTTTAACAAAAACAAGTACTGCTTATTATAAAACATAGTTAACGCATTATTGCATTCTTGTGGTTGGTGAAGTAAAATTGCTAAAGAGCAACTACTACAATAACGACGCAGCAAAGGCAGAAGCGACAGTACTTGCTGTTGGTCCACGGCTCCATTTATTCGTTTCTTTCGAAACGAAATGAAACAATTAACGTGACAGCGAAGTGTATACAACAGAATAGAAAGCTTGGTTTTTGATAGGATGCTTATAATTAGGTATAGTTGTAGTTTATTGCAAAACCTTGTTATGACAGTTCTCGATGTCGAAAACATATTGATATATTATCAGTAAACATTTTTGCTGTCAGCGCCTTTTTACTATCATAGCTTCACAGGATTCTTAGTTTTAATGGATTCCGGATAACAGTATTTAATATGCGATTGCTGCATATTAAATACTGTTACTTATTACAAAGAGACTAAATAAAAACTTATTTCAAGACATTATGCATCTGTCTAAAGCGCCCGATTTAAATTTTGCCAGTTTGCTTTACGAAAAATAGAATAATGTGACATTCAACAAAATATGAATTATGTTGACACAATACCATACAAACAAACAAAGAGCAACACAGAAACAAATGAATTAGAAACCCCGTTGCACAATAAATGAGAGCCGTAATTTCGAAGCAAAGTATTTATATATTGCGCCATATTATATGAGAATTCGTCCCTAATTTATTCAAGTTGTTGAGCTGGAATTGTTATTAATCCAAGGCATCTTGTAATTATGTAATGCACACCATTCCCTAACGTGATAAATATAATGTATTATGGGATTAATAGTGTAGGACCTACCACGCTCGGCTACCAATCTCGAGCTTCGAATCCTGAGCTCGCAACTCTCAGAGTAAGGTTTTCCTTACGCGAAATTTGGAGAATGCTGAGGGTGAACTTCTTGATATTTCTGTGCGGCGTCGTTTTGTATGGGTCGAGCGTGGAATATCTTCATATTTTACAGAGATCAAGAACGCACTACAAAATTGAGTATTTATGATGGTTTTGGGCAAAGTTTTGTCCATATATACCAGGAAATTTATTTACATATATGACGTGTCCCACCAAAACGGTCGCCCGGCGATATTTTGGAAACTGCAATAGCTATAGTGGTGGGAACATTTTTTTCGTAACTAAAGTGGCAGAGGGATGTTTAATGAAAGTATGTTTAAATTCATAACGTAATAACACGTCAGCAAAAATGTAAAATTTGGAAAGTAAATGGTTAAAAAATGTTTTGTAAACGTGTGAAGGAATGGAGAGCGTGTAATACTCCCCGTTTTTTCATTCATTTAGAAAGGAAAATTATTCTTTTACTTTCCAAATTTTACATTTTCGAAGACGTGTTCGCATTATTTTTATACAAACTTCAATGGCTATTAGCCGAAAGATGACTTTTTTTTTAATCTGTATAATTCTTAACCTACATATGTATTTTTATTTTTTATCAGGTTTGCTTACATCTCTAGCTGATGTAACGCTACCGTATATAAACAACTACCTAACTGACATAACTAAAGCGTTATTTTAAATATATAGTTATATGGACACAATGGCACAGAGGATGAGTAAATTTCCTCACTCACAATCAGTACGCGAACCGCTCGTTTCAGAATTAATGATGTATAACAGACATCCCATTAGTTAACGATCGAGAAATTCTTTAGTTATGACCAACCTACCAGCGAAGAAATAGGCAACAACACAGTAACAATAAGCGATATACCATTTTGCCATTCATAAATCCGGGTACTCACGATTAAAGAAATGAAAGCGGCGTTTAGAGGTACAATTTAACGTGCGTATATAATTATATAACTCACATAAAAAAGAGACCTATCCGATCACATTTTGGGATGCGTCCGCTCCGTTTCCTCCGTCGGACTTTAGTCCATTCCATTCCACGCCGAAATTATACATTATTAAGGAATAATGCACGATGAAAGCGAATACCCCCATTATTGGGCGTTTATAATTGCGCGCGAACGCCGTTTCTGATCGAAAGAAAATGAGGGAAAGCTTAGAGCAGCTTTTGCGTCCAGAGAAATAAATGTAATTATCGATGATTATGAATAAACTGTTGGCGAGGGGTCGAAAAAGGAAATTAATGGTTAATCTTCGAAGTGATTAAAATTCGATTCAAAGTAAATAGAGAAAAAATAATGATGAAAATTATTTATGCGTATCTTGATACCTCAAATTGTTAACCACCGAGTGTACCTTAGCGTTTTCAAATTACTAAAGGCACTCATTATACCGCCAGGTGGTTCTGAAGATATGATTTTATGGGGTAGTAATTTGCAACATGAGTAAATAGAGTATTGAAAATAAAAACAGGACTTGAGATTATCATTGAGTTTCATATTTCATTTAGAAACACCCCAATAAGTAACTTATTCTGCCTTATCAGAAGCGTTCATTAAGCACTTGCGCAGGAGGATAATTAAAAATATCGCCCTTGCAGCTAAGGAGCAAGCTAAGCATACTATTGTTCGTCGAGCAGACAGAAGAAATAAGCGAGTGTAATAATATAACAGATTTGGCTGAATCCAAATAAAAAGTGTAGGATGAGCGAGTAGACGTTTTAACAAGTCATTAATACAAGGAATAATAATGGACCGAGATTAGAGCCCTGTAGAACGTAGAATTGACGCTGATAAGGGTAGGATCAAAACCAAAACCCCAGAGTTTTCTCAAAATAATACGATGATTGTTGCGGTCAAAAATTTTGAACTCAAATTCGGCGCAAATAATAAAAATTATTTTAAAAATTTAAAAATTATTAGTCATCAACAAGTAACAGTTTGAATTCATATGACGAAATTATGGTTAGCTTAAATGTGAAATATTTATTTTATATAGGGTATTTGTTATTCTTAGTCCAGACCCCCATTTGGTGACAATTTAATCGTGGACTTATGTTTTGCTTAGCTTAGACGTCTCGGAAAATGTCGAATATCCATGTTCGCAAGCCAACTGCTAGACCAATAGGTAACTAAAATAAAAGCGCTTACTTCAGATAGTTATCAGTTTCAATGTCATCAAAACTATACTCAAATGGTAAACGGAAATCAACATTATAAAAAAAGATTGGTTCAGGTGCAGTACCAGGTGTAGACACCAAAGAAAGACTTGCGAATCATATGAAGTATTAACTTAAATTCAATTCTTAGTAAAATCTCTCTATGATTCAAGCTGTTTGGTATAAAACATTAGGAAGATCACATTAAATAAAGATAATCGGATTCGGTGCTTTTTGCGCAACAGGTAGCTGTATCTTTACGCCATCTGTGAATCGCCGTTAATGTGCCAGAGCCAACATCAGTAAGAAAAACTTCACTGAGGAAGACAGGCGAAAATAAATAGTAGTTACAAGGGTAGCCCGAAAAATTTCAAGCCTCAAGATAAAGATGGCGTTATTTGTTCAAGACATTTTAATAATATAATTGTGCAAATGTTGAAAGATACTTCTGAAAATTTCTGCGATGTTAGACGCTCAGATGTTATTTAACAGTATAAATTAAAAATGCACACTGTTTCCGTGGATTCTGTAACAATTACATTTTGGATAGCTGAATTTCGACCACACCAGCTTGGTTGGCGATGAACGCTCTAAATAGCTAAAAACTGCAACCACTACCGATAACATTCGAAGAGTTTACCAAATAGTGTTAGGTAACCCTCAAATTAATGTTAAAGAGAGAGTGGCTGTGGGTATTTCGAATGAACGTGTTTATCATAAATTGACTGAAAATTTGCAGCGCTTGCTGGATCAGGACCAAGATCAAGACCGAAAAGTATTCGAGCCACCGTTGAAGCATTTGAAGTGAAATAAGTTAGAGTTTTAGCAACGATTAGTAATCGTAGATGAAGCTTGGATATACGAGCACATTCCCGAAGCTAAGGCACAGTCAAAATAGTGATCTGCGAAGAGTGGAACGGTTCTGAAAAAGGCGAAGACGGCCGGAAAAGTGATAGCAATTGTTTTTTGAGATAGTCACGGAGTTGTGTTCGACTAACTTGAAAATGGAAAAACAATAATGGGGTATACTTCGCATCATTAGCGGGCAAGCTAAAGGCAGATGTTGCGGAAAAGCGACCGCGTTTGAACAAAAGGAAGTTTTGTTCCAGCAAAATAAACCATCGCTTCATACTTCACTGCTCGCCAATTGCAATTTGCAATTCCAATTAATTTTTTGCCAATGTTTCAGCTTTACCATTTAAATTCTATCAATTTCAGCTACCACATTTCCATTTTTATGAACTTCGATTTTCACACATTTATCTTGGAATTTTAATTCAACTCTAACATAAATAATATGATTTCATTTATGAAATTTTAACTTAACTGCAAGTACTATGCGCTTGTTTTTGCCTGAGAAACTCGTTGCTGTAGTATATTTTAAATAAAATTTCAAAGAGAAAATAAGAGATTTGCATTTAATTTTGCTAAAATTAGTATGAGTTAACCTCAACAATTTAATTAAACACTACACAAAATGTTTTGCAACAACTTAATAAACAATTTATTAAAATAAAAACAATTGAATACGTAAAAACAAATACATCAATTACAATTCCGTATACCGAACATTCCCACTTGTTCCCTTGAATAATGAGACAAGTTAATGTGATGTTGCGAAACAGTCCGTCAAAACAGAACGCAAATATTAAATTCAACAGATTTAAGATTTACATTGATTAACCTTGTGCTTCGCTGCTAAAGTAGATTTACGATGCCTGTATCCAGATTTCAGATGAATATTTAATGCTATCACATTACAATAAATTTGTAATTTGTAATTTGTAATTTCGCAAAGTACAGAACTGTACAAAAGAAGCTTTTCCATATGTACTTGCAGATCGTGATGGCAATATACCTGATAAATAAAATTCTGGATAAATTTCGAGGTATTTAACCGATATTTATCCAAAAATGAGCAGATTCAGGGCACCACCAAATATTGGGAATATGAACGGAGTAAGTACACAAAGATTATTAATTATCAAACTAAAGCGTAAAAGTCTGCTTATAACGTAAACTGTAAAATATAAACAGGTGTGCATGAAATATTATATAACTTGTAGTGCACTGTTTATATTTGCTATACAATCCTGAGATTCTTATGTTCCTGGAAATCTAACGAGGTCTTTCCTAAATGAATTGCAGCTAATTCTTGCTCTTCATCATTGGAGCCAAACAAAATGAGATCGCTAAGAAAACAGGGGAAATCTAAGGTGAAGCTGGCGCAGTGTTTATCGCGCTGAGCTAACAGTATCGGGGTAATGGGTTCGAACAGTAAGGTTTTACATAGTTTTCAGAGAAGTACATTACATACACTTTTTGGGTGTTTAAAGTTAGTTAGATGTACACCCGTTTTGTATCCATTCGGAGATTTACCCAGCTGCCATCACTACTTACGGAATTCTAAAACAGGAGATTGTTATAAACTATATAAAATTTGTAGTTGATACTCTTAACTCTGGATAATTGTAGTGTTTCTCGTTTGCTGGAATCTTTTTTATCTACCAAGCAAGTAGCATTGCAGTATTTATATCCTGTCTTAGTATTGCGGTCTTCAGTGTTTTTTGAAGAGGCATTAATAAATTTTGAAAGGCTTAGAATTCCATAAGTTTTTTACATTAGTGATCGGCTGTTATTTTCATTGCCGTTATCTTCATGTATACGACCAGTACTTCTTATCAGCGACAATTAGATGCTCATGTAAAAGATCCCAAACTGTTTTGAACATATTCCATGTTATTGTTATTGAAATCTAATTCTTTACATAATTTGTATTTCATCTCAGCAACAAGTTTCTTAAAGGCTATGCTTCTTTGAAACCTCCCGTTTTGTATGGTTTGGATGTAAATTCAAAATATAGAACACAGAGCAATATTTGATAATGGAAGGTAATGTTTAATAATATTCTTTAGCGTATAATGATTATTTATTATCCTTTAGTCAATTAGTGAAGTATTTCTTGGGATTCAATAGTTGGAAAATGTATAACTTTGTAAAACGAAGTTTGCTTAAGTTAACAGATACTTCCTTCCTACTTAAAACGTTACAGAAAACAAATAATAGTTTCTATACGTATTTATTGTTAGTGGTAAATTCATTAATAAACCTGTATATAACCGTTTCTTTAGCGCGTTAGTGTACTCGTATAACAGTAAATTTGAAAGATTCTAAATTTAGACGGTTTGAAAAACGTTCGTGACAACTTACAATATCTATCCTTGCCTCATTAATAGTGCAGCCGCAGAACAGTGCCCGTCAGGTACATACTTAGAATTGTTTAATAATTAATGCTTACGTAATGCTTATTTTAATTTTTATGGATGTTCGTTTTTATTAGCTTGTTGATTGTGATACTACGCAAGGTGCTTAAAGATTGTATTAACTACAAATAATACTCAGGTAAGCGTGTGTTCTACACATCGATAAGGTTTACGTATTTTAAAGCAATAGTAAACAATCAAGGAATAGTGCGTCTTCTTCTTCGGATAGCTTTAGAAATGCTTCATTTAATAAGACTTTAGGAAGCTATACCTAATTCTTAATCCTATGTGTAGCAGCATGATAGGCAGGATACCACGAAGGAACCAGAATTAACATAAGTTAATCTCCAACCATATTAGCTTAGCTTTTAATATGTTTTTTGAAACTTCCTTAAACTGTCTGGCGTCAAGATGGGTTACTCAAGATGGGAGTCATTGAACAAATTAGGAGTCAACGCGACAAAAATTAGGGATGTGCGTTCGGGTCATACCAGGATCAATTGGCAGACTTTTCTAATGGGTCTAATATAATCCCGAATCATGATTCGCATGTTGGAGAATAATTAGGAGTGCTTTACCTTGCTGGAGTGACAGTAACCAAGTCATGGACCACCTTACACACACTGTATATACATTAAAAGGCTAATATTACGCTAAGTTTTAAAGATTATACACCGGATAAGGCCGCCACCGCACATTAAAAGAAAAACAGTTATTTCCAAGTAAATAACACATAAGTATCGGCACCCTCCGCACCACACAAGTTTAATTTATTATATAGTAATATAATAAATAGTCCGGGACGGCCGTTTCGAGGACACGAATGGTCCTCATCATCAGCCGGTGACCGAATGACACCACTTGTGCTTTCGTAGCAAACGTGTTTAATCTAACCTTTGCTTCGATTGTCCGTTATGTAAAATGCTTTCCACGATAAAAGGTAAGATTCAATGGAAAAAACATTTTTAGGGTAAGAGCAATTTGTATACTGAGACGTAAGTAAGTGCACGCAATTTTTGTCCATCGTTTCGTAGCATAGTCCAACCATACAAAGTCTCTGATAGGTAAGCTCAGTTTATATTTGACTTTCTCAAGTATATGTTAGCATTTTTAATTTGCAATAACCTCACAAAAATTGGTACTGAAGATCAAAGAATAATATACAGGGCCACTCACGACGATGGCATCTCTGAATGTCTTTTTTCAGTTTTGGTGGGCGACATTATAGATGAATTGTCTAAAAACATTTCTAATTTCATCGCACCCTTAATTAATTCATATTTTTAAATAATTTAAAAAGGTAACAAACACGATTGTTTACTCCATGAGTATTAACTTGGCACCTACGAGAGAGATGGGGCCTAAGGCCTTAGGTCACAATGATGCTCCTGTGTGACACGGGGTAATTGCACTTTGCGAATATGTTAAATTTTAAGCAATTCCTGTGGAATAGAAATAATATTATACCTGCCCAAATTAAACTTTTATCCAAGTTCATTTTAGAATTCTGCAGTGTGCTCCTGCTTTACTTCACCTCATCATATTCTTCAGTATTCGTTTTAATAACAGCCTTGAGCATTAATGCTACAATAAAAATATGCTACCTTGAAAATCCATACCTATACATACAATTCGCATTTAGATCCGTCATATCTTGTGCATAAGTAATCGATTTATTATTTTCTACATTCAACAAATCCGTTACAATGCCAGGGATGATTTAAAGCCATCTACTTGCAACGAAACAAAAAGGTCGCACGCATTTAAAATCTGACATGTTACAAACAATTAACACCAAGCGAGAGAAGGACGATTAATCAATTATTTTAAACTGCGCACTGTTGTAGCAGTTAGCGGTGAATAGCGAGGAGAATAAGAAGAATCTGACTTGTGCACAATTATCTCATGTGATTTATGACAGGCCGAAGCGTGATAGAGATCGTTCGGATTGGAGATCTAGGACCGGACGTACGAATAGAACACGTACACACACACGTGCACATATCTTCATTTCGTCCTCTTCTTATTCATCATCATCGCGAGCATCAATGTCTTCTTAATATTCCGCTTGATTTGCTTGAGCTCGATCACATACTTACGCTAGGAGATGCTATAGAGTTGCACATAACATACATACACTTTATTCGGAGTGATTCATTGAGCTCTCAGGATATCAACACTCTCTTATCTCTTATAGGAGATTAAATCGTCCCGAATGATTCGGAGATATTAATGAGGTGGTGTTTAGATAATTAAACTGTTAGAAAACCTATTTGTCAATCACAATCGGCCAAAATCTAACGATATACGCTTAATCATGTGTCTAAAGCTATTATCCAAAAGGAGCGCGTTAATATTCCGATCATAGCGGTTGATTTTAAGTGCCGATAAAAATCAGTCGACACCTTCTCCTCACAGCTCAATAGGATATGCGATATACATACGAGGGTAGTCTGAAAAGTTTCAAGTCTTAAAAAAATATTGTGGTAATATAATTGCGCATGCGCTGAAAGATACTCTTGAGTATTTCAGCCATGCTGGATGCTCAGTTGTTGCCTAACAGTCGTTTGTGTCAGCCGAGCAGGTGATCATCTTGAAAAACCGTGTTTGTCATATATTGACTGATGATTTGGTCATTACAATGGTAACCGCGTTGGGGAAAGACCATTGCATTTGAAGAAAAGTAAGGTTGACGGAACACACGTCAATACAACTCTCACGCTTTATTGGTCGCCATGGAAAAAATTCACAAACTGGAGTTCCGAGTCCGCGGTCGTCAATAACACTGTACTCTTGGTTTCTGGGTTGGAACGGCGTTGTTGTGCAATAACAGCTCTGAGGATATCTCGTAAGAATGAGGACGAAACGTCGGCAGACGCTATGGCAACGACGCGCTTCCAACCCGGAAACCAAGAATATAGTGTAGATTGTTTATTAGTAAAATTAATGTGGAATCAAGCTTCATCTGAGAAGGGAGATATGTCAAGGATATTATCATCATCCATGTGATTTTCAAAGCAACGACAGTATTGCACCCCCATTACGTAATCAGTGGATTTGAGTTCTTGCACAACACGAATTTTATCGATGTTTTTTGAGAACTCTTCTAAGAATATGTCGACAAGTACTATATGACAAATTAGCTTCATGTGAAAGCTGTCCAACTGATTTCTTAGGTAAATAATATATACGCTTCGTTACATCCGCAGCAGTTCTTTTCTTGAGTCTGCCACTACCGAGTTTGTGATTTACTGCACCAAGTTTACGAAATTTGGTAACGCAGTGAACATTTCGTTAATTAAGCTATGATAAATGCAGACTGAGGAAATTGAAGACGAAACTCCTTTATGCGTACGTGCATAGAATAATTCCGTTCCTAATTCTGCTGCTTTTGTCCATTATGAAAATGGCTCTCAGAGATAAATGTTTGGTGATCTGTAATAAGCATGCTTCAAAATTTATAATATACGTTAATAAATATTGAATGAAAACATGGATTTTATCAACAGATTCGCTATATAGTCACATAGTTGTATTGGCCTAGTTTAGACAAGAAATTGTCTAATTTTAGCTCTTTTCATCATTACATATGTAAGATTCTTACAATGCACTGTTTAATAACTTCTGTTTACATTTGATAAAGTTGCGTTGGCATATGTGAGATTACTAACCTTAGAAATTAAGATATTTTTCATAAGAATGTAAATAAAGATGAAGAAAATTAAATCCAGGCAAATTCTGAAAAATCCGGTAATTGTACTTCAAGCGTATTGTAAGCTTAGCAACGATAAAGTCGACCACTTTTACGGTTCACGTATTTAACTGTAACACTTAACGCCGCAAGCAAGAGATGTACAAATACAAGCGAGCGAGATAACGACAAAAGGGCAGAGCCGTATTATTTTGATTTATGCTTCCTCCTGCCTCCAATAAAACCTAATCCAATTATCCTGCACTTATAAAGTGCTAAATTTATAAAACTCTCGTTTATCTGTGTAGACTTTGAACGCGTTCGGTACGCTGACGGTCATTAATATGAAGCTTAATAAACTCATTACTTGGTGGTAAGGGGAGTTAAGTTTTTGTATTTATTTGAATTCCGCTATAACACGGTTACGGTGGAAGCTTCCAATATGACGAGTAATCTGTTTTGTTAACCATACAACGTAATTAATTTGGCTCACGCTTAATGTAAGATAAATCTACAGTTTGCGCATCAAAATATGACTTTCGAATAAAAATGTGTTCGCTTCATAAGCACCAGATTAAACCAGATAGAAAGAAATGGCGGTATAATGCAACGTGTACCTATAATTATATATAATATTACAGAGAGTATAAATGGTACATGAAGTAGATATGCAATGAATTTTTTCTGAATAGAAGTTTATGATAAAATGGACATTTAATACATGTACACTGCCGTTCAGTGAAGCTCGGTCATACAATAAAAATCTATTATATCACACTGTATACAATTATTAATACATAAAATTAGAAAAATATTAAGCATACATTCTTTTCTAAGGGATTAAAGCCATAAATTATTGTGTAAAGTAGAAATATTGACAACCACATATATGCACACAATATGCGACAACCACAATAAAGTCCATTTTATTATCATTCCAAGAATTTCTCGGAAGTACCGATCTTTTGAATGGGATTATTAACGAACAATACATTTAGGAAATATACAGCAGTATCATTCTTGTTTATTTATCACGGGCGTAAAGATATAAATTTGCTTCATTTTACTGTTAGACGTGTGTTGGTGTGCATCTGTCGTTTTTTGCGCGAAAGTTTTAAGAGAATTTACTTCAAAATGGCACGTGGCAAGCCTACCAGTGTAGAAAAACGTTCACACATTATTACGCTGTTTGAAGAAGGATATTCGGGGCGATAAATTGCTGAAAAAATAAATATGAGCAATATAAGCAAACGCAATAGAAAATTAACAGCGCCACAAATACCAGCCGAAGTCAATTGCGGCCGTGAAGAACACGTTTCGGCGAGTATGGTAAAACGTCGACTTCAACAAGCGGACCTTCATGGACGCATTGCCATTCGAAAACCCTTATTACGTCGGGGCAACAGAGCAAAACGGCTACGGTGGGCTCGTTTTCATCTAGATTGGTCGTTAGATGATTGGAAACACGTGCTTTGGAGTGACGAGTCAAAGTTTGAGGTTTTTGGGCAAAATCGACGAGTTTATGTCCGAAGATCTAAAACCGAAAAGTGATCCCGAACTGCATTGTGCCTACAGTGAAGCAAGTGCGTAGTTCTGTGTTGGTGTGGGGATGTTTCTCCTTTGCTGGGACGGGAGATTTATGCAGAGTGCAGGGTGTAATGAGGAAGGAAAATTATTTTGCAATACTCCAGAATCATGCAGTGCCATCAGGATTGCGTATAATAGGCCGTAACTTTACATTCATGCATGACAACGACCCAAAACACACTGCGTTAGTGTGGGAGAACTATCTAAAGGAGCAAGAAGAACAGCACACCTTGAAAGTAATGACATGGCCCCCACAAAGCCCAGATTTGAATCGTATAGAGTTGTTGTGGGATGAACTGGACAGGAGGATCTGAAAAATATGCCCAACTTCACAAGAACATTTACGGAATATTCTGCAACATGAATGGAATTAATATTCCACAATCCATTTTAACAAAACTTATCGAAAGAATGCCTAGAATAGTTCGAGCGGTGATTAACAGCAAAGGAGGTTCTTTCGATGAAAAAAAAATAATGTTCAGTATGTTATATTAGGCCAGAATAACTTTTTATTTATTTATTTTTGTCTTTTTTATCTGTACATACAATAAAATTGCATTTTGTTTTTAGTTTCGTTTGTTTCTGTAACCTTTTCATGTTTTTTACCAACCGACCGAACTTCTCTGAACGGCAGTGTACAGTGTAACTTCTATTTAACGGACCCCTGTTGATAATGAAAGAATGTGCAGCAATTTGAGGTATCTGCTATTTAGAAGTTTCCGTTAAGTAGAATTGTTTTTCTGTTTTCATCTAAATTATGAATATGTATATCTGGCAGCCTATTTTTTTAATTAGCTACGAAATTACCATCTATTGCCCTTTCGTCCGATATTCATTATGTCTCCTAAAAAAAATTTCAAGCTGCCCCAACGTCTAAAACCCTTTCTTTCATAACAGGCTCACTTAATCGGATACCTTCTAAGTAATACTTTTTCTTTTTCAATACATCTGCAATCAGAGACTTACCAACCCAAAGTTACCAGCTAAGGATCTAACGAAAAGTCTAGATTTTGCGCTATATTTCATAATTTCTATTTTTTGTGGAGTGTTTTATGGCTTTGAAAAGAAGAGGTTACGTTTTTAATCAATTTTTGGCTTTCTACTAGGCTTGATACTGCCAGACACGCTCCCAGGCAAGTCGCTAATAAATAAGACAACAAGTAGTGGATCTAAAAGAGACCCTGTAACACAACTCTGACAAACATCAGGACGGTGATATGTAATATAACCGTCATAATGTAAACATTTAAACTTGCGCCCACGGGAGTATCCTTCGAAAACATTAACATTGCCCCTAACCCCAAATTGAAATAACATGTCTAACAATATATCGCGGTTAAACAGATCAAAAGCCTTGGAGAGGTCACATACAATACACGCTACATCCCCCTTTAAATTTAAATTATTCAAAATTGTTTCTATAGTGTTGGTTAGTGGTGGACCTATCTTGCATCTTGCACTGTGTTGACTGTGAAGAGATTAAGTTATATTTTAGTAAATAATTTAATAATTGCTTTTCTAGGTATGTAGCTTTCGAAAATCTTGGATAGTGAAGATAGTAAAGAGATCGGTCTGTAATTCTTAGCCTGCGCCATAATAGAGCTTTGTTGTGTGAGTTTGGTGGGATGTGTAGCATATGTATTTGACTGTAATTTGTTTGGCATTGGAGGCGCCATATGCTACACACTGGACCCTGAAATAAGATGAAAGTGTTAGGGTTAACAGAACTGGAATATGTGCGACATCTTTAACACACCAGCAATGTTTGCATCAGATCCGGTATTGCGGTTACTAAAGCCAGCACTTTTTCATTGCTAATTTGGTTACATCACATAAATGTAACGATTACTTACTGATGTACGAAACGTCCACCATATTTACCATAACATTTTATAATTTGTGAAGACTACACATATTGCTCCATCTTCAAATAATAACATTTGATAATTAAAGATTCCCGAAAAAGTGCAATCTTTTAAGAGAAAACCTTCATCCGCTAATGCATATTATGAAATCAATTCCATAGTTAGGTCCATACTTCTTATGAACGAAAACCACATTTGCAGGAAATCAACGCAACGCTAAAATCACGCATTATAGTCGCGGTAGATAGCCGAACATCTTCGGTAACAAGTCGTCAACATTCCTTAATACTTTGATATCATGCGATGCACGACAAGCATTATACGCGTACACACAACGCGTAAGACATATTCACGCACGCTCGAAGAAATAGATGGATAGGAAAACTGGATTATCATTGTTCGGCGTCCCAGATGCATACCATGGCTCGCCAATTCATCAAACGCCAAGGAATTTAAATAAACAGGAGATATTTCGTTGTAATTGCATGCGTGGTGTCTGTAGACTTCTAAGAATCCGCCTTGTATATATATTTTCAACATCGGACTGTTAATACAAAGTGTTTATTTATAGGCCTAACATCCACGTACGCATGTTGAAAAAGTGCAATCGATCGATGCTTCTCTGCGACAATTTTTTTCCCTTCATTCGTTGAAATGTGCGGGCACGAGCGGTATTTTAAATGTCGATTAAATTATAATGAACGGTGTTTTTTCGCAATGCTTAGGAATTATAGCGGATTATTGAAAAGAACTATGCGAATCCATATTACCTTGTTTAATTCTTCACGTAGAAATTTTAATAGGATAAGGACCTTTAACTGTAAAATACAATTTAACATTTAGTTCTAGATGTTGTGCATGTAAATTATATTGTTAGCTTGAAATATTTTGTGTGCCTATTCTTTTAAAGTGTTATTCTTAAATAGAGTCACTATGTTTATGTATTCAGTCCGTCTAAAAATCGTCAGCAGATTTTTGAGGGAAGCGTGGCTGGAATTGTGGCACTAAAAGTTCAGATACAGTGCTCGGCATTTGATTATTCTCATCTCACAATTGACGCCATTTCGTTGAAACACTAATGTTTTAGTTAAAATGACTATTTTATTTTAATATTGAGTAAGAATTTTTTCCTTTCGTTTCTCAATAATTGCTAACATGCGATGAGGCAACGAAGTAAATAAATTATTTAACAAATTCATTGGAATTGCTTCCCAAGTGGTTCTTATGGCTAACAACAATTCTTCTCTGGTGTTAAACTGTCTTCCTTCGCTGTAAACTTATCTCGTTATCCAGCCCCATAAGTTTTCTATAATGTTCATGTCTGTGAAAAGGACAGGTTATTCCAGAACATCGATATTGTTGTCGTTCATCCATGTGTTGATTATTCTTGCTGAATGAATTGGCGCATTATCATGTTAGAACGTCCATTCTTCATCGGGAAACACCAAGTCAATATTAGCGATTTGTCTCTGGAGCAACCCCAGGTACTTTTACGCAGTGTGTCTTGCTTCCAGAATTTCTAGTTTCATTGCTCCTCGACTTCAAATCGTACCCCAAACCATTACTGATCCAGCTCGGCTATGACGAGGTGATAAAAATCGTTCTGCCAACCTCAAATCGTGAAAATAATATTGGAAGCCATATGATCCATCCAAATTAAACTTTCTTTCATTATTGAAGACAACCGTTTTCACTCATCTACCCATTCACGATGATTGCAAGCAAATTCTAATAGGCCTCGCTTATGATGCTCCGGCAGGAGGGGTTTCTTGCGTAGTTTCTTTCTTTTCAAGTGTGGATGTTTCTTTGTTACCCTTTGGATGGTTCGTACGAAAGCATGACTTCCGACTATATTCCTAATTTGCTTAACTGTAGCACAAGAATTGAACGCCATCCGCAAAATCGCACGACGCTCCTTTGCTGTTGTTGCCATTGCAATGCGACCTCTCCGATTATTGCCATAGTTTTCGATGTTTTTCAGGTAAGCGGCAACTACCCACGGGCTTCGTTCAATTTTTCTGGCGATTTCTCGATTCGAGTAGCCTTCTTGTCGAAGAGTTTAGACTTTTCCTCTTTCTTCTAAATATAAAGTTCTTCCACGACCCATACTGACAACCAAGCGCTGTCACAACTTGACAACTATTGTGAAACAATTCCTTACTTGTTGTTAAGCAACGTAGTTTTCATTTATTTGACGGCCCCGAAACGTTGTTAATATGTGTATGTTTGGATTTGCGAATGTAACTAGTGATCTTTGAACCAAATTACATCAATCACTGTGTGGGAGTAATCAAGTGTCGGGCACTGTATGTTAATAAGGTTACAAAACTGAATTTTTATTCATTATTAACAATACTGGGATGGGGGGTGGTAGCCACGACCATTACGCCCTTATTGCATCAAGTTTAGTGTATTTCGATAGCCCTTTAAATATGATAAACGCCTACATGTATATATCGATAAATCTTTTGACCATCTAACAGGAAATAATTAACAAGAGGCGCAGAAACCACTGATTTCGAAACCTTGATTGCCTCCCACACCTAATTTTTACCATGAGATCTACAAATTATACCCAAGTTTCATTAAATTCTGGTGTGTGGGTTCGGTACCTTTTCTTGTTACCGATGGAGGTAACTTGCGTTGAGGGTAGATATTACATAGCAAAATTTAGTTCTTCGGTCAATAACATTTTATAATCGTTGTAGTAAAATTTTATGGACTTGTTATCTAGATTCGGACAATTTTGGATCCGTGTAACTTAGTATCCGAATATCCGGGTCCGTTATCCGAAATGTCCGGATCTATAATCCAAAATCTCGACTCTGGGTTTGTTATCCGAAACCTCCGATCCACATCCGCCATTCGAAAACTTGAATTCGGATTCTATATATTTAATCGAATCCGTGGATCCAGCCTTGTTCTCTGGCAACCTTTTCGAGCAAATACCTGCAGCAGGTCGAGCAATTATCAAACCAAGCAGCTGTAATAGTCACCAGAAGACTCATGTTATGTAAAGTAATTGTGCGCATCGAAATTCATTATTATTCTAAATGTATACCTTTCCCCCACATAACACAAATTCGATGTTTTCTTCATTAAACACTTTCTCAACAAATTTTCTTTCGATATTGTAAAATAATAACTGATCCGAGTCCGAGAACCGGATAGCGGATCCGACAACCGGATATCCCAAGATCCGGATACCCCGATGGTTTTGGATCTGGATATCAATTTCCGGACTTTAATTTTTGCTGCAACCTACAGCACTAGTTTAAATGGACGGCTACTTAACTTCGAAGTGACATAATAATCAGTTTGGTAGAATACCTTCTGCGAAAGAGCTTTTTGTTTTATAATTCTTTATCATTCGTATAAACAAGGCATGATTTCCACATAAACCTTGTATATCTACATATGTCATCCGATTTAAACTGATACGATTTGATGGATGGAAGCATTTTTTTTGTAAAACGCAAGATACACGATGTCCTCAAAGTATGGAATGAAATTTTTACGCCAAATATAATTAGGAAGTTGACTTCTAATTTCATTTGATATTGAAAACAGCGCTAACGCCCTGAACGAAAAAGATAAACCATGAAGTGGGGAAGGGAAGTGAAATTAAAAAATATCCGAGGGAGGATTTTGAGGGGAATTTACTTCATACTTCAGAGAGAGAGAGAGAGCGTGAGACTTTTGCATAGCGTACTCTAAATTTGTAGTTCGAAAACGACTGGTTTAATAATCTTATTTGTTGCCCTGACAATTCGTACTATTTACCTAAAGACAACAAGAATGTTTTTTATTTAACTAAACAATAAATGGTGTATTGGAAAAATTTTAAAAGAGCCTCTGTTATAGTAAAAAAATGAATACATCAGTACATTCGCAAGATTAATAATAAACCGCCGGCAAAAAGGGCGTCGTAAAATTCGCGCTACCAAAATAAGCTTTACTATGGCCACAAATTCTGCGAAATAAAATAAAATTTATCGGTGTTCTCATTTCTATTAGCAACCTATTTTGCTTACCCGTTTATTGAAGTTTGAGTCATAAACCATCCTAGAACCGCCTTGGCTAGTGCATGCCAAAGCTGCGTTAAAATCCAATCGGACTTCTCTTCGGATTGCCGAATAAAATGTAATGTGTCTTCATCGGGTTCCAGCTGAATGAAACGGGAAGCGATTGACTCAGGTAATTTCTGCAGGTCGCATCGATACCACTGAAATTTCGTAAATTTTATAGTCGGTAACGGTTTACATATTGACAATAGCGAAAAAAGACACAGTAAAATATGTTTAGTATGGTTGTACGTCTAGAGATGTTTACGCGGTTTATTGACCTAAGAACGTGGACGATTTTATTCTTCAGACGTAGACCATACACCTATTTGTTAGATGACTAACCAAAGGAAGAAATGTAATTTCATGGGTGCGTAAAATTAACGTTAGGTACATTTGTTAATGATCTTAGTAATAAAAAATATTTATGATGACGAGGCAAATTTAAAAATAGCAGATGCCGTTTTGGAGGATTCTTTCTATTACGTAGTTATCCATCAAAATCAGATTCCTCATCTAGAGTACAAACTAAGGAGTTAGTACCCAGTTACAATTAATCGCGCATTCCTCCTGAGTGGAGAGTATATATTTTTTCGGTGTACACGAGAACACGAGAGAATTCATACTTCTAACGTTTTTGTATAACGATGGATTCGCTTAACGTTCAAAGTTGGAGAAAGAGGTTTGCAGTGGCGGAGCGAAGTTTTGCATTTGCATGCAATTTGGTGTCAATATTGCTTAGTTACCAGGACAACAGCAAACCAAAGATCAACAAGTTGAAGTGATATTTGTTAATACCAGTTTGTTTGTTTTACTGTGCAAAAAATTACTTTCAATCATTTACCTGTCACATAATCTTAAAATATGATTAATAGAATATATATTGATAATCAATAGTATTCCTCCTCTAAGTTTGTTAAATTGTCGATTTGCAAATATCGAGTTTCAATATATTTTACGTGAAAAATAATAAATCAATAAATTCGAAACGCATTCTGTCCTATCCTATTTGCATAGGTATTATCTACGCTTCCTCCATCGCCGCGCGGTACCATTCGAAGAGAAGGAGATTCGAAAGATAAGCGCGATCAGTTAAGAGCGTTCGACCACGCTGTATACGCTGGAACAAAAGACAAACACGTGCAACACGGAGAAAAAACAATAGGTGCGCCCTCCGTGTAGCCGTGATTAATTTATGCTGCCCCCCATTCGTCCGGTCCGCGGCTTCGCCTCTTCTTCTTCTGCGCTGCCTCCTTCATACCCAATTTAACCTTTTTTTGTTCTAAATAAATAAGAACCCGACCGCTTTACGTGTTTTGCATTCCGGCAGGATGTTGGAAGGAAAGAAGTGTGGCATTTTCTGAAACGCTGCCTTATCCGTTTACTTCGACGAATTCGAGTGTATTTCTACACGAACGTTGATTGAAAGGTTCTCTGCAGCAAGTACATGAAAGAGTAAATTTCCAACGGGAAAAGTGGATTAATCTGTTTAAAAATTTATGTTAACGACACGGTGAGGGTCATTTAAAAAGGTCGCAAATGTCTTACTAATATCAATTCTTATAAAATATAATTCAATTTTGAACATGATTTACCACATTACTATATCAAAACATAAAAAGAATGAACTGAGAAAGCTGCCCATGTAAAGTATTATATTTTACAATTATAATATTTACTGTGATGTAACTGTTCACGATGCAGTGTTCGCCATATACACAGTTTTAAGAAAGACGAAACTGTGCTGCTATGTGTCTAGTGCTCAGGCTGGGTTGCCCAACACTGCATCAACTACATTTTCTTCCATGATTGCTACGTGAAGCAGCAAGTGAAGCAGTTTCTCTGAACCATTGAAAAGTACGACCGGAAACTCTGTGATACTCTTTAGGTGCCTGAAGACCGATACTGCACACTGCGTCCGAAGGTACACATCCAGAGGCACTATTCCCATACATGTAACGAATAATGTTGCCGTTTGTGTTAGGCACGTGCTTCCTACTCCTCAGTTTCCACAGACAACCTCACACGTTTATAAATTATGTCCAGTCAACATAAGTGTAGAATTTAAGAATTATAATCATTGATCAAAGACAATGTCAAAGTGTTTGATTTGTGTGCATCTTGACGTTAGTGTCCCGCCCAGTGTGTATCAGGATATTTAAAATTAATACGAAATTTAATGATAATCTTTCGATTTTCATAGTTTGTACAATTAAAGGAAGCAAACCCTATTTCACTAGGTTTAGTTTTTAGGAGCGGTAAAGGATAGACCTTACAGCAATAGATGACACAAAACAATTTACATTGTAGTTAGTTTTTACTATTATAACTGCCATAATAAACATAGCTTGCGAAATAAGTACCAAGACGAAATGTTATTAACACGCGCAATGTGCGAGTATTCACATTATACATACATTGTAATCCCGAAGAATCGTTAAACAATGCGCCGGTATTAATATAAACTTTTCGCCCATCAAGAACGTCTCTACGACGAAGAAGACGACGAGCTGGAATAGGCGCATGAATAATAATAATATATGTATCTCACCACGGGCGCGATATGTCTTATACATAACACGACTGCGTATAAATATTCATAAGTACGTTGCACGCGTTTTGTTTTTGACGAGCACCTGAAGTGGTTCGGTTATATATTCCGCAACAATAACAGCCAACCATCAAGGACCGCAACAAGAACACCACAGAACACTGACAGCTACGAGAATTGTATCATTAATTATTCTTGCGCCGATATTCTCGCCGTGACAAGCCGTTTGTCTTCTATGCTGAATGAAACGATATTTAAGTTAAATACCCCGGATCCATGTTTAATTTGTTTGGTAATTAGCTATAGGCAGTATGATCTGCCAACAACTATTTTTTGTTCTCTCCTCCTTAAAATTATTGGCTACTCAGTCAAACCATCAGGTCTAGGTATTTATTCAGTCTTTATGCAATAATTTTCTCCACTCTTTTTCTGTCCTTTGCCGACTTGATTGCTTCGTTCCACCTTACTGTTCACTGGTTTTCTTTCAGTATATCCTTGGTTGCACTATTCCACGTTTTCCTGGGTTTCACTCTTGTCCTTTGCGTCATCGGTCTTCCCTCCCACATAGCTTTCGTGGGTCTTTCTTCTTTCATTCTTATTAAACGACCAAACTATTTTAGGTGGTATTTCTATGTTTAATTCTTCGTCAATTCTTTCATTTTTTTATTTCCATATTGTACCTTTTACTCTTCTTATACATTTCATCTCCATCGTAAGAAGTCTACTTTTTAAATTATTGTCCAACAATTCCACATGTTGCCGGTTTTGAATACAGTCATTATTGTGTTCTTACTTATTTTCTTCTTATTAATAAATGACTTGTTGGAAGCATAATATGGTTTTGCTGGATTGTTTCTTCTTTCGTTTATTTCCTGACTTCTCTTTTTCCAAACTTGAAAGAGCAGCTTGGCAGAAAGTTGCCCACGTCACATAAAGAGGTCATTGCCGAAACAGAGGCCTATTTTGCAAAGTTCGGCAAATCCTATTATTATGAATGGCTTGAAAAAATTGGAATATCGCTGTAGAGCTACAAGGAGATCTCGAGAAACAGATTTACTGTCAATGCAAAAACAGTTGCGTTATCTTCCTTAATACAGTTATTTATCATATATTATTCAACCAAAACATTGTAATCTTTTAATAATATTTCTATTTGTGGTGGTTTCTTTTACGACGTACCTATCTGTATGTATCTTGTGAAACTCGTCGTATGCGAAAAACCGCAAACGATGAAACATATGTTTACGTGTTCATTCCTACTCGTTATGTCTATAACGCGCAAGAAACGTGAAAGGTAAAAGTAATTAATTCAATTTTTTTCTCCTCTCTTCTATTTAACTCGTCATTGTTCTCGTTTACCGCTTGACATAAATCGTGAACGGAATCCTTATTTGTTGAATGAATAAAACGAAGATTAATTTATGAAATGTTTGCGTTTAAAATAACGGGACGGTACTACAAACGAATGGCTTTACACAGTGATTATATGCAGCAATTATTGGGACAGTTCCTTTTACCATTAATTAGAGAGTGAGCAATTATAAGCAATGAGTGAATAATTTTCTTTACTGCGGCATCGCGAAGTTAGAGCTATATCGCTGTTGCCTAATGAACATTATAGCAATTATCTAGAGTAAAATAGATATTGAATCATATACTTGGAAGTTTAAATTGGGTTACCTGTGATGCCAAATATGGTATTGTATGTCTTCGTTTAGCCTTAATTTTCCTAATAAAAATGATCCATAACTCCTATAGTATTTCAATTTGCACGATGGGAACAGTACATCACTATATTCTGTTTCAATATTTCAACCTACCAACACAGTATCAACCTTATTATTCTCGTCGGTTAAAATTTACGCGGAATAAAATTAGATGGTAGCAGGATAATAACTCAAGTGTTCTTTGGTATCAGATTAGGACACGATAAAGATAAAATAATATTCAGTACAGGCTACTTGATTCTTTGCTGCTGACAACCTAGTGAACAATAAATCAAATTCATAGTACGGTTTCCTTGCAATTTTGAAGATGCCATTTTGAGTAGGGGAATCCATTAATCACGTAACAAATCGAATAAATTGATGCGTAAGTATACAGCGCAGAAAATGTTTCTTACTGGTCTTTCAATGAAACTTGTAAATTTGAAATGCGATGATGAATAGAGTACAACACTGGGAATTAGTTATGAGCTACTCAGCGTGAGTCCGCTATTTTCTCTTCCAATTTATAGCTTTTAATAAGACAAGGGGGTATCTACACAAAGGACATTTTTTAAATATGAAATTCTGAAAATCTAGCGTAAGTTATGCTTGGTGTTTTCATTAATATTTTCTCCAGATCGGTTTCGAAGCAACCAGTACTTAAGAGAGCAAATGAAGAATTTGAAGGTATAATTTTCAGATGTTAAAGTGAAAATTCGCTAATATATTTTCTTGGCATTACGTTTTCTGTTTCAAAAATTGAGAATTAAAGTAATTGAACAGATTGAAGAATTAACGAATACGAAATAACGAAACTTTTCCTAACAACGTTTAATGTACGTAGCAAAATGCTGACAATAAAATAATCTACGCTAATTGAGGTGTATAGCGCGTTCAAGAGGAGAACGTGACGTTACGTCATAGATTATAAAAGCGTGGTAATTTTTGTATATAAGGATAGCAAGTTTGCTAGTAGTGTACCGTTCTTGAATAACTTACACTGTAGATATTATAGATATAGCTGCAGAAAAAATTATTTCACTTTGTCGAGTTTTTTCTTTTACCATTTCTAAATACATCACACTCATCTAACCTCCCTAAATTGAAGATTCTATTCATACATACAAGTAAAAAATCACTCAAATGTCTGTGAAATTGTAAAACATAAAACTTACCACAAGTGTGAGGAAAACGATATGCAGCGAAAAGTAAATATCAACATCTTGTATCGTTTCCAGGAAGAGATAAACTCGTCAGAAAATTAAGGATGAGAGTGAGAAACGAGAGATCGGAATTATCAAGGATCCGTAGTGGATCCTTTATTGTTTTCCTTATACATGAACGATTTCTGCCGGCAAAGTATACGCTGACGACACTACAATCAGCGTGAGCAGGATACGGTAAGATTTGGAATTAAAATTGGGAGGAACTTTTTTTCCTAGTGCAACAGCAATAGATTCTTTCTACTGAATGCACGCTTAGGTAACGAGCTGCTGCAGCACTCCGATTCCGCTAAATTTCTTGGAGCGTTCCTAAACGCCAACATGAATTGGAAGACCACGTGAATCATGTTTGTGCTAAGATGAGTTCCGGCTTTTGTGTAATTTTGCAACTCAGACACACAGTAGATCATCAAGTTCTATTAAACATCTCATGTTTTCGTACATGTCCTACAGTAACCAAAAAATATAATGCTAAGATAGCTTAGCTTCCTCATGGTATTAACGGAATAATTCACGGCAAACGCAACAAAAGGAGAGAAAAAAATTACACTAACACACGGACATGTTTCTGCCTACCCGGCGTCATCAGCGTGGTTTCGAGAGTAATTTTTTATCTCTACCTTCTATCGCTGTTGCCTCACAGTTAATACCACAACTTTCAAAGCGACAAACTCGACATTTCTTGGCGCCCTCTAGTGCCAAAGAAACGCATGCCTGCCGTTCAGGACGCACCGACATAAACCGGGTACTGTTTCCCAAACCTTCTCTCTTAGCATTATATTTTTTGGTTATTGTTTCTAGGCATTTTCTGATGTGTTATGTCCTACAATGTTCTTGTTTTAAATTGAACGCCTGGCTGGAATCGAACATTGATTCTCCAGAAACGGATTCTAAGCGCTATTTTCGGCCTAAAGAGGAGGAAGAGCTGCAAAGAGACGTTTAAACGACACGATGCCCTTAACCTTCCGAAGTATTTCATATACCGGTGCATCGAATATGTAAAAAATAACGTATCAGAGGTCAAGATCCCAGCTGCCCGCCAATATGGCACGACACATGGTGAATATTTGAGAATGGTTTATAGGGTTTCTTAGCAGAAAGGAAACGTTTTTATTATTGCTATTGTTATATTTGTTTCAGTATGTTCCATCCGTCTAATATTGATTTGGTTGCTTGGAACTTTACACTAGATAAATCAAATAAATTGACAATCACAGTAAATTAACTTTATTGTGTAACTGGTTATCTCGATTTCTTAATTTAAAAAGAAACTACAGGTACTTTAAATAGACAACTGTAAGGAATTCGTGTCGTCTCTGGATTCAACGATTAGCATTCGACAGAAAACAAACCCTTCCACATATCGAATTACCCGGCATCACCGTTACTACTAACTATCGTCACCGTTGCCGACACGATGAAGCAATACGTTTTCGTTTCGAGTCGCTTATATGAGCCAACTTCTCGGTACCTCCTTGTATGGTTGAACGGTGCACACGTACACGTATGTGAGTATGGATACGAGTAGTTTTCACCGTGCGTGGCTTCACCGACAAAATTTATTCATTTCATATTTAAACGGTTGTCGTGGTCGGTTAGCTGCTCATCTAAATGTTAAATTCGTTTCGGACACGTTACTCCCTTGTATTACACACAGGTAATAAGATTATATCTGTAATCAACACTGCTTTACGGTAGTTTGGTATGCGAGGTAGGAGCCATATCACAGTGGACCGTCCCGATGATTTGAATAATTCCATAGCCACAGTAATTCCAACGAGGCATCTTTATCTATGTGATGTCGTTAAGCGATGGACTAATAGGATTTCTGGACTAATTTGTTTACGTAGACAAAGTCTCTACGAGATTGTATCATATTAATTAAATGATATAGATAATCGTATTTCTTCAAGCAGAACGTTACACGAATATATGGTTTTTGAGTACTACTAATACATGAATATTCAGGATTAGGAAATCTCCCATTATTGGTAATATCCCTGCGTTAAGAGCAAACATGCACTTTATATAATGATGTATTAATCAAGTTTTATGTACAAAACAACAGCGTGGTCTTGAAACATATTTTGTAGCAGTTGATGTTTAACGAGTTGTTTGTCTAAAAAATATAAATTTTGAAATTTGACGTACGATATCTTTTCTCGAAGCGAATGTTTATTCGCGCAGACATTTTCTCAGATTTTACTGCAGAAAGAATGACCTGCAGTAGCTTTAATAGAAAACAGAAACATTTATGGTAATGAAAGACGTATCCAAGTTAGTTCTAAGTTCGTTTGGATTTTAACAAGAAGAATTTCCCGCTGATGTCATTATAACATGACTCCACAGCCTTCCTTCTGAACGTGTAATACCATAACAGAATTACTCTTGACTTAGTACGCTTTTACATTGCCAGTGTCTTGGTGGCTCGTGGTGGTTCATCGTGCTCTTCACTGACGTTGGCTAGGACAAAAGTCCAAGTGACAAAAATGTACACTTCAAGGAACATTTTCAGAGGTAACTGCATGAAATGCTTGAATCATATCCATTACTAAAGTTTGACAAGAGTGTCATAATTGTTGCGAAAAATACTAATTTGTTACGCTAAGAGATTATATTGCTGTAGTGGCGACCCAAGAAGTTCTCTTTGTAATTTTGGTACGTTCAAATTTCGCACCAAGTCATGTAATTCAAATTGAGTAAGAAGATGTGTTGGCACGATATGAATGGGATAAAATCAGGATATCTTGAGTATTTCAATGTTTTCGGTGTCAAATCGTGGTCGAAGAGCTCCGTTTAAGCTGACACTGCTATGTAGCATGTGTGTACTCATCCCCTTCCTAAAACGTATCAACCATTCAGATTAGAACATCACATGTACAACAAACGTCAACTTCAATTTTCTTCTAACGAAAGCTAAGTCAATACTATCAGTTTTGGAATAATATGTACTGTGTACATGCTCCTTAATGTTGCTAGTTATGGATAAAAGGTTTCAGAAATTCTTCTCCCTCCCAAAGACAAATTTCCTTTTGTTCATGTGGTTTAGTGTATATCGACGAAACAGGACGCTCTGTCAAAACTCGTTTGACAGAGCGCGAACGTTGCGCTACAACACGCTTCCCTTCGAATTTGGCTATCGCTGAACATCATCTAGACACTGGCCACCAGATATTATTACTTTGTAATTCTTCCCACTATTACAATAGGATAATTAGAGAGTCCATAGATATCCTTAAACATCCTAAGAATGTCAATAAAGATACAGGTAAACCTTCTGAGACATATGGAGGCGCGTAATCCATATCAAAAGTAACAGCGACACCGAGTGACAGTCCTCGCCCACCGATGATATAAAAGCGTGCTGCTCCCCTCGTACTCCCACAGTTGATTTTCGTCTTTGACATGGTTCACATGTTGAGTTACCGTGATAAACTTCTTCCCGCTCAGTTAGTTTCGCCTCTTACGTGGTTTACACGTTGAGTTACCGTGCTAACTGTGGCCTACCACTTTCTCCTTTCCAGAAGAAGCGTGGGTGAAACGCCCTCTTTTCGATTAACCATGACACGGTCCAAACCCGAAATATGTTTAATTTTACCAGCTCTGATACAGGTTCATTAGGAAATATCCACTGTTTCTTTCATTTTTCGTGTGAAATAACGATTATTCAAAGGCTATAACAATACCACGATATTTCACTCTGGTTACGCTTATGCATAACCCGAAAATACCACTTATATTGTTACGTAATTTCTGTCTTGATCGAATAGCAATAAATGCGGCATTTATGCCACTAGCTCCTTTTTGCCCAAATGTTCGGGTGAAACAGATAAAGAGCGATAAAAGATCTCCGCAGTTCTGGCTAGTTCATAAACTTTCACTTTATCAACACTGTATTCTGAATTTGGTTATTTCTCCAGTGATGTCTGATGGCTGATCCGTTTGCATTAAGTTTTTTGGATGTGTACAACCCCAACGGTGAGTAGCGTATTACCTTCGAACAATTCCATATGAATGGCCAGAGTCTCGTCAATATATTTTCAATTTTCCTCTGGTTTCATCGATGATTTCTAAACAAAGGTAGTGTTTTATCAATGCTCAAAACTACACAATCAGTACTAGATATTAGGGAATTACTGCTATATCCTTTACTATTGGTCCTGCAAAGTCAATTAAATTGGAAAATTAGTAGTCTTTTTGCTAGTGGTTAATGCGCAAACCTCCATTCTTTTCAAAATATTAAAACAACTAATAGTGCCATTTAGTTTCTATTAAAAGTACATGTACTACACAGCCTAGGTATTTATTATATGGAGCTGCTGTAAATTTGGTACGTTTGATAATTAAACGAGGGAGCAATTTATGCAATGTACCTATTTTGGAAAACGTAAACTATTTGGTCTCGCATAGAATTACCTAAACATTAGTGAAACTGAAAATATACCACAGACGCGTATCTTTGCTAGACTAAAAAAGGCAATGTAACTTCCATCATAATCATTTCAGTACAGTAGTCTATAACCGTTTTATATCAGAAATGTTTTCTTTATCTTTCAAAATTTCCAGCACTATCCAAGGCATTCTATATACCTAGACAGGAGACAAATTTTGATTTTCTGGAAAAATTGCGTTATTCGATCATTAACGAGCAGCAAAGACATCAGTAGTTTCCCCATTTAACCGATTTTGTAGAACTAGTAATAACATAGATAGCAGTAGCATGTAATGAGTTATCGAATGTTAAAAACGTATTCGCCTTGGCAATTCTAACGACCTCCAGAGGAAATTCATTCTACTGTCAAGCAACCCTTACATTTAGCATCTTTTACTAGTTATTTTGGCGTAATTTTGAAAATCTTCAAGAATAATGGTATCATTATTGTAGCATATATGTTGAACCTCAAAGACATACTACTAATTCTTCAAGATCAGCAAAGCAGAAATTGTAAGTAAAAGCTGTTACGAGTATTCTTCTAAAATAATAGTTGGCAATACTCTATCTTGAAATTAGAAGTAAATTAAAGAAAGCAAAAATAAAGTACAAGGATGATTACCACAGGTCAGGAAATATGTACGAAGAAAGCATCCTCGAATATCAAACACGTTCAATAAATTGCTCGTTAAAATTGAAATATATGCTTCGAAGGCATTAAGAATGATTAGTACGTATATTTCAATCCTTTTTTGATGGATAATGACGTCGAATTATAAACTAAAAATAACCATTTTATACGCTACGACTATCTCTACATATCAGTTTGTGCGCACACTCACCCGTTTAAGCACAGATCGCTTTCTCTCGTTCAAAATCAAAGCCCGATATACACTCATCGCTTGGAATCAAAAGTTATAAGACTCGAACCAATAGTGTTATTATTGTTACGACTGAATTACGCAATTATTTTCAAAAGACTTTGCGACCACTGTTAGGAGCTTCAGAGGTACTGCTGACACCATGACCTACTGCTACCAACAACTGACTTACCATTTTACGATAAACATAATTTAAAGCAATTTCCAGGTCAAAAAGTAATAAATCATTACACTCGAGTGAAAACAAAAATATATAATGTTATGTGATTACGATGAATCTATTCATATACAAAAATAATTATGCCACTCATTTAGTAAGGAGCTTATTTTTAGATGAGCTATTACATGCACTTAAGCACTTCACTTTTTCTTATTTAATCACAAGACTCTTTATCTAAAGAATTTGTCTGAGTATTCAATAGAATCAATAAGATTGTAGACGATATCGCTTGTAAGTTGTTGCACATTAAGTTATTATTTCGTTAGTACATACGCATAAATACAAGCAATATATTACGGAAGAAAGTATGCATACTCTTTGGTATAAAAGGCTTGCATAACATTACAAATGGCTTTCCAGCTGAGGAATAAACATTCATTGTCCATGTATATGGCATAACAATACAGAAATGAACCAGAACAATCCATTCCTTATACGTACAAGTGCTAGCGCAGCCGTGGTCATATTTTTCTGTTTTGTGTCTCCACCCATACTGCGTTTCTAAAATATGGTCTTAATTAAGTTCTCATTATTTATGTTGATTATAAGTTGGAGATAGGTTAGTTGGATTATTAACAATCGTCGACCCGTAGTAAACAGTAGCTGTAACTGGCGGAGCAAGTGTTAAAGAATGCTGTCAAGAGAAGCGGGCTCTAATGAGAGAAAAACGTTGCGTTTATTTGGTACAAATGCCTATGTGTGCGTGTGTATTCGTTCACATATACAGCGTAGACCTATTTGTGTTCGGTGCGTCTGTATGAGTGAATACGGAATATATCAATCAGTCCTGTAAGTAGTAATTAAAACAGCCGGATTCCAGTACGATCTGATAGCGCGAGAGGAAAAATTGTATTTGCTTCAATTTAGTTTTCTTTTCTTTTTTATGCTACGGTAGTGATTATGCGCACTTATGGAACAGGATACACAATAATAATAGCGTTATAATTATTGGGCGACTAAAGTATTGCGGATATTTAGCTCTTTACAGCTATATTTCTCAACGCTACTAATAACCTACGCCATGGAACTCATATAGCTAGTATGTTTTTTAAATAATTCTGGTCAAGAAGATATTTTTACCCTTAAATAATAATAATGATAATAATTTATTCATCCCTTGCCCCCCTTTGCCCTACAAGAAGGATAGAACAAGTCAATATGTATACAAATAAACAATGTCTAAACACAAAGAAGCAAATATATGTATATACCGGGTGACCGTTTAAGGATGGACAGAGGCTCTACCTTAGCAATGACAAAAGAAATTCAATTATCAAAGAAACTAAGAGCATTTCATTATAAATACTTTCAATGCTCGGAATTGATCGCTAGAGGACGCAACTAATATGAGAAGGTAGATAGAATTGTTTTAATACTCAATTCTGTTAAATAAAATGAAAGTAGGAGTTGTATGCAAAAGAATGCGTGATAACTTTGGTTTGTCTTCATTGATTCTTAAGAACTTGGATTCGTTTTAAAGAGGAATTTGAGGAGATTAAGAAATGTTATTTAATTGGAGTATATGTTTCTCTAATCAAGCGTCAAGAGGCGCAATTTGAAGGTAATTAAAGCCTGCTACCCTCGTAGAATATGGAGCATTACTAACTGCTTAGTTTTGTAGAGGTCGATGTAGCAACTAATTTCTCTCATCTAAGCGCGCTATTAAAAAAGTTTCTATTCAGAGAAAATAAAAAAATCAGCAACAAGTTGCCATGAGACACAAAACAAACTAAAAACGCGGACGGTATTCTAATGCCTTAAATGTTCAAGCTGTCTGCTATTACTATGAATGGCGGATGGAAAGAACAGCCACTTCAATTTCTGTCGTTAAAATTTGATAGATCGCTCTTATAATCATTAATTGCGGAGTAGTTGGTTTTCGATGTCTTTGATTTTACCTCACAAATAAATCTAGTACACCGAGGCCATGGAAATGAACCAACTCTGCTGATCAATCTATTAAAGCGTTGTTCAAGATGATCGCGAACCACACGTGAAAAACCAGTTTATAAAGATGCACTATCTAAAAATCGGTTCTGAGAAAATTTAAATATCTGTACGTATTTAAATGTTCTTCAAATATAAGTGGACAAGTAATTTTATTTTCCTCAATTCCACACGTATGTCTTTCAAAATTTTATGAACGCACCACCGTGATAACCCTAGATCTTTAGAAGAAAAGCATTAATAATATGCGAAAATCCCATATATAGTCAAAATTTCCACGTGACAGTCGAAAATAATTTTCAGCACAAATTATCGGTAAATATGTGGTGTGGTATGGTCCATAGTTATTTAATTGGCCCCTTCATTTTGGACAATCGCTTCACAGGAGAGCACTAGTTAAATTGTTTACAGAATGAATTACAAGTACTACCAGAGCAAATCCCTTTAAACATCAGAATGCCATAATGGAGCTCTTGCACATTTTAGTTGTCAGGTCAAGCAACGTTTGGACGATAGGTTTCCAGTGCTTTGGTTGGTCACCGTGGTCCTATTAGTTGACTTCAAAGATCTCCAGATCTTACAGCATTGGACTATTGTTTACGGGGCAGGTTCAAGTTTACAAGGCAAAAGTCGACACTCGGGTGCACAAATTCGGCGTATTGGAAATATTGCAGCCGATATTAAAGAAAGGCGTGAAGCAATCAGGAGAGCAATAGACGCCCTTCGTAGATGAAGCGTAAAAAAGAGGTCAATGGCGGGGTTGTTGGAAAATCGAATAAGAACATATGAGCTTTTTTACTTTCACGTGTGCACTACATGGAGCTTGGTTCGTTCCTCCTGACTCACAATCTAAAATATACATTTGTGTAGGGGGAAGTTTGTAATTAGTGGTCCACGAGATTTCAAGTTTTGAGTTACTGGTCCGTGAATTGCTGCTCTAGACTGCTTGCTTGTTAATGCAAAATTAACATTCTGGAGTAAATGCAATAAGCTATGGGCAGCATTACCAAGATGGTAGCGAATTATAATAATAAATTTCTTATTTATAAATGTTTAATTTTGGAAACATGAAACAGAAATACTGTTGTATTGGCAGTTATTGTGGCTGTAATATCAGACTAATGAAGACTAAGCAAAAACTATTGCAATATAGATTATTTATTATTACATACATCGATAGTTGGTAAATACTTTCCAGTAGAATGATTTTGATTTTTGAGGGAGCAGTAAGCAAATACTCTAATTATTTACGAAGGAACATCAGTAAGTAATGAGTTTGCAGTTTTCTTCTTGTTAGCAACATCATCATGATTACATATAAGCGTGTTTATTATATTTAATACCTAATTAATATGAAAAGAGTTGAAGTGTTCGAAGAGTTGTGAAGTGAAGATCGAGATGTATTGTTATTAACAGTGTTGGTACGTATTGTATTGTAGCAACGTCAATTACATACATAATTTATATACTGCTGTAATTGCCAGGAAAAGCCTTTATATACATATGTACTTAAGTGAAATCGAATAAAGTTGACGTTAAAGTGTATTTATAGTTTAAAGCTTTATTTATAAATAATTTATATTGTTTTCTCATAGTAATGCCCATTGTAGTACGTGACATACTTTATAAATATTTCTGGTGTGCGAGTCAGTCATCGTTGGTATGAATTCTATGTACCTAATAAGTAGTATAGTTCCTATTTGAAACAAAGTCTTGTGTCCTAGATACTATTGCCGAGAAATAAAGGATATGTCATTAAATAGAGAAAATAACTAAAAAGTAGCCAAAGTTCATGTGACATGAAAGATAAGGTATTTTTGGATAATCTGTTTCCAATTGTTACGTGAATCTATCAAACAATGGCAATATCAAATTTCCAGAAAGAAAATCCATCCTGGGCAATTTTTCTACAAAAATATTGTTTTAGTTTATCAAGCCGCGGAAGCTATTATATCATACAACCGCATTCACAAATCTGAACTATTTTAACTCAGTGATAACATTGATCCTTTTTTGAAAGCACTACATTAACGGATTGGTCTCTTTCATTCAAGTTATCCAAAAGATGTTGGGAGGACTTTTTGGTGTTTCTATTGTATGGCCATGTATTGGTCAATACATTAATAACAGAGAGTATGGGAAGAGTAGGTAGTTTGCATTTGTTTTGGCAACTTAAAGCAAAAAAATACATATCTACCATTTAGAAACCACACCGTGGTGAAAGGGGTGAAACATACTCGCGACTTTACAATAAACAAAAGCTTAACTATCCACTTGTATTAGGTGATATCTATATTACGGGTATACTTGGATAAAATGAGAGTAGTTCAGAATAAGGCGCTCAGAGTTTGCGCCGGCGCAATGCTATCGACTCCACAAGAGGCGTTATATGTGGAAGCGCAAGAACCTCACCTTCTGCTGTGGAGACTGTGTTTTTGGCAGTCAAGCATGTGTAGTAAGATTGAAGATCAACAGTATTCATCGACTATCCACCTTTGATTTTACCATTTCATATTAGGGAAAGAAAAACTCTCCCTTATGTGCAGAAGCATACTTAAATTTTAGAGTCTAGTCTAGCCTCTATACCAATGCCACTGAATTAAAAATTGGTTGCGGTTGTGCGATTTTTTATGGTAACAATAATACCAGCAGATCGCTTAAATCAAACACTAACCAAGCTAAACATTTTTTCCGCGAAGGCTAGAGCAATTTTAGTCAAACGAGGTTTACAAAAGCGATGGTGACATCTAGAGATGAGAAAGGCAGGTGAAATTATTACTTTTTTGCAGCGACTAGACGTGTTTTGTCGACTCTCGGGGAAACCATTAGGCAACAAAAACCTTTTCTTATGAGACGAATAGACGCGAGTCTACTCACTGCAAAAAAGTAAAAATTTCACCTGGCTTGGTCATCTCTGGTATCACCTGGCTTGGTCATCTCTGGTTATATCAATCTCTCAAAATGTTCTTAAGGCACAGAGACACAGAAGATGGCCTGTTAAAATTCATCCTCTCGTGCTTGGTGATAATTACAAAATATGCTGAACTCAAGCTAGTGAACTAAGAACTAAAAATCTTTGGTACCAAAAGTCATGGCCATCCACCCTAACAACGTAGTAGACCCTTTAGCTAAGACGTCAACAGCTAAGGTTGAAGTCGTAGATCTTAGTATCTCTAGACTCTTTCTAGATGAAAAAAGGGGAGCTGGTGTTTTTCATCCCATGTAGTATGTCATAATCCATCCTTGGATCTATCAGACACCCTAGCATAGTAACTCTAGAGTGTCACAATATGCATATTCAAGCATTTCTAAAGCAAAATTCGGACATGGTTGCTTTCCTTCCCATTTACGCAAATTAAAGATCTTGCATTCTCCAGCTTGCACATGTGAATATGAGGTAGGTGATTTACACCACATTACTTTAGCGCGCCGCGTCGATGAATATCAAATATGGAATTTGTTTAAGAATGAAATTTAAATTTTAACATTTAATGTCGTTCATTGTTGGGTGTGTGAAATGCTTGCAAGTTTGATACTTTGTGATGGTAATGTAGCCGATGGGCTTTGAATCTTTAATGCAAAAAAAGTAAACTTAACTATCTCTATAAAAAATCTGTTAAAAAAATCTTCTTTAGTGAATATAGTCAAGTTAACAAATTACAGATGACACAAAACAAATAGGCACTGAGTAGCTTGATGCTGGTTGCACTGACTAAAGTCGCTGTAGTAAGTCGGGTGCGTTTACGTCGTACGATAGTTACTAATCGTTATTAGCAACGACCGTTGATATCCCAAGATTAATAACTACGGTAATTAGCTCACGATACAAACGGAGTTTATATCGTGCGTCCGTGGATTGTTTGGATTTTTTTCCCTTCGTTCTTTCCTATTTTTATATGTACGATTGCAGAGTGCTAAATCCTATTCGACTTTATTATTGACATTGCCATTGAATGCGTATAATAGTGCACTTCATATATGATTTCTTTTTGGGAGTGCGGTGACGGAACAACGGGGTGTATAAGCTCTAAGGCTTTAAATAAAAGTGAACTAATGCTATTTTTAAATCAATTTTTTGCAATTACATTGGTACTAACTAGTCAAATAGGAATCATTTGTTTGTAGGAATTAATACACGCGATCACGTAGTTATTAAAACAGCTCTCATATAGTTGCTCGGCCACGTACGCCGTGTAGAATTACATGTTGATATTATCGAAGCCTAAAAGGCACTACTTGTACCTGACCGTCGTGATATTTGTACGCCATTGTGCGTCCGTAATGAAATAAACGCGAACTCAGCACACACAAATGGGATGAGCTAGCTGCTGTTCGTTATCTTTGAAGACGGCGAGGAGAAAGAGCCGCGACAGAAGCCAGTTGCGGTAGCAAGACCAGAGACGAAGAAGAAGAAGCAGCAGCTCGATGACAGCGTAGAATCTATTCATTTACATGTATCATTATGTTTAAATGAGTATTGAATTCGGAACATCTGGTAGTAGGGCAGGGCGAAAGGAGATTTCAAGAAGAGCTTCTGTATTCCGCAGTAGTGTTATAGATGGATATAGTAGCCAACAGCAACATCTGAGTTACTTAGACAACATTTACTAAAGATTCCGGCTGCGGCACATTCGCTTCTTCTTCATAATTATCGCTAGAATAGCTCGTCGAAGAATATTGAAACGGAACAAGTGTGTCTGCAGAATATATTCTTGGCAAAAGGGTTACACCGATATTCACATATAATCACAATTGTTGATCTGATTTTCTAATGAGAGTAAATATCTTTTGCCGTGAGTGAGTGAGCGAAGAGTATTAGTAGTCAATATTTAATGACCAATGAAAGTTTAAAGAAGTCGAGAATAAATTAAAATTTATAGCATGCTACTTATAATTTAATAAAATCCCAGTTATTTTGGTAATTTATTTGTATTTAAGGGTTGAAGACAACGTTGTACATGTAAAATTTGTACTTCGCAGCAAACTTGCTGAAAATTAGATGGTTATTCAATTTCTTTGAAAAACTGCACAAAGAAAAATAAATAGTCTCAGTTTACAATCTGAACAAGTCACCTGCATGGTATCACTGTTCTGCCATTTTGGTGTTTTTATTATTCCACAAGTTTGTCAGGCTTTAACAGTTGCGACAAGAACGCAGTTGAAAACATAATTTTTACGCAGGAGCACCCTCGCACAATTACCGATTAGACCTGTTAACTGCTATTTTTAAGACCGTGTTATAAGCAGACGTCTTAATCTACCACGGTCACATTATTTAAACCCAGCGGATTTTTCGCTTATTTCAAAAATGTAGCATTTGGAGTACGGCCAAAAGCGCTGGAAGGATTAAAAGACACTATTAGGGAGTAAATTGTTGCAATTCAACTCAAATGTTGTATACCTTGAAGGAAAGGTTGGTGCTTTCATACCACCAAATTGGAGGTCGTATTCAACAGTTGCCGAAAGAGAGTGTTATTCTGTTATGCAAGAAATCAGTTTCTGTTGATTTAGTTTGTGGAAGCTGTATAATAAGTATAAATATATCTCTTGCTTTATGATAATTTTGACAATCTAATAACCTCATGGTGATGTACGTATCACGTAATATTGCTTGATTATAGGAAAAGCAATAAAAGTTAAAGGGCATGAAGATGGCCTCTCATTATATTCTTTTCACTTTGAAATGTATGTCGAGGTTTCTTTCTACTAACACTACCTACGGTTTTTATTGAGCTTGAAAACAATACGTGTCAGAAATTGGAATGCTCTTTGGCTAACAATAAGCGATATGTACGTCAAAATAATAACAGGACGAAATAAAATATTATTTAAGATAACCAAGAAAGTTTTGAACTGTACTGTATAAATGTGTCTACTACCTTACTGGTTACACGTATAGAGCTTATTAATTTCAGCGCCCTATTTATCAACGTAATGTTTTACGCAAGAAAGCCACGCCTCACTATTGGCGCACTCTATACGTGCAGACGTCGACGAAGATATGAGGCGTTTTCTGACCACATCACTAGAATGCAGTGATGGCTTAACAAAAGAGCAAAAGCACTGTTTTATAACAATCGAAAGACGTCAATGTATTGCACTAAAGTAGGGAAGACGAAACAATCCTCATTTCTGCTCACGCTCGAGAAGACGTTCTACCTATCAAAGGCTCGCCGGACTATAGGACTGGACTCGACTCGAGCGTGTTAGATGCGAAGAAGAGGACCGACCGATAGTTTTTAGTAGGTCGCGAGGAACGTCGAGAATGTATACGAAGCCGCCTTGATTCTGGTGTTGGCGAACGCCATAAAAATACCATCGGGGGTTCGGTTTTTGTTGCGGTCGTGGCTGATGCTTCTGCCGGGTCCGTCGCGCACTGTTAGGCTATTTCGGATGCCCCTTATTGTTGTTGTCACACACACGTACGTATAAGCACGCACACACGAGCGTTAACGTCACTTTTATTTTATTTATACGGACACCGGATTAATGCCTCTTTGTGTGTTTGTACATGGGATTTTTTAAGTTTTTTTCGTTTCCAACGCAGCCAACTCTGGCGATTTATTAGCAATTATTAATCTCGCTTTTTACTTAATTATTTATGTGTTGCTGGTAGGGAATGATACCATCCCTGTACGTATAATAATATGCATAAACGTATGAACGTTTATGCATATTATTATACGTTACTCATGTAAAAAATGTAGAATATATATAGTACGTTCCACAATAGAATAATTCCTGTGTTAAAGTGTGTGTTAAAGTACATTGGATTGAAGGTAATGTTTAGTTGAAGGCAGATGTGTTAAATCTGATATATAAAAGTATTGATAATATATATTGACTTGAAGCATCAAATCCTCTATCCAAAACCAAAAATCTCACATTTCGAGTTCAACTGATCTCAGAAACAAGCCTTCTAATCAAGAAATCCGATGTTTTTACCCAACTTCTGCTGTTAGCGCCGCTGATAGAGTATCAAAAACTCCAATGTCTGTGTGTGGCGTTCAATTGGGAACGCCTAGGTGTGCAAAGACAAAAATAGGATGGGCACCAGAATTAATTGTTGTAAATGCACCGAAGAAGAACGGATGCAGCAGGTGTAATAGACTCCGTGTTTAAGGAGCTCAAAAACAGATAGGCTGGCTTCACCATTTACAACATTTCAATAATATGCTCGGTTGTGAAAAAGTAGAAACTTGCGAGGATGATATGATAAATACCTGTGTTAAGGAAGGCAAAACAATTATTTTGCATTTAGTAAATTTATTTCTCGAAATATTCTCCTTATAGCTCTGTTTATTTGATCCAGCAATGTTCCAGTGTAGGATATTTCGAACTCTGCTAAATACTCCTTTACTTAGGCGATGACTTCTTCATTTGACGTGTATCGCTTTCCGACAAGCCATTATTTCAAGTTTGGAAAAAACAAAGAAATCGTATTTGGCAAAATCTTGCGAATATGGTGGACACCAAAATATTAAATTAAGATTGTGCCTTGCGAATCCCAAAAAATCATCGTTATAGCTTTTTCGCCTGATGTAATTGTCTTCGCCTTCTTTGGTGCACGTTTGCCGGGAAAAAACTCATTTATCCGACTAAGGAATAGTACTCACAGTTGGTAATGTAAGATTTTGACAAAAAATCGCCATCTGTCTCCAAACATGAGTACTTCTCGTATCATCCTCGTATTTACTGATAAAATCTTTTGTATAATTGAATGTAGTGAGTAGCAAGTAAATAGCAAATTACTTTTACATTTTACACAATTTTCAAGATTCAATTTTTTTGTGAATAGTGGTTATTTTTGGTCTAAATCATCTGTATAAAAGTCCTGTCTATATATAGATACGTATACTCGTATGAAATTACCCCGAGTCTATTTTTAATGTACCGATAGAGTATTCCAGGAAACAAAATTAATTTCGTTTCCATTTCAAGAATTAAGTGCTTAATATTATTACTTCTTCGTACGTATACATATAGGCAACATACACACCTTAACCTCATCTATAGGTTTAAATGACCATCACCAATGATAATTGGGTCTAACTAAAATCCACTCCGCGCTTCGTGTCATACGCGCATCAGATGGAGAACCAAACGCATTATACGTCCGACAATGCCGCGATGGCTGAGATGCTAGAACAAGAGGCGGTTTCGGACCATTCAGAAGGTAAATGCCAGTCTAGGAATTCGAGAGAGTTACTGCCATTACGAAGTGAGGAGCTACCAGCCAGTCAGTCAGCCAGCAAGTAAGCCAGTAGCACCATTAACAAACGAACAATAGAAGCGTATACATTCTGACAGGCAACGTATTGAAATGACGTCAACACTTTTAGAAGGCAACATAATCAGAACTAAACACACAGTCACACCAAATTACAACTCTGACGGACACGTAAATAAATAAACGTTAACGTACATGTATACAAATAAAATATCGAATAAAATGTGTAGATCTATAGTATTAGGAACAGCGTTTCTCAACCAACGATACCCAGCTGTAATTATTTTCCTTTAATTATATCCTAATTCTACGAGGGCCGATTAGTCGGTCAAGGTTATGTGAAAACTTTGGTTACCTACATTATACAGTTTAATTTGTTTAATAAACGCTATTCGTAATTGGCTTGATTCTTCGATTTTAATTGGAATGCCAAATTACTCTTTTTGTTGGGAATTAATTGACGGGCGTCTTAAATACTCCAAACAATACGAGTTTTATTTTCTTATCAAACCATTTACAACGAACTAAAATTGAAATTTGTCTTGTCTGGGATTTTGAAATTAGTAGTAAGAATCCACCGTCGGCACAAGTTTGATATAATATGCAGGAGTATTGCAAATTTCTATTAGAAAAAAACCATTTTTTTCTAGATGCTAAACGAGGCCTTTTCATAAAAAAGTCGGCTGTTATAGAGAGCCATGATTACTATATTCAACATATACACCTCCATTCTGCGACTGTTAGAACGCTTTCTTTTTCAGCTCGCTTTTCGAAATGGCACGCCAACTAATGTGGTATGCATTTTGAAAACGACGTCTTTGCAGTATGGTTCTCAACCAAACAGGAAAAGTCTAGACAGAACGCAGATTGTTGTTGAGATGATGTAATTTCTACCTGTTCGTTTCGAAAACCTGAGACCTGTTGAAGCACAGTCCACGTTCGAGGTAGTTTTACCGATTTTAAAGCAAAATTTCAACCAAAGTTTTGTACGTAAATAATTATCTTTCTTAGCGTTATTAATAAATTATCCTGGATTTAATAAATTGTGACTGTAAATGGTTCATGACCGGAGGTGGTGATTGATCTCTCAAAAGGAAATTAGTGATTAGATCTGTGGATTAGTAATTTCTCTTATCCTCATGTAACACTAGTGACTTAATTAGATCTAGACCCATAAATATAATCACTAATTTCCTTTTGGTAAATCAACCACCACCTCCGGTCATGAACCATCTATAGTGACTATTAAATCCAGTAAATTCATTAAGAACACAAAGAAACACAACAATGATCTGCTTTATGCTTGTTAACAAAGGTCAAATGACTGTGACCATCAATAGGTCCACTTACATGGGCAAAGTTGATTGTGCTGAATGACATTGACAAATAATTACCAGGTGTGTCGGTAATTCTTTTCCGGTTTTTTCGCTAAAG
>LR737385.1:4396171-4471918 GCA_902655005.2 Marronus borbonicus | reverse complement strand
TCTGCCGGAAAAACCGGAAAGGAATTACCGACACACCTGGTAAATGGTTTCGCAAGTATCTAATTCTCGTGGTGCTTATATTCATAATTAATTTAAACTTTTCTTTTCCTTTAAAGTTAGTCAACAACAAAATTAAAATTTTAAATATAAAATTCTTAGACGAATATTAATTTATTGGCGTAATCATGTGAAACTAGCTAGTAAGTTGACTGTTATATGTTACCCCGAAAAAGGGAATTAGTCATCAGGTTAGTCGCAAAATTATTTGCGTATTTACACAAATTACGAAGGATATATACCACTTTATTAAGTGTGTATTTGTTACAAGATCTTGGCAAAATAATAATAAGGATGGTTTATTACTCAACAGTAACAATGTTAACCAAATTAAGGACAATGTTACATACAAATCAATTAATTAAATAAGTACCAAGCAGAAGAATAAATACAACTATATCATGCAGTGCATAACGCACAATTAGTACTCAACATTAAAAAAAACAATCAAAGATGCGAAAAAGTTAACTGCCCAATACGGCGCCGAAGAAAATCAGATTATTCAGATTATCATCTTATTGGGGATTTAGTTAGCCATTCGATCACAGAGAAGGGATATAAAAAGTTAAAGAATATCAACTAGTCTGTCTAGGCACCAAGAACAACGAACTCTCCAGAATTTGACGGCAATGAATACTCTCATGAATAACATTAAACAGAAACTTTAAACCTAGTTAGTAGTTGCTCTTGCGGGTAACCGCGTTTAAGATAAGCCTGCCGTGTAGATATATTTTAAAAATCTTCTTTGGACATTTTCAAGCTGACTAGAAAAAAACTAAATCGACTTCCAAACTAACGCCGCATACTCCAAACCTGACAAGGCTATCAAAAAACGTAGACGTAACACGGTTAAACTATTGAGACGTACGCAATATAAAGCCAGACATTTTTATTTGCGCTCGAAACAACCCTTGCAATGTGATAATATGAGGTCGAAAATTATATCTACATTAGTGATCTTAGGTGGGCTGTTCAATGATATATTCTCAACAATAATACTCCATTCGTACACTAAGTTTAAGTCTTCTTGCAGACGCAAAGTATCATGTAAAGAAAGAACAGGTGAAAATAATTTAACATCGTCCGCGAAAGGGAGGCACCTCTAACTCAGAAGTCGACTTAAATCGTAAGAACAAAAACGGGCCCAACCTGGATCCCTGAGCGATTCTTGAAGTTGCAAATACTGACGTTGAATTATGTGTTATGTAAGATACAAAAAGCTGTCACTTGTTCAGAGAGGAAACCTAAAGCTGATAACATTGCAAAAAGAACTGCACGATTAAGTCGATGAAACGCTTTAGCAAAATATAAATAAATGATATGTACTTGATCGTATTCATCCGGAATGCTGGAAAACAAATTGAGTAAAGCAAATCAAATTTATAATTGTCGATCTCTTGAGTATGAAACGATGCTGGTAACCTGAAAGACCTCTGAAAACATGGGTGATACAATGCACCGCCATATACCTTAGAGAAGTTATAGCGTAAATTTTATTTAATTTAATTTTTAAACGATCCAACGCTTTCTGGCTAATAAATAAGACATTTTTGGATCAGTTAGTATGCGATAGAAATAAATCCTTACTAATCCATTAATATACTGTCATCCTGATTCTGCCTATGACCAAATCAGTCAAGGCCAGGTGAAAACTTTGTATCATCTGAATATTTTGTTCCGAAGATCATTATAGCCTGTCTAATGTTTAATGTCTATTGCCTAATGTCTGAAATACCAAAGAGAATTAAACATAAAATGACTCACTTTTGGGGAATTGAAGTAGAATCGTTTACAGAACATGCATTTGGCCTCCCCGCTGGTTGAAAATCTTTGCCCTCCGAGCGAAACTTTGGTACTAGGAAGCAGAAAAAAGTCGCTGCGAGCGAGATCTGATGAATGTAGTGGGTGGTCTATCAGTTCGAAGGCCAATTTATGAATTTTTGACATGGTGGCAATTGATGTGTGTTCTTTTGGCAGAACAAAATTTTCCTTTTTTCAAATACAGTAGCTTTCCGCAATCTCTGCCTTCATGCTGTCAAGTAATGATGCGTAGTATGCTCTTGTTTTCCTTATTTAAAATGGCCGATTGATGCATCTCCATGAATATCCCAAGAAGCAGTCGCCACGGATTAAACAGCCTATATCTTTCTGCTTGCTTGATATTCGACTTTTTCAATTTTTACAGAAACACTAGCATCGATTGAGACAAACGACTGTTAAATAACAGCCAAGCGTCCAACATTGCTGAAAATTATCTTTCAACACATGCGCGATTCACGCTTCACGTTGAGGCTTGAAGTTTCTCGGACTACCGTCAGTGATTAATCGGATATAGAGGATCCTGAAAGGTATAACTACTAGCATTGCCATCGTTGCTATACGATACGGTCCTGTTTATTACTTTTATTTTATTAAGAGTCTTTACAGGTGTTATATTTGTATCTCATAACACCTAAATTAAGACATAATAAAACGGTTTATAGTAGATCATCATTAAATAAATTACATCTCTAAAAATGTCGATCCATATCTTAAAATTGCTCATAAAACTAATTGGTCTATTATTGTCGTTTTTCCTGAACCCGTCGTGTCTTTCATTCCTTCATATTCTTCTTTCCGATGGTGAAGTTCTTGTTAACAAGTCGATCGTGGAACTATTAAATTATTTAAGAATGTAGATTGGAAAAGAGCAATCGATAGAATTAATACCCGAACGATATCCCATTCTTTACCCATCAATTCGTAGCGATGTAAAGATTTGTTATAAACAAAATCACGATTCCCAACGCCACGTTGTCTAGAAAAAATGACATCGATAGAAGGAAAAGTAACGATAATGAAGAGGAAAGAAACGTGGAAGAACACCACCAAATAACACCGTATCGTTATTAAGATAATTTATGACGTCGTTAAAAAATTCATCGCTGTCGTGCAATATTTATTTGGTCAACGAGTTCCCCCTATCAATAATGATGATATACCACAAGATATATTAGAAATCTTTCAATTACACCGGGCTAATTTCGTATTCACAATCAGAATGTGGACTCTGCCGCTGCCGGCCTGAAAACTAGACGGTAGCGTTTATAATTTCTTAAGGCAGACGAATACCTCGAAACGTTTTGTAAACGCCATTAATAAAAGTGTATAAATATGGTTTTTTATTGATGACCCCAACCGTTATCTCGCTAAGTACTTTCAGCGATCGTTTCGACGAAATATTAATAAAAATTCTTTTTGATGTGGGGACTCCGCATTGTCCCTTTTCAATAACTAAGCCTCTCTCTATTAATGCCCGCGTGCAGTGTATAGTATATGATACCCGTCGGGGTACATTAGGAACGCGTTTCAATCAATATAAGTATGATTGAATGAGATTGATGCTTAGAGTAAAATTTACCAAACAAACCGCAAGATTCTGTTTTCATCGATAAAAGTGTGTGTATTTTTTATTAAATGTACTTTCGTTGTTCATTATAGACGACGATAATAGCTCACGCATTTACCGACGCTTCATATGTTTGGATGCTTATTGATAAAATTCTGAAGAATTACTTTTTATTACGGATCGTAATGGAAAACGTACTTTACATAGAATCATAGAACTTAGCTGGTATTCTACTACGACGTCGCTTGTATCGAAAAATCAATTCATTCCGTTCACATAGAATTCAGACAATTAAAGGAACAGCCCGATGATTTACTTAAATATTGCATTTATAACACTTTGAAGGCACATGAGATTGAGTCTGGTCTTCGTAATGTGCCTGGCAGGAAGGCCTTTGATATGTCCCAATACATATAATCAAAGGCTGTTCTCAGTTGTTCCCTTCTAAGTGGAAAATATTCAGTTTTTCCTATTACAAAAAGTGGTATCAGCAAGCGCCTTTACTGTAATGTTAAATCGTATCTCTCCCTTTTTCAACATGGATTCCTGCCAGGTCGATCGACGAATGCGAATTTGATAGATTTCACTCAGTTCCTGTCGGGTACATTTGCGAATAATTCCCAGATGGATGCTATCTATACTGATTTTGCAAATGCATTCAATAATGTGGATTATGACGTTCTTCTAAGCAAACTCAATAAGCATGGGTTTGATCGTAGACTATTGCCCTTTTTGCATCTTATTTAAAAGATGTCAATTTGTGGTATATAATAGTGTACTTACTAGATCATTTATGTCTTCGTCAGGTGTGCCATAAGGTTATAATCTGGGGCCTAATTTGCCCTAGTTTGTTCGCTGATGATCTGAAAGTTTTTACCAAAATTGATGCACCGGAGTTTTATGCTTCATCTAAATACACTGGCTGCAATTAAAACTACACCACCCTTAAATTGTTGGAGTGTTTCGTTAAAATGTTATAAATGTAACACTTAACAGAAATATGGAATCTGTAATATAAGAAAGTGCCATAGAAGATAAATTTGAAAATCAGTGAGGAAAATACGAAAAGGGTTATCATAGGGAACATAGAACAACAATATGTAATAAAGGTGGAGGATGAAAAACTAGAACAAGTACACAAATTCGGATATTTGTGATCGACATTAGTGGAAGGTGAAAGAATAGAAATAACAAAAAAAAAGAGTAACAGCTGGAGGAACATTACTTAATAGTATTAAGAACTCATCTTTGGGTAAAAAAGAAATAAAAATATTCAAAAAAATAGTAAGACTGATATATATAGCGGAGACACGGACGATACAAAAAGGCACTAAAAAATATCAACCATAGAAATGAGATTTTTGAGAAGAATCGAAAATAAAACGAAAATGGATAAGATCAGAAGCACAACGTTTAGACGAAATTTGAAAATAAGACCTCTAGTGGAAAAATTAAAGAAGCACAATTGTGGTGGTATGAACACGTAAGTAGTAAACAAGTAAAAGGAAATCAAGTTGACCAAGAAGAACGTAGTCAGAGGAAATAAGGGCACTAGCGATCAGGAGAGGAGTCAAATGGGAGAAATACAACACGAAAGATACAAAAATTATGGAGAGAAACTTGTAAAAGACCAGTTCTAAACGACTCAATTCCACAAACACCGTATACCCTAAGGGTAGAATAGCTTATAGAATATGCATGTATGATTGTATGCAATAATATTCAATGTTCAATGTTCAGGCAAAGAGCGTTTCTCCATAAATATTTGCAATTATTGCAAAAAGGTAACAGTCAGTGAAACTAGGAACGCACACAATACGATTTTGAGTTATATAAAAATCTTGCAAAGTAGAATTGCTTAATTGCCAAAGCGTTCACGCTATCCTGTTCAGTTAATAAGACTACTGGACCTCATAAAATTAACGAAAAAGTGGTCATCCCAAAATAACAACAGCCAGAGAGGACCGTCCCTTGGAAGGACTTTCTCTTCATGATAGAAAGAAAATTTCTTTGGGGCTATCCACCGAAGTTTTAAGTTATGCAATGTTTAAAGTGGTCGACTTATTGGTCGTGTTTTCTTAGCTTGCAGGACTATTTAAATATAGTAAAACCTATCCTCGTAATGCTTGTATGTATAATAATATTTTTGCAATAAGTTAATGTAAGGGCCATTAATTCTTCACGGATAATTCATGCATTCATGTATGTAACCCGTTCCCTTTTTCTTTTTTAAATTATCAGTTGCCAAAATCAAATTGGAAAGAACACATTCTTGCATCTAAACACAAAGCCGATTGTGTGCTAGCGCTCGCCTAATTTACAATCATTCTCTACGGTATCGACATAAAGAACCAACTATAACCAACCACTTCTTTCCACCATATGAATAATTAATGAAGTTTCCAGGGGAGGCGAACGTTTTTATTATATGATGTAGTGTACTATACGTACGGTTTAGAGTGGTGTATTTTTTCTGTCCGGAATTTTATTTTCGCTCATAATTGCAGGATGAATTTCATTCGGGGCCGTATAATTAAATTATTTTTTCTACAGGCCACTATCTAATTATTAGACTCTATTAAGTACTTCGCCATGTCCAGTGGAAATTATTAAAATGACCTAATGTGAATAATATATTCGTAATTGGGAATCATTTCAGTAATTGACCGCTGTTAATAAGCGCTTTCGATTAGATGTGAAGACGTGATTGGATTGGATACGTCAGTGGTTTGTTTTCTCGTTTTATGCTTCTCGGAACATACACCATAAAAAGGATACAGTTTAAATAGAAGGAAGGTATAATGCTAGTGGTAAGTATAAGTTAATCTTTGTCTTTTTTTTTGTAGCATTTGAATATTAATAAATTTAAAAGAATCAAAATTTAATACCTTTGCCTAATTAAAACAGAACGAAAGCGACAATTGCAAAATTAAGGTACTGTATTTAGTAATTACACTTGGTGTGATGGCACCAGTCGAAGCCTGCTATCCTTGCAGAACGTGGGACATTAATTGAGGTCGATAAAGCTATTAATTTGTAGTGATCAGAGTATCTTAGTTGGATACTCGCATCGGTACATCTTCGTTATATACGACAATATCAATTACAGCTACCACCTTCCATAATGGTGCACTGATGAGCCGTATTAAGGCGAAACGTGTACCTGCACATGGTGGATATTGGTAGCTGTTGTTTTATTTATTGTTTCAACGCAGGTTTATTGACACGTTAGGTATAGCCTAGCAATTCAAAATTTCACAATAAACTATTATCGGGTTTTTATTGTTACCTTAAGAACGATTTCTTTCATCGAACTTATATCAAAGATGATAGTTTATGGTTTTAGAAGCTTTTTGAATGTTTGGTTATTAAATTCATTGATATTTTCGTCATCTGAGAATTTAGGTTTACCATTATCCAGTAGTAGTAGTAGTCACAGAAGCTAACATAGATAGAACTTTTTTTATTTCCCCAATTTGCTGCTGTATTACAGCCGCCAATAGATGTTCGGGTATCATCGGAAAAACTGGCTGCTATCCTTGGTAGCTCTTTTCACGCCGGAGGGTTCATGATCAGTGATGTTCCTCGAACGATATTTATTTATCAAATTTACCAAAATAAATTAGCAAGGATCATGAGTTATTTTACCCTCTACCATGGCTATCTCTGTTTTGTCTTCGATGCACCCTACAAATCCTTGATACACCTCGATACTTACCCTTCCATCTGCATTCATTTTTGAAGTTGTCTGTTACGTCCACCAGAACAAAAAAACGTTTCTCAGCAACAGTGGAACACTTCCTGTTGTTAACGATGTGCCCTGCTCTGACGACATTTAAGGACCATGTTGGCTGCTAATAGAGTGGCTCCTCCGGGCGACACCCTAACCCATACCAAGATGGTTGGTTGAAGGTCTGTGGATTCCTAGGCCTAAAGAGGATGCATAGTGTACCAATTGCGCACTAAATATCATGAGATGAGTCTCACCCTCTTGTTGTCCATAACCATAACCATAATAACCAACCGAATTCAGTTAACTTTTTTTGCGTTTGGCTGTGTATGTAACGGCTATTCCAAAAGCTTTCGCAATAGCAGCAAACTTGAGTGAAAAGCTAAGACATACGCAGCTCTTCTTGTCTTTATCATTTAGCTAAAAATTCTCGCAAAAAGTTAAATGACGAGTATTCCTGTTGTATAGGGGCAATAAGCTCAACTTATTTATGGAAATAACCATTGAAAGTTGATAATATGCTACATAATTATAAAGAAGGAAAATTTCCAAAGGAATGGACGAACGGTAAGATCCTTTTAGAGTAAACGATACTATTGAAGTTACCTGCTCAATTGTCAGTTGTTCTTTTTTTGTTCAATTATCCCCATTTCCAGTCATGCTGTTTCCCTTATGTTAGTTGCCTTCAAGTGGTGAACAATTTTCAAAGTTTTCGCAATTGATTACACAAATCTGGTTTTAGTTTATTTGTAACTGTACTTATTTCATCCTTTGAGTAATGTGACTTCTTCTTCTCAGTATAATCAAGTGTATACGTTTACTTCTTACTACTTTACTACCACCCGTATTCGGCATACCAATCTCAACCTACCAAGGGTAGACTACTCCTACACAAAATGCAGAACAATTAATGGCCATACAAATATTTGAAATATTATTATCACCGGTGTAAATGAACCTGCGCGTCTGAAGGCTATAATTGGAAACAGAGTATTTATTATGCATTACCACACCCGTCCAGCTGCACCGTAGCCCTTTAATTAGCCCGCCAGTAATTAACGCGACGCCGACTACTCGATGTGGACTGTTGCTCGGGAATAACACCGTCTTATTTATGGTTCATTTGTTATTTGTTTACTGACTAATTGCTGCTCGCCCGTCTATACGTCCCGACTCTCCCGCAATCCACGGTTGGATACTAGGTAGTCGTGTATTTGTGTGTGTATATTTTGTTAAATATATTTTATGGGGCCAACGGCGTTCGTACAAGGGTGTCGTGTCCGTGAGACGAACAACCGGATGCCCACCAGTTAAAAGCTTCAGCAGCTTTGCTTTGGAACATTGTGGAATGCATTAAGGAGGAATACAAGTAGAGGTAAGATATGTACGTGATCTCTCCTCTTCGGCGTAATTAATTTTTTGATCGATGATGATTTTAGTCTGTTTTTTCCCTTTCAGCGTTAGGAAATTTAAAGCGCCTGGTTATTTTGCACCTGTTTACGAAATATCAGTTTGTTATTGCTTAAAGTATTTGGCTTGTCTCAAAAAAACGTCTATAAAGCTTGATAACTAAAAGGCTTCAAAAATTATCTTGTTGGAGTTGCGTGTTACAACAGAAAAGTTTTACAGTTATATGTCAGGATGCAAACACCAATCCAGGCGCTTCTGCCACGAAAGAAATGCACTCGTGAACTCTGTTAATGTGCTCAGTGCTGTCCGTGATTCAGTTTCAATCTCCCCACATCATGTGAAATTTTGGTCTCTTCAACCTGACTTTCATCTATGGAAAGGGGAAAGTCGAAAAAATTCAAATCAGAAAAACAAGTTGAATGACCAATGATATGGTTCCTGATTATTATGGTTGAGAACCCAGCCATTCAGAACCACTTCTCTGGACATTTCATTCTTACGTTCTTCCTTAGCTACCTTAGGTCTGGGGATATAAAGTCTTTATGGATAATCCCATCAATAAAGAAGAGAGAAGAGAAAGCAGATAAGTGAAAACTTGATGTTGGTTTTGATTTGAGGAACTTCTTTTGGCTTGGTAGCGATGGCTTGGTATACTAACTGCGTTCGCCCGCGTGGTATAAATTTCGAAAACTTTTGGATATCACCTCGTAGTTTAAGTATTCACACAGAAGAAATAGCGGAATTGGGGAAAATTGGGAGAGTTGATGTCAAGAAAGCGACTTTTGAAGTTCGGAGATATGCACAAACATGTCGTGTCTTGTGAGGGACAAGAAAGGGGTAAGCTTTGTCCGTCCGTTAGTCGGAAATGTTGTCTTTCCAGTTGAAGATTATGAATCAGAAGAATTGGAAATTGCCATTCATCTTTAGACGAATTTAGTTCGGAGAGTTCGTATAATGGTAGTGTTTTCTTAATGAAGCGAAGCATTGAAGAGGACCAACATATTATTAAATTCATAAAAGACAACTGTAAACGTAGCCAAGGTGTAAATGGTGGTCCTTGCACCAACATATTTTCCCGAGAATGTGTGACACGTGTTCGGCAACGATGCATGGATAAATTTAAAAAGCATATAGTGATCATGAGTAAGTTGAAGTGCTACAGAAGAAGCTCAGTATAAAAACATTCTCAAAGTAAGCCTTTATTGTGGAACAATCTTTTTTTATTAAGATATAGAAATATGCCAGTCAACGTGTCTATTTCTTCATACAGTTGGCATAAAAACCTACAAAAATATTCTTCAACATTTCGATGAGGAAGGAATAACTGACAGAGTTCATGATCTGAGAGGCAACCAAGTTGTTCATGATACAACCCCACAGACCTATGTAAAGGAAGTACATTACATCTTGCAGTAAAAGCAATGTTAAACATGGCCGCATGGTCGTTTTTCATCAAATTTTGGAATATGTATGTGTCTTACATATTACCCAACCAAGCTGCTTATTTAATAAGGATTTATATTTAGCAAATGGGAGATGTCAGGTTGGAAAATACAAAAAAAAAAGTTTCAAATCAAATCGTTTTCAAAGCCATCCAAATAGCCGCATGTCAGGTTATTTACACGTTTATAAACGTTACACAACAACATAGAGCTGCGTTGTATGCATATGTATTACATTGCGCACACCTATGTATCGATGAATATATACATATATATATAGTTGCCTGGAGAAAGCTCACATCCCTAGCGATGCAATTAATGCGGTCCCGCCAATTGACAATTAAAACCCGCCTGCGAGAGGTGCCCGGGCCGCCAACACACCAATTATACTGACAAATTAGTGGGGCCCTGTCATTACTAGGGCCCGGACCTCGGCCCGCCTTGCGTGCATTGCGTCGATTCATCAGATCATCATCATCATCTCTTCTCTCGGCGCTCTGCGATCATCGGCGCTCACTTTTCGAGCTTCTCTCGCTCGCCACCAATTGCTTCGGCCATACGTTCTTCGCTTCAATGGAAATCGTTCGTCCGCTCTACGTCTTTGTCGTGCCATATCGTGGCCCCACGTATTGTCTGCCGTAGCTGAGATTTATAATTGAATTAACAAGTTACTTGATATATGGCGGACGATAGCTTCGGTCCTATATTTTAGCGAATTCTTTTAAAATATCGCGATATGGTCTTCAGAGGTCATGACTGGTGACAACATTTCTCGATTTTTAAGTTTTATTTTAAACATATCCTCTTATGAAGTGATATTATCTAACAAAGCGTCTGTTGTATGTTTCTGAATGAATATTCGAAGAAGTAATTTTACACAGCAAATTGCTGAAGACTGTCGTACAATAAACTAACAAGGCAATCATCAGTTGAACAAATATTTAAGAATGATCTATCAAGTTCAATTTAGAAACAGGTAAATGCGTAATATTGCTACTATTACCTCTTCAGAAGGAAACTACTGCATTTAAAAGATCAAGATTATTCTACCTAGGTTTAGGTTTCTGCTAAATTTATTACCTTTTTCTGGAAAAGTTTAAGCAAAGAAATTCAGTTTTTGCTTGGCTACGTTCCCACTACTGCCTTGTACTTTGGAAGCTAGCAAGTGCAGTCAGTACTTCTCAACCAACATTGGAACATCCGTGTTTAGAGAACACGGATGTTCCAAAGTTTAGGTCAATTCCAGTCTCATTTAAGAAATCATTAATTAAGAATATAGGAATAGATACACCCGTCATTCAGTATGCTTTATAGTTAGATTTGTGAAGCATTTATTCAGGCCATGGCACGCATGGATTTGGTTACTGAGGTCTTAATAGATCTATTGCTCTAATGCTCTTGTGTGCGGTATAATAGTTGCACGCTTTTTTAATAAACCTTAGTACAACTCTAGGATCTTTTTCCTTCAGTTCAGCAGATGCAAGAAATGGTTCAGGTCTTCTCTCTATAGACGACAGATTTGGCCTTTAGCTTTCTTTAATTTAAACAAGTGATGTTTTACGGCTACAAGACTTGTCAAGAATCCTGCCGGTAATCTAAGGAATTGCTGAGCGACAACGTTCTTTTTGCTGTCTTTGGCGAGCCTGATATGAAGTAAGGAGTTGTCATTTTCCAGGATGGGATACAACCTATTTTTTTGGCAAAGTAGAGACGTACATGTTCGAGTAATACATGTCCACAATAAGAAGCTGGAAATACCATCAGGACCGGCAATAAGTTAGATTTTAGAGCACTTGCAATTAGCTCCAAGTATAAAATTAGTACAGGTGTAGCCCCAGAAGTAGAATTATGGCAAAGTGGGCATTGTTATCGATAGAATTTACAGGCACGAAATTAAAATTGTGTTTAAAGGCGTTTACGTTGGGATCGGTAGAAGAAGGTTGAAGATGGTTATGTCTTAAAACACCAGGTATCCCAGTTGCCTCTGCTTAGTGTGAATCAATAACCAATCATGTTTAGGATCCCAAAATGATTTGATTTTCAAAATCAGTGATAAAATCTCTATAGGAGGTACTGATTAGGTTTCTTAGCTTAATGCGGTACGCTTTGACCTTCCTCGTAATGTGCTCAAGACTTTGACTTTCCAAGTCTCACCGAGATAGTCGATGGGATCCAAAACCAATCCATGGCTGGTAATCTACTTTACACGTACAAAGAGGGAATTACTGGAAGCAAGTAATAATTATTGGGGGAAGTAAACGGCGGTTTTATATATACGGAAGAGAATATGTTCCACAATCAAGAAAGTCGCTGTCTTGAAAAAATTACAAAATTCAAGAAAGAGGTTGCTTTTCCAAAATATGTGAATAGCTTCTATCTAAAATGTTACTACTTTCATCCAACTACAACAAATATCTTCAAAATAACTTATTATCTCCTTTTTGTCACTAATTTGCCTTGCTGAATCGGAGCCACCCCATTTTCATTAGCAGTTTATTCGAAAACTCATTTTCACACCTTGGGGCGCTTTTAGTAGACAGGGTTACATATGTACTTATATCCTATATCTAACACATACATCAGTAGAAACAGTCTATATTTTGTTGCAAGAATAGCTTATTTAATGCTAAATTAAATTAGTGGCTTCATTTAAGCAGATCCCACATTTTATTTAAAGCAGCGTGTTTTTACTGAGAAAAAATGTCTGGGGTGAAAAAGTTAACCCACTTGGATGGGAATAACGTCAAGATTTCTTGTGGCATCGCAAATGTTAGAAGAAAAAAAGTAAGCGATTATTGAAATTATAAACAGAGTTACATCAACAAGAAATTATGAAATTAGCTAAGATCGTGTAAGACTGTAGATTCAATGTTATTTGTTAGTTCTAAAATGTTAATTACGTCAAAATCGACGCCTTACTAAACAAGCAAAATTTAGCAAAACACGCACAATTTTTTGTAAAATGTTTATGCTGAACCATGTGGTCGTAACACATAATCCAACAAAACTCGTTAGTTTTACAATAGGGAGTTTCCGGTTATACTTTACATGTTATGTAAATTATCTTCTCTGAACACCAACTACGATCGAAGTAGATAATTGAACTACTTGTTTATGTACTGCTTGTAATCTGACATTTTCATTAAGGCAATTATTATGTCATGCCTGTTTGAGATGAAAAACATCGTCTTTCTCGTAAATATCAATCTGCTTTTTCAATTATCTTCTTCAGTAATACATCAACCGATATTTCTTTCATTAGCGATTTCCTGATTATACTAATATACTGGAATCAATTGCAGTAATATTGAACGACGGAAGTCGGTTCGTTCATTATTGCATTTTTCATCCCTAAATGAGTATAATTTTTCGAGACACGTAAGCTCGTTAAAGGCACCGCCGGTACAAAATTAATGAAAACTAAAATGTTAGAACATTTAAAGATTCAGTGAATATTTCATTACGTAATTGTATAGGTCTCGTTAAAACGAAAGAGTATTATTTACCATTACCCAATAAAAAATTTCTCCATCTTTGGAGCCCGGATAACAATCATTCTGCCCAAAGGTATAATCGCATTGCGATGGTTAGATAAAAATTTTATACCGATTCTTCCCGTTTACTTATTCACCTTTGTTGTTCAGCATTAATGCCTTATTGTCGTCTGTTTCACGATTCCAGTTGGCCGTGTCAGCGTAAGTCAATCAAAAGACAAATTTACGTGTCTAGTATGTACACATTCGAAGATAATGATAGCGTCTAATGGATAAATACGCGTATATGAATACCTGGTACACACGGGGAAATTTGAATGCTAATACTAATTTACGAGTCAATTAGAATTAATGAATGGGTCTAGTAACAATCTTAATGCGTTAGCTTATTATTTATAACTATTGAGATTATTATTCACTGGCCCTTTTAAGAGTTTAATTGTGACACGCTACCGTAATCATGTTTTCCACTGCGTACAGATGCTTATTTGTAGACGCATTGTTGTGAGATACACACGAAGTTCTACAAAAGCTACGGCAGCATGAATTTGTAGTTCCCCTCATCGTATACTTGCTAATGCTATGATGAGTACATTGCGTTTATACTGATATATTGAAATATAAGAGATATATAATTTGCAAACATTTGACGTTTTATGAACTGTAATGTCAATAAACTGAAAAATGGTTAATTAAAAAAGTTAAAAGAAAACTCGTCGTAGGTCTTGATCTTTCGACACTTTAACAGCTGTAGGTTGTAATTGTAACAACGCTTTACAAGAAGCAAATTGAAGCAGTTAAAAGTCAAATTTTGACGATAATCTCGCGCTGTCTGGTAACGCATCTCACGTTCTTTTGGATCAGTAAACTAGTAACTGAACACTACAATACAAGAATTTGCTGGTAAAATCGATTACTTTGTCAAATATGTCTTCTTTTAAAGACGACTTGAATTAAAGAGGCATACTATTCCAGCGTCCCTTCGTTCCTTTGTTTCTGATAGAGTTTGTCAAAAAGCACCATCAATTACAACGCACGTTGCGAATAGACCATATATTAAACTCTTACAATTATCGTTAGCCGTAGAAAGATTTATCTAATAAAATGCTACGGATAAGGAGGGGGAGCTATATAAGATGCCGAAGAAACTGAATTTGACTTAACGACGTTCCGCATTAATGACAATATCCTCCGACGCTGTATTTGTAGCATGATTTATAACATTATAGAACATATCATATCGGGTTAAGGTAGAGAGAGGTATGGGCAAGAATGAGGCATCAATAATATTTTAGCGCCTGTTAGATCTAACGGACATTGAATAGGTCAAGGAATAATAAATAATAGAAGAATTTAAAATAAAATAAACATTTTGAAGTATTTCAATAAAATCATTTTAGAAATAGTAACAATTAAAAAGTTATTTAAATTTAAATTTAAATAATCTAAATAAAAATATTTCACTCGGGGTATCATCTTATGATAAACTGTATTGCATATGGTAATTTACTAATAAAATTCGTTCCCCCATCGCCATTCGAACAGTTTTAGCACTTAACAGTTCAATCAAAGATAAAGCAATAAATTTTTCTTTTGAGGTTGACCAATAGATTTTCTTTTGGATCTAATACACAACTTAAATTGTATCCGATCGAAATAGACGGCATGATTACACATACACAACGCAATAACGTAATATTGAAATGAAGAAGTATAATTGCATTTTCCGTTGGTGATTATAGTTTTTAAGACAAAAATATTGCTTGTCTATGCGTGTAAGATGAAGAAGAAAAACCGATCTTGGCGAAATTGGAGCGAAGAGGTCATCAACATCATCATCAAAACAACGTCATCAAATCGCCCCATAACAAAATGGAACTAAAAGAAAGAAAATAAATATCATTGCAATATATTTCAATATTTCGTTTTACGTTCCTATTATTTATCTTGCAATTACCTCGTTCTTATATGTAGCTGTTATTTAGATATACAATTTTCCTACTCATCCATTAGTTTAGGATTCGTTTCATTGTTTATCTTTATATATTGTTCGCACTTCCAGTTTTATAATTTTATTTCCCCAACAGCTGCTTCGCTGTAAACCGAAACTCATTTATATATATTGTCTATTACACACTCATTTGTTTTTTGCTGTAGATTTACCGTATTTCCCTGCAATTAAAGTAATTTCGCTATTTAGAAAAGAATTTGTTCCTCATTGGATCCTTTGAGCTAGAGCTAATACTTTCTTTTATAGAAATACAGAAATTCCTCCAGAAGTTCCAGTAGTAATAACAAAAATTCCCCTAGCTTTAGTGTCATGTATTTTCGGAGTTGTTAAGCATGTTAATTTATCGCAGGGTGATAAATTAATAGAAATCGTAGAGTGTGTGTGTGCGGAGGGAGAGGGATAGGGAGCTGGTGGAGGTAACAAACAACAACATAAAGAAAAACAACATTCGTTTCTCTTTCTTCATATGATTTTTACGTTATTTGATCAATACTTATCTATAATACACAAACAAAATAAAGGAAAAACAAATTGCAGCCTAATATATTGAATGCATAAATCATAAAATTCGATAACCTATTACTACTTTATAAGATTGGCAAAGATTAATGGAAACAAATGCTACAATTAAGGACTAATAGAGAACTCACATGAAATCACTATATATGTGAATATGTATGTGAAAATCAAGGTAATAAGAGCTAAATGAAGGAAAATTATTCAATAGACAAGGCATAAATTTGCTGCTTTTTTTGGAGTAATTCAATTCACTATTTAAAATAAAGAATTATTAGTTCTCAAGTTATATCTCAATAATTTTCATTTTATCGTTTATTAGTTACCAATGCGAAATAAAGTGGTTGAATTGGCAAATTGTTAAATTCGAAAAGTTGTCGGTGGAAAGCAGCGAAAAGAATTATATTGAATCATTAGCCAAATGCGAAATAAAGTGGTTGGATGAACAAATTGTTAACATCGAAAAGTTGTCGGTGGAAAGTAGTGAAAAAAATTATACTGAATCGTTAGCCATGAAAAGATCGTTTATAATGCAATGTTCAAAGAGTTTAATCAGTAATATGGACTAGGTTCATAAAACGAAGTGAGGTGTAAAAGGATGGCGCTGGTAAGTTGAAGGAGTATTTAATTGATTGATTTCAATACTGCAAGGTTGTATAAGTGCACAACTGCGCCAAAGAATATTAACAGGCTCGGAGTAAGAGTTAAAAGGCATTGGGGGCGATGAGGCTACAAGGCCGCAAGGCCGCGCGCCCTCCCAGAAATGCCCTTTAAAAAATCAATTGAATTCATAAACAAAATTATTTAAATTTATATTACGTAATTATTGCGAAAATACAGTTTAAATATCTCGCGGCTTCCTATTTATTCCGTGGTCAACATTGCGAATTGAATTATATGAATAATATCTCATACGTACAATGTACAACGGTACGTTTTGGGGCCAGTACTGTTTAGCTTATATAGCAATGACATAGTGCTATTCCTTTCTGATATCTATTTAACTTCTTTCACACATGGCATAGACGCTCAAGAATTGGGGACCTATCCATAGACAAGTACAAATAGAGCAATCCAATTCCACAAAATTTCTGGGTCATTTTTGAGAATAATCTGGTCTGGAATGAACATTGTAGCGTATTAGTTAGCAGACTCTTCGGCAAGTGTTATGTGTTTCGCTGCTTAAAATCACAGATAACGGTGGAGGGCCTTCTGCCGCTGTATTATGGCAAATCTATTCCAGATTACGATATGGAATACTTTTGTGGGGTTCATCGGCTGCAGTTGCTTAAGTGTTCCTGGTCCAGAAAGCTATAATGAGACCTTTGGTGGGCGCTCAGTTCATGGAGTTTTGTAGGCCTTTATTCCGCAAATACAATTTATTATCGCTTGTTTGCATTTATATAATGGAAGTAGCTGTTTATGTACCTCAGAACAGAGACACCTTTAGCTTGAATTCTGAATATCATAGTTACATTACGAGAAGTAGAGATCTGATGCTGGCACTATACTTGCTGTTACTAGCTTAGGATAAAAAAATGTGGAGATCAGGATTTACAATCACTTGCCCAGCCAAATTAAACAAAATCACACAGTTCGTAGTTTCCGCGATGCTATTAAAAAGTTTCTTCAAAGCCATTGTTTTTATAATATGAGTATTACACTTTGAAAATCTGGAAGCTTCTTTCTTTTATTTTTTGGGGTTTTTGTTTGGTCGCTGATCCTGTTTCTCTTTATGGTTTTTCCTTTTAGTTGTAGTTTAAGTACTCTAGCTGCTTTAAGTGGCTAATTTCAATTTGGTAGTTTCAAGTTTGTTTTAATTCGTAAATTTCCTTTATTTAATTTGCTTTACTCTTTATTTTGTTTGATCTATTATATGCACTTTATGTGCAAAATAATTAAATAAATTATTATTATTATTGTTATTACAATAGATTGAAATGAAATATTTGGGACCCAATGAAATCGCGGCCCTGTTTGCTGCGGCAACGGTAGGACGCTTGACTGAATAACCAATCACAGTCTAGCCCTAGGACACACAATTTTCGCGTTCAGTCTTATTTTAGTATAGATAATGACAAGTAACTATGTGTTAATAATCAACTCTACCTTAGCAGATCTATGTTGATCAAACGTTATCTTTTCACCTTCTATCGATGATTCTGGAATTAAAATCGTGGGGAAATAAAGACAACTCAAATACTCCCAACTAACGTTTCCCATTTTATGTATAGGTGCGCTAGCCATTACACTACAGGGCCTTGCTCGAACCGAATCGCTAGCAACCCCTGTGGAAACGGATGATATGAGATTTAAGTCATTATCTGGATTGAAATTCTTCAAAAATCGAATTATATTCAAATAATCAAAAATCGCGAATTTTCATAATTATTTAATCTATTAAATAACTAGTCGCTTGCATTGAGCTGCTATGGATAAAGGTAGTGTCTCCAATACTTTAGATATCATAACTTACCGAAGTGTAAATACAACCTCTATCTTTAACCAGACAATACATACCTACAGCTTTTCAGAAAAATAAAAAGTACTGTGTCTCTTGGTGTAGGAGGCGCTTTGCATACTATCAATGCGTTGCAGTTGTTTCTAGTTATCGCTAAACAATAGAGGGCAAATAAATTTATATGCTACAATTGGACGCGCTTCTTATTTTCAAAGAAGAAGTAAATAAAGTATTTCTGTCGACACGGAGAGATGCATCAATTTCTGAGAAGGCCGACTGCAGTTGCATTCTTCCAAGAAGGACGCTTGCGTACATAACTGAACTCTGGAATTCCACCAAAAATCATTCGCAAACGATAATTGGTAATACGCTACGGCAATCAACTCCCATTTTATTACGTAGAAAGGCAAATTAGAATATTTAACATGCAATTATCGTATTTCGGTAATTTGGAAATAGTATATTACGTATATATATATATGTAATACATACACGGTACACGATACGTATCACGTGAGTAAGCAGCTGTGCTACGTATATTATGCGATTCTCTTGGAATCGTACACCTTGCGAGCGAAACCGATCAAAAACTCCTTTACCTCAATCCAAGCTAAATATTGCCAGTAGATAACAGGCAATTCAAAACACGTCTATCATTGTCACAATTTTGACGAAAATGACAAACAATTGTTTCGCTTCCATTATACGTAAGCCACGACAAGTTATTGCTACCGCTTTCATAAAATAACTTCAACGGAGGAAGCGGAAAGGGATCGTCAACGGATTGGAGCTTATGGGTCTTTGATATAACATTTGGAGTATTAGCAATTTCGAAGATAATTTAGTAAAGTATTAAATTCAAGGTTGTACGTTCTTTAGTTAGGTTAAATAGCAACATTGATGAGTCGTTGAAGTTACCTTGACTGACGCTAATCGAATTCCAGAATTATATATTGGATGGGTAGTATAAAGGGTAAAATGTATGGATTTCTATATTTACTTATCCGAATTACACGAGATAATTGTAACACTGCTAGTATGAGCCAGATAGTTTCCTTTACTTAGAATCCACTTTTTGAGACTCCTACTTCGCAAGATGTTGTTAAAGCCTACTGGGAATCTCACCACCTTCTAACTCTTAGTTATATTTATATTCAGGATGTCTATTTCGTAGAATAAAAGTCGTGAAGTGTGTGTTAATAATTCCTTACAATAGTAATAATATTCTAACTAGATGATGAGATTTAAGCAATGCATGGTTCCGTTCAATATTTCTTTAATATCAAATTTCTGATCTCCATTGAAGGCACCTACTTCATCAGATACACAAAATATTACTTCAACAAACTTTCTGTTGGGATGGTAGTTTGATGCGTAATGGTTTAACTAGATATAGTGTGTGTGAAGCTTATGCTCCTATTCAATTTCCCAGTTCGCATTTTCTATCAACCTCACTAACAAAATAATGCGCCAGTTTTTCTCTTTCTCCACAATAAATGAAATGAAATAAACACCGGCAATCTCGTCAATATATTATCTTTTTAATAATTTCCTTTCAGAAAGCAAATTATTATTACAAGCTTGGATGTCTTTTTTGTATTACTGGTTCATCTTGTGTACTGAAGCAGCACTGTAAAATGTACCTTTCTCTTTTTAAAAGGAAATGTCTGTTCCAAAATTCAACAAAACTTTAAAACTGATAAATTTTGTGTTTGCAATTAAATGGCTTTGAGTTGAATTTTTAAACTTATAAATATACTATATATTTGTTGCGTGATTTCCTAACTTCTTTTTTACAAATCATAAAAACAGATGACATTTATGTTGTAGATACTTTTCCCCAGTCTACTTTTATCTAAGAACCATAGATTTTTCCTGATACCTTTAATAACACTTTTTAACAAATGGGAGACGAGGAGGGTGAGATGGCTTTTTCATTTAGATTACAATATTAGCGATGCGAGAAATAATGGATTATTTCATACTAATTGTAGAACTTTTGATATTATAAAAAACTACAAATGCGAAGCAGTGGCTATCCACACAAAGAATCTGCCGATGCTGTAAAAGTTATAACTCGAGTTTCGTATCCAGAAGCACTTTTCGGTTTTGCAAACAAAATCCATTAAAATTTCTTTCGTAATTCGAAAATGTCATCGTAAGCCGCGGTTTCAACGTATTACTAGACGAAGAAACGCTTGTTTCAAAGGTTGTTTGGTGAATTTTGAAACGGATTGATGGATATGTTTGCTGCATCATTGAATTGTGAAACACGATTTGGTGCAAAGTATTTCTGAATTTGGAACTTCCCTTTGAGCGAATTTTTGGATTAGTTGGTTTCAATAAATATCTACATCCGTTTTTTTAATGTAATGGTTAACATCATGTACAGGCCATAACAGTTCGGCATCGGCTTCTAAGGATTATTCCTAGAAATACAATTCCAATAACAAAATAGCAGTCTGCTTCAATTGAGTTTATCTTCTACAAGCATAAAATCGTCCTAAAATGAATATTTTCTTCGGGATTTGTAAATATTTGCATAATCCAATCTTTGCTACTGCTTATTACTTTACAAAACTTCGCCATATTTTTTACACAATTTTTTCGGTAAGATCTGCACTGTGAGATCCTCAAATGTATTTGATTTTGAATGGAAATTGATTTATTGGTGCAAGCTTTGATTTCAACTTCTTTTTGGAGGTGCCCATTTCAATTGGATGATCAGAAAAGTGACAACTCCGATCTATTCCTTTACATTGTTCACGCACCTCTTGGGAATAGCAGTGCCTCGGATTGTACTTCAACAGATATTTTTAAAAGGCTGGCCGCGAGTATTATTCTATAGAAATACATTTAGCAGCTGCACCTCTGGTTGCAGAACCATTCTGCAAAAGAAAATTCTGCCTCAAATTTAACCACCATCCTTTTAGTAATTGTTCTCAAACACGTGGATTTAAAGACGCCGTCTCTTTATATTGACTGCTTTCTAGAAAATGAACTGTTTAAAATAATATCGCTGAATTTGGAAAATGTTAGAATGAAATGAAAGAGGTGTTAATTTACGGCGTGCACTGGATATAGGCTGAACATAAAATCTTCATACATACAAGGGAAAAGGTGTATCTCCATCTTTGGTACAACTAATCCAGTCTTACCTTGTTAATGGAATCTAATAGATTCAGATGAATTAATAGATCTCGAGCGCAGTTCCTTGTAATGTAAAGGACGGAGACAAGAGGTAATTCATAGTTCATTGCTGTACTCCCTACATACGTCAAACCTAGTGACCGAGACTAATTGGTGTAGACACCATCTATATGCTGATGACATCCAAACAGGTATATTTGTTTAAACTGAATTAGTATGTGGAAACCCAGAGCTGGATTAATGAACGCCTGTAGCTCATTTTTATGAACCATGCAAAGACGCAAGGGACAGTTTTTGGCTCGAGGCACGCGCGTATTCTTGTCCATTCCGCATTGGATATCTCTATAAAGGCTACGAAAATAATATCAACGATAAGTGTCAAGAACTTGGATCTTCATGTGCACCCGTTGTTGCGATTCCATCAAAACGCATCTCATTAAATCAGAAGAGCTATATTATCACTCAAATTTATTCATATAAATGGGCAACCCTTTGAAGAGTCAGCTAGACTTACGTTACGTAATATCGTATTCTACCTTCGCGGTTATAAGTACGATCCTTGCTTGATTGCTTTAGAGGTGGCAAAAATACAGAGAATGCAAAGTGTCAGAGTGACCGATGACATTTATGGCTGCTGAGGAGTCACAAAAAGCTTAAAGATGCTCAAGCATACATCTGTTTCACAGCTCTATGTTCAGTATAAAGGTATTGAAGTCTAAAGAACCTACATACTTGCATAACAAAGTTAAATGTAAACATAACCAGCACTATGGTTAACACTAAGTCGAAACACATCTTGGCAATTGCGTTGTGGTGGTTATCAATGAAATTTCTTTGTACCCATCTCAAGTGTCGCTCAGGGAAGCAATCTGGGTCGATTGCTTTTGTTATTGTAAATTGTAAATTAATGATCTTTGCGAGAAGTTATTATTTGCAGATGATCTGAGACTATATTATGGAAAATTCAAAGAAATGAATGCAACAACAAATCACCGCTCTCTCATGGTGTTGTCTTGTCAAATAAATTAGATGTGAGTGTGTCCAAGTGCACCATCAACAAATTCCCTCTGGAAACCTTAGGAATTATCATCAGAAACACTCGACTATTGAACTCTTTAGAAGCAAATCGGTATTCATTTTTTTATACAGACGTTTCTGCTTTAAATAATCATCCAAAGTACTATCCAAGACATCTTAATAGGAACAATTTCTGCTCTATTCGAGCAATAAACTCAACAGGCAGCAAAAGCGTCAAAAGAATATTCTTCATTCTAAATATAATGAATGTTTTTTAAATGGATAGTATTTTTTCGAATAATAGAACTGTAAGTAGATTTTATTTCTTGTTTTCTTTTTTTCACATTAATATGTCCTAAATAGTACCTACATGTGGTTGATTATAGCTGACCATCTACACTGTCAGTTGGGTTACGAAAGTAATTCAATGATTTAGTTACATCTTTTCATCGTGCACAAAAGAAATTTCTTCTATTTTTGATTGTGGCAATGGCTTAAAATTGTATTGAAAAAGATATTTTAAATGGAACATGTTATGTATTCTATATAATTTTAAACCGTGCTCACAAAATGCAAAAAAAAAACGAAGTATATCTTAAAATATGGGTGTATAAGGCGAGAGTAAAATGTATACAAAATAGAATACAAAAGACAAAATATCTACCGACAAAAAGAAGTGAAATAAATAAGATCGCTTAAATACCATAAAATACACTGAATCATCCTGAATTCACGCAGAGTAGAACAAAGAAGGTAATCGCCCCCAAAGAAACGATAGCTGCAAAAAATTAATTAATAAGAGAAAAACCTGTCGATACGCTCAACCCATTCATTAAAATTATCCACAGGTCGGAATAATCGAAATAACTTATAAATTTCGGGTTTGCTAAGGTTATACCGAAGTCGACCGTTCGACGAAATATCTATCCTTCTTTATCTAATTAAAATGCGGTTTTTAGAAAGTTCATTTTTTGCACACTTCGACATTCTGAAGACGGAAAAAAGACAAAGAAAAACCGAATACCTAGCGCAGACAAACGTACGTGATAAACAAAAATCCCTTCAAAAAGTTTACTTTGTACCCCTCTAGACTAATTTTAAAATTCAAACTTACAATAATTGCAGAACCTAATTGCCGGGTCCCTGAGAGTTCGGGCCGATAAGGTCGAGATCGTCGTGATATTTAAGGCGGCCTACGGCTTTATCGGTTTGATTCGCCGCCCGAACCAAAGTACCGGTTATTACCAACTAATTTTGGCCGCAATTAAATGGCCCGTTGTAATTATCTCATTTTGTGGCGTCTTGCCAACAGACTCTGTCTGAGACCCCGTGTGTTTGGGGAAATTATTATAAAATCTATTCTCACATCCTGTCTGATGGATTGGTAAAACCATTGAATGGTTTGGAGATCGTTTAGCTTATTAAAGTCTTGATATGACGATTGATATCGGTTGGGATCAGCGCGGCTGAAGGAAGGTTGCTTCAATCAACGTACAATATGTTTTTTTATTTTTATTATTATTACTATTGATCACAACTACACTTGACAGTTAAATTGAAGATTGAAACTTCAAAGTCCATTGGACATTTATTAACAAGTTTGGCAATTCACATTACATTTGATGTTTATTAACCTCTTTTCCTAGAAGGCACTAGTCAGCGAAACCGACAAAATTCTCCTAGAAACTGGCGATTGAAATTTGAAATGCCCTTGCTCTGCAGAGGAATAGATAATATAATAACTATTAGCGTAGGCATAGTTCAAATGCAACCTACATCCATCCGATTCATTGACCAATTTTCTTATTAGCACCGCGGAATGTTTACTTTCTTCTGAAAACTTGTGTCTGAAGTGCAACAGCACATTCAAGTGATTTAATGATGCAAATATACGAGGGTTGGAACTCTATTATGGAACTATTTATGTAAAACTAAACGTGTTCCGGGTTTAGACCGTGTCATGGCTAATCGAAAATTCGACGTTTCGGCAGCAATCGTATGAGGCTTTTTCAGGAGACTGCTTTCCGGTCAGTTAGTTTCTGCTCTACCATGCTAATTGTGGCCTGCCATTTTTCCTTCTCCTGAAGAAGTCCCATATAATTGTGATCGAAACGTCGAATTTTCGATTAACCATGACACGATCCAAACCCGGAACACGTTTAGTTTTAACTGACTCTGGCGGTGGAAGCCTACGTTATTAACTATATAACTATATAGCTTCGATATAGGGACCAACATTATCAATAACTCCTTGCTAGCGATAGTATGTCTTTAGCAGCGCCCATTCTGTTAATGCTTCTTGTCAAGCGCTATTGTTTGCATAATTTCGGGAACCGTTCGGAATCCAATGTTACCAAATCGTATTTTTATTTTTGGGATCAGGTGAAAGTCACATGGACTTGAATCCGGTTAGTGTGGTGCATGGAAACGTACTTCCCAACTCTAACGACTATAAGGACGTGTCGTGTACACCTTACCACTGTACTCCAATGTGATGGGAGGGTTTTGGTTGCTTTTCGCAACGCTGGCCTCAGGCAATGTTCCAAATACGAAAGGAAATATTGTGCATTAATAGTCTGAATGACTGTATCGCAGTCGTTCACAAGAATCGCCATAACTTTCACATTAGTGGAGGTAGGACGAACTTTTATGGTACAAAAATATTCTTTTCCCCAGCAGATTGTTAGGGATAATTTGGTCTTTGTTGTACATGTGAGCGTCTGTATGCGATGTCAGTGTCACAAAGCGAGTTAAAACTAAATGTTTGTCTTAATGCTTTCCTTCTCAATAGATGGACCAAAACATGGTTCGAAAACTATATCGTTATGCGGCGCTGTACCTACGCAAATCCGACAGTGATAGACCCAAGAAAAAAGCCCTAAAACTATTGCGATTGTGAGGAGTCGTCTTGATTCTTCACCTAAATAGATAATTAGAAAGCTTTCATAGGAAACTAGCTTGTCATTATGCTACTTGTCGGCATATTTTTAGAAAAGATACTGCCATATTGCAATTGGTTTGAAAATCACATGAACGGTGATAATATCTTCGACAAATCCTTCCTCTCAGACGATGTTTGGTACCACCTTCGTGGCTTTATTAACAAACCATACGTCCAGTGAAAACCCTTGCATCATGATACAGAAGCCATTGCATTCTGAAATTGTTGGTTTTCGATAACGGCTTAACGGAGAAAAATTATTGGCCGATTATTGTTTCATGAAACTGTAAACAAGTAGTTTACGAGCTACGCTTAAAAATCTTAGGATTAGTGAAAGCTGGATATTAAAGAACAAATTTGATATGTACAAAGTACAGTTGCACCAAGAGTTGTCACTAGTTTTTAAATAATATACTTTGAACAAACGAAGCCATATTCCTTAATAATGAGTATGCAAGCAAGTACGGTGTTCCCTTTAAAAACGAGTTCCAACTATTTGAAGGTGCCTCGATTAATGTTACCTTTTTGATCAGCCCGTGCGGTAAAATAAAAGTATTTGACATTAGTTAGTGAGCCTGGACTGTTGTCACAGTAACAGCAAAATATTTTAGTAAAACAATGCCAAATAAGTAGATATGGACTCTTTTTGGGAATTACGACAAATGGACTCTTTCCTTGAAAAGTGAATATCAAAAATTGTTCATTCTAATTGGTGTATCACCCAGGTTTAATTTATTTTTGCCAAGAAATCTAAAAATGCAATAAATACATATGTAGATGTTCATTTGAAATAACAAATTTAACCGAAAATTTTGTATACACGTAACTGCCGCACCTAGTCTTTGCATTAACAATTAGGTCAGTACCCAATATAACAAGGTAATTCAGATAAATTTTGCAACAGTCACTTTATCGAAAGCTTTATTTAAATTTCTGTAACGGTAATGTTCAAATAAAAAGATTAATACTTGCATAGCTAAGTTTAATTAGGAACAAGTACACTTTAATATTAACACACAATAAACCTTAAATGAATTTACATATCTCAAAGGCAATTTAAAGGTATGCCGCGCGGCTGTAATTAACTTTAATTACAACTAAATTAACGATTTGTTTAATTAATTATGTTCGGTCCTTATTTAACCTGCAACGCCGAAGTGTTCAAGAAAGAATCGGACAAATTCGTAGCCAATGCCAGGCCTGTGTTAAAATATTCAGCTAATTACGATTTCGCTTCAGCCTGGAAACATAAAAACGCACCTACCGACATATATAGCACAGCACAATTAACAGCAATTATGCATTCAAGTTCCCAGGCAGGAAAGTAATAATTAATCTAATTGCAGCGGAGAAACATTGTCACGTTTTCTTCGGAGAACAGAAATTCAGTTTTAGCCATTATTGTTAGTGTGATTATTATTAATTTATTGTACCGTTGGTATGCATGTATGCAGGGGAAAATTGGGCAATTTAGTGCTTGAAGACTAATTGGTTAAATGTTATGGTAAGAAAGTATTTATGAAGTAAATTACCAAGGCACGTTATGCTTCCCATTTTTATAAAACCTCGACGCAATTTACTTGAGTATTGATGTATACTTACACGATTATCTTTGAGAACAATTTACAGAATTTTAATAAATAATTTAAAAGTTTCGTACTACATTAAAGGTAATTATTAAAATAATTGCAATGCACTGCAATGTTTAAAGTAATAGTTACGAGATAATATGTCAAGAAAATTAATATACTATACAGGCGTCCGCAGTTTAGTGGTGCGTTGGTTTACAAACGTAAAATTATCAACACTAATTCACCAGTTTATGAAGAAAACAATATCCATCTATCACGTCAAAGCGAATAAATGTTTTTGGTCGTAAAGGTAGTTCCTTAAATTAAATATCATTCTTTAACGATTCGTGAAAAATCTAGTAGCATATTATAGTTTGCAAATTGAGGAAAATTTAAATATACGTCCGTTGTAAGAATAATAAATATTGTCAATATAAAAAGTGCAACGTAGTTGGGAGTGGTTGAAAATAAACAAATGTAATCGGTAAGTGAAGAGACGCCAAGACAAGCGAGTCTTTTTAGCTCGAGTCGTATTGAGAGCGAGTTGTGAGGATGCCTGTGTGTACGTAGGGCGAGAGAAGCAAAGCAAATAGTTGGTTGTTATTTTAATAATGTGTTGCTTTCTTCCTCTTCGTGGCATTGATACCAATAGGTGGTCAACGCCCTTTTAGACTGTGATGTCCCAAACAACCTGCAATTGCTGACAGAGAAATTTCAATGTTTACGGAAGATTCGCCAAGTTCCCTAGTTTTCTTTTCGTAATGTCCCGCATATGTTCGATTGGCGAGAGGTCGGGAGATCCGAGTTGCCATGGCAAGATATTGACGTGGGCCTCTTCGAAACGGTCCAGAGAGGTTCTCGCGAAAGGTGAGTCCCTGAGTTGCAGAAGATTTGGAAGAACGTAACGCTGTAGCATCATCATGCTAAGAGATGCAGGGACGCAAATGTAGCTTTTGTCTTATTTCGTAATAGTTTTAAATGTCGAATCTCATGCTAATGCACATGACAATATGCACGCCATTCTATCTGTAAAACTTTGTAAAGAACACGCTTAAGTATACGTTTAATATAAATTGAAGCAAACGTGTAATTTTCAAACATTCAAATCGTCTCACTTTTTCCACTCGTCTCACTTCCATGCTAGAATTGTTTTTGGAATAATTCATTGAGCGTTAGTATTGACGTCGAATCAATATATTCATACCACAAACGTGAACAATAAGCATGATTCTTGGTTTTGACTTTCGCTAAATATATGGGCAAATATTTAAAACAAAACAAAAATCGTTCGAGTTACTCTGTTTTCTATTTCAATATCCGTTCAATTCTTCAGTTTTAACTCGGCGTAGCTATAAATATAATGCAAGAAATTGCAATTAGTTACTGCCCTTAATACCCTATAAAGCCACTCCGTTTTTTCTTAACACTACTACACCAATTAAAGGGACCTATGTTTGACTGGGTAGAGTTAGGTGCTGTGGGTTCGAGTCCCGTTAGGGCCAAATTTTCTTAATGGGTCCAGTGCAATTCCGAGTCACCATTCGCAGTTAGGAAACAATTAACAGCATTTTATCCATTACGACAAGGGGTTTTAGTGACAAGGCCCTAGAACATTTTAGATATTAAAGGCTCTAGAGACTGATAAGCTTTAAAATGCTTGTGGCCGCCATCACACGTTAGAGAAGGGAAAATTCTTAGGTTATTCATTAAATGTGTTTTAATGCAATGTAAATTACGATTTCTTGTAAATTCTTCTGGCGTTATTTTGTGTAAAATAAGATTATTATGGTTATTGTTAACATGTAGGGAAATCCGCAATCTTGTAAGAAATTCTCTGCGTATTTTTGTTCGGCTTTATCTCAATGTAACCATTCGCAAACTTTAAAAAGTAAATACAGCGATAATTAGAAAAGGTTGCTGCATGGACGTAAACACACATTAAATTAAGACCATTGATCTCCAGGAAATTGCAAAATAGCGAGAAAAATAATAACATAGGAAGGTGAATTAGTGTTGGTATCGAGCTAGATGGGCTGACCTAGTGCATAATCCGATCCTTTCAATGCATATTATTCGGATATTTGTCTCGTTCCGGACTAATTTGAAAGCGTACAGCCCGCGCGCTCATAGCTTTAGTATGGATCGCCGCGATCGTCCAAACAAACACCGTCTTCCTATACATCAAGCCGAACAATACCTGCCCGGCTTCGCTGCAACGCCCTTAATAATCTTAATGATCGCGGATAAAATCTGTATATAATTTTCGTACGTATCCGTGAGTGCCCTCCGGGCGGATGTCTAGTATCACCTCGCGTCGTCCAATCCGCCTGTTGAGTTCTACCTATCGATACGATGATCAATGGACCACAATGTTCGGCCGTCCAGCGAATTAATTCCTTGCCGCGGTATACTTCACGACCGCACGTATATTGGACGCGTGTACTTGTATCATACATGCATTTGTTCTATCCGCGATACCACACAATAAGACACATTTGTACGCCAACTAGAGATCTGTAATTTGTGAATAGAACGCTGTTGGGGAGTTGAAATTAGCTGGATTCTAATTTCCTTGAGACTGAATGCAATATTTGTGATTATCTTAAGTACAAGCGATTATAAGGAGTTCTGCGTATCAGGCTATGGCTAGGTTTGGTTTGCAATAAACATTCCTCGTTTGCACTGAAACTAATTCTTGAACAACTGCGCTTACTTAGAATATTAGTATTTACATGGACGTTACAGATATTATTCAATAATGCTTTTATAATTTATGCATGAAATTCTGTATAATCAGCACGCTTCTTTAGGAAATGTTTAAACAATATGCATTATATAGAAACCAATTCGACAAATATTTCTTTTATAAAAACAACGAGAAAAAAATTGTACAAACCAAAATATTCGCCATAAAGGTTTATATACTTAGGCAGTAAATCAGGTGAATACGGGCAAGGAGACATTAATTCAATGGTTTTCTCTTTCAAATAATCAATGCGTGGGAGTTGCCTTGATAAAGAATGATGCGACGTTGTCGATGACTATTCCTGATTTCATCGATGACTTCTGGCAAACAAATTGCTGTATACCATTCAGCATTAACTGCTCTTCGATCCTCCAAAGCAATGCTTGCGGCACGTTCAGCACAACGGAAGAAACAAGCAACCATTTCCTTGAAAGTGGATGCGGTTCATCTGGGAACGTTCAAATAGTTTTCGGCTCACACGAATTCACCTGTTACAGTGTTGCACACGGATTTTGAAGATCCTCTGTCTAATTTTTAGAGTGTTCCCTTACATCAATTGACATGAGTCTCTTTTGCGCTTGACTAAAATTTTGTGGAAGCCATGGGGAACAGATATTTCTTACACATTTTTAACTGTTCTTTGGAACAATAAATGATTTTTGTCGACCTTCACGAAATTCAATACTGATAGAAACACGACCACGACAAAATTCTGCAAACCAGTTGTAAACGGTCTTTTCTTATGGTACTTCATTTCTGAAGGTCGAACGGTGTAGTTCGAGGCATTAAAGTGGTTACAAATCAATCATCCAGCGAAAGCCTTGAAGTGAATTTTTATTTTCACACAAAATGACATTATTTAAACACTAACTGTAAACAAGCTACTATTTTGGTTACAATTTTTAGTTCCTTAGGGAAACATTTCAGAATGGGACCTAAGCATTAATTAATATATTAGTACTTAAGGACATATCTATCGAGATGTTAGTATACGTGCAAATATCGAAGATCTGGGTATTAAAAAGTGATTTGTTCCTAAGGACTCTATGATGTAGTTGGTTTATCGCGCTTGTCAGGAGTCGTAGCTTCTATCCTACTACAGTCATTTAAAGTTTCATTTTACTGATTAAATTTCATTGTGTTGGAGAAAGCAAGGGAAACCGACTTTTTAGTACTTAAACTTGTTTGCACTCTAGATATTAAATGAGCAGGTGAACATTTAGGTACCCACGTATTTCGGTTGGGTCCAGTGGGTACAAAAAATGTCAGCATTAGAAAGTAGGAAAGACAGGAAAAGCATATAAAAATATTAGAAACATTTAAAGCAGTTCAAAACAAAATTACAGCTGGGGCATTATATGACAATTTCATTTGGAACGTTGCAAACAATTTGCCTTTGTCGTGGCATTAACTGTGAGGCAGTATCGACACAGAGTAGAGTTAAAAATACTCTCGGAACCACACTGATGACGCTGGGAAGGCAGAAACATGGCAGTGGGTTGTGTATTTTTTTCTCTCCTTGTAGGATTTGTCGTGAATAATTCCATCAATACCATTGATGGATTGATGGAAGCTACTTTAGCATTATTTTTTGGTTGTTATTTCAAGGCATTTTCTGATGTGCTCTGTTAATTTACCTTTGTTTGTATTATCGAAAAATTAATATCTTCCTGTCTTGTAAACAAATTAAAAAATACAGAAAGTAATTTTAATGACTTAACACCCACATTTAAATATTTTGAAAACTGAAATTTGAAATTAGAATAATCTATATACACTCTCTGACATTTTGGATAAACTAAAGTGACTAAACTACTGAAACGATTTTGCGAAAAGAATTTCGATTTAGACTAGCAAATAAAATATTACGATTGTTTGTCATCCTTGAATTTTTTACAAGTTGTGATGTCGAGATATCATTTTCAGCGTTTGAAGATATGTTCATATCGAAGAGAACCAGATTTGCCGACGAAAGTTTAAACAAAGTAATAATAATAACTATAAAAAGTGACTTTTTATTAACGTAATATCTAATGTACTAATGTTTTAGTCGTTCTCTTAATTTAAATATTGTACTTAAATAATTTATTAAATACGAAAAGAAACGGCGCGCTACTGTTGCCGCATTATCTTTTCTTTATCGACGAAAATGTAAATTACATACACTCGCTGAGCTGAGGATTTACAGTTGCAATCGGTGTAGACGTTCTATATGTGTCTATTCTCGTAGAACTGCACATATTTCAGTTATATTCCTATACAGTAAGCGTTACCAATCACCTAAAATGTGGGCCTCTCTAACTTCTTACTTGTAACAACTAAAAATAATTATATTCCTATGTAATATTGGATGCGTAGTTGAAGACACTTTTATTCTGCTCAAATAGTGGTTCTTGTTTTTTCGTTCTATGTTACTTAACATTGGAAGAAATTCTCTTGGTGCAATAGTTATATCTTTATAGAAAACTCAACTATGTTACGTTGTGGACATCGTTTTTAAATAGATGGTAACTTAATTTCAATCCAAGCAAGCAATAAATCTTCATGTAAAGAGAAGCGCTTATAATCGTAAAAATCCTCTTATTCCTCGCCCGGTACAAGTATCTAGCGGTAGTATTTTCTAAAGCTGCATTCGTAAGAATAACAATCAATCCCTTATAAACAGTAATCTACTTATTATTAAGATATGTGTGATAATGTTGCATTGTTATGTTCCACTCTCAAATACAACACATATTTAGATCCATACGTAAGTATGCTTATAGACATTCACAGATGCCGACTCAAATTCTACCCCTTTTTATCACACTCACTATTCGCTTGACGAACTGTAGTTGCGGAGTTAAGGCCGTATAACTATAATCTTGAATCTCAATGTAATAATTATTCTATAGTTCTTGATCGTATATGTAGTTCTGTGATATAATTTCATGCAATTATGGAACGTTAGCGCAGCGGTTCTAAAACAGTTCTGAAAGGAAGCATATCAATATATATATTTTTTTTTTCTCATTTTGTTTAGAACTTTAGGCGCTGCAAAACTTGTGTGAAAGGAGCGCTACTTTAATTGTATGTCATTCCAGTTTTTCTCATTATTTTGTTATGGAACTTATCTCAAAGATCACGCGATATCTATTTTATTTATTTTTATTTAATTAACTATTATTATTAATAATTAGGCTATAACTGAGAACCGAAAGCAGAAGAAAGCGAAGAGAAGCAGAAACTCTTTGCTTTCTACAGAGGTTGTTGTAAAGAGCGCTCTCTATGTCCAAGAAATATTGGTTAGGATGAAGCCGACTTGCTACAAAAGCTTTATTTTTTGAACTAATACCTTTGACCAGAAATGAGGAGAGTTTAATGGGTCTTTAAGTCAGACTCGGCGAATGATTAGCATTCTTCTTTAGATATAAATACCAAATTTACATCTCTCCACGGCACATAGCCCAAGCTATAGTTAGCTTTGCTTAAGCTTACCAGGATAACATCTATAGATTTATGCAATAGCATAGGTAAACTACCGTCACCTGTATGGTTTTATGTCATCAAAACCAATTTGACTCCCATTGTCGCAAAGACCTTAATTACTAGGCCTTGTACATACATCCTTTGATGAATTTCCGAGCTTTTTGAACAGTCCTATAGTCTTAGCTCCCACTATTTAAAGCTCCCTGTTCCACCAAGGAATCTTTTTTTTATACCTTTTTACGAAAGAAACTTAGATTACGTTATGACGAAGTAAATCGTTTAATTGTTAAGCTAAGCGCGAAATGTTGAATTAATTTCCCACTAACTCAACAACTACATTAATTTCGCGTTACTCTTCCAACGGCTTTTGATTTACCGAAAGCTCTGCTACGAAACGTCTTAGTTTTTCAATTATTATTAAATAATATGATTCATAAGAGGATAAGGATGTATCGTATTTCAAGCACATAGTTTGATATTAATAGTTCTCTATATTTGTTATAAAATAATAACGAGCTGCAGATGGCTACTTTCCGGTAAATAGTTTCGCATTGCTTCGATGGATTCAGCTCTCTGTCAGTTAGCTAGTTTTGTAGTTAAGAAAAGTCTTAGATGGGAAATAGTTTGAAAAAGAAGATTGAAACATTATTAGATAAAGTCCATCGTCAACCAAACCAGTTCGATGCGATTCAAACTGGACAACGGACATGGATAACGTAATTTTTCAGAATTTTCCAAAAAGATGAGAAAATGTAAATGTGAATATGTAATTTTATATTTACATATTAACACTTGGATTTATTATAGAATTTAATATATATGACAAGGATACATTTCACTGTACTACCTACAACTTCCCACGACTTCTCTACCATAGGTTTGGCGCCATCGTCGATATATAATTTCCGCTCTTGAATAGATAGTCATACAGTAGGCAGGAATTTGAGAAGAGGTATTTCCTTAATGAGGTATGTCCTTAACCTAAAACCGTCTAGCGTTATTAAGAGAAATTACTCATACTTTACTGTCTTTTCCTTGCACAGAACAGAAGACAATGAAATACGTAAGATCAAGCTTGTGAGTGTGTAAATAAGTTTCTGTTCATGGAAATGATACAATAAGGCATTAGTCGCGCGACAACCTTATTTATTATTTCTGACAAACATCATTTAATTTGAGTTAAGTTAGATTACTAAAAGGCTTAAATTCCTAAAATGTTCAGATCAAATGTTGTAATGTGTGTTGTTATCTTAAAAATGCATTAAAGCCATAAGGTGTGAGTACTCTTCAGCCTATTGTGGTTCGGAAACGTATGTCTTTTAATTAAGCAGAAAACATTTGTTCAAATTCTATAACATTACAATATATTTTTAGCTTTGCATATAACATCATGCTTCGAGGGGTCAAGTCATACGTTAGCAACCTAAATAAAAATGAATCATCTTCCGAGTTAAATTTAATTAACACGTAAAATCGCGAATGCCAAGCAGCTTTAGAAGCTCGTAGCGGAGATAGAAAGAGAGAAAAATTGCGTGTTTCACTCCGTTCGATTCCCGAACGGAATCGAAGTGTCGGATACCGTCGATGTTGGTACCACTGGACGGCCCGCGGGGTCAGATCTCTCCGCGTCTCACGAACGCACACGCTTACGACGGGGTCGTGGGTGTATAATCGCTCCTTACCGCGAACCATCCACCGTCAATTCTTTGCATCCTCGTCAGTTAGCCTTGGTGCGAAGGAGATGGACGACGAACCGGTGCTGGTGCTGTGTCTGAGTTAATAAAAACCATATAGCACTGAATATAATAGGGGAATTAGCATACACTTTACAATAGTCGTCCAGATAGCCTTTCCTATTACCGTCGGCTGAAGGATCGCGATTGTTCGCTACGGTCGGCTGGCTTAAGTGTACATTATTTAATAATTATTCTGATAAATCAAAATAACAAATCGTATATTTAAGCTCGGCGGAGTACACTCTCCGGGCCTCTATTAAAAATAATTTCCTTTAATTATACTTTATTACTAAGTGTATTACCCACGGATGAATTTTAATATATGTAACGAATAACGTTTTTCTGTCCGAGCTATTCTATGCGTATTACTATTATTATTGATTGCAGTCTACAATTTTCTCTTTTTTTCTTTTGCTTTCTCGCTTTCTTTTTTCTGTTTTTCTTTGAAGTATTGATTATTTTGATTATCCACGTAGAAAGAAGCAGGTCATCGAGTGCAATTATTTTCATATTTATTACACCGTCGACATAAAATTCACAGACACATAGCCGCATTCATACACATACTACTGTTGAAATGCTTCTTTTGATAGAGAATAGAGAGTGGTATCCATTATGTTTCGAATTATTCTGCTTTAAGTCAGTACAGAATAGCTACAATGTTTTGTAGCACCTCAAGACCTTATCAATTTAAAAAAAGTAGTAAGATTCATCATCACACAGCTATGGCGAAGAATTAGTTTCACCTTTTTAGCTGATCGAGATGGTTTCAAAATATAACTGACACCGTTTGTCCCCAAGAATATATCTGATTTTTAATCGTTTGTTTGGGGTCTCCATTGTTGGAGATTACCTAAATGTTAGCTAATATTGCAAATATTATTAATGATATACCAGTTAAATTTAGAAATGTTATGAGGGTGTTTATGTCACATTCAGATACTGATAAACCTCCTTACTTTCGTATTTTCAAAAAAAACCGCGTGCTTAAAATCACACCATAACTTGCTTATTTCACCAGCTGATACTCTACAATATATTAATATAAATTATCAATTCTCTGGCTTTTTATTCGATCCTTGCAGCCCTCACACATCGTGATGCCAGCAATCCCTGGTTAATTATAGAGATTGTTTGCAAATGTTTCGGGAAACTATATGATTAGATACTCTCATCCATAAGCATTCCTCCATCTTCCGCGTTTACACGACAGTTGGTCGATTGCCCTTATACAAATGTGCACTGATGAACCGGAATGTGGTGAAACGCGCGTCTGTAGATGGTGACCATCACTCCATCGCATTACTTTTAGAGAAAGGATCATAGTACAGAACCATTGCTTTATCCTCAGTCACTATTTGCTTAATGGCCGTGTTGGCTACTTACAAATCAAAAAACTTTGGATTACATTCTTCTCGTTGTTCCTTTGAACAACGCGGGACAATTTTGGGACCCACCTTGCATTAATTCTTGTCATACCCAAATGCTCGTGCAAACCTTCGAAACACTTGTTTTTGAAAGTCCTGCTTGTTCTCCTATCTCCCTAGCGTTCAGCCGTCGATCACTCAATACGACTTCCTTGATCAACTTGGTATTTTCTGATGTTACTACAATAACAGGTCCTCTTTGGTGTGAATTATCTTCAAGAGATTCTTCGCCTCAACGAAACAATTTTGATTAACATTTAACTGTGGCATATGTTGTTGCAGAATCTTTAAAACTCGTGTCCATTCCTGCTTTGATTTCGGACGTTGCCGTTCCTTGAATATCTTTTTGCACGATGTCTTCCACCGTTTCCACCGCTCAACTTGTGATTGTCACACTTAACTGACCAACAGTTACAAACTGCCAAATATGTCAAATGGTAATATTATTTTTTGAATACCTGCTTATACCTAAGGCTTAGGATTTTGTAATTTCCGGAATTTTGATGAAGACGAAATAGAATTCATTTTTACGTGTTTGTTGGATAAAGTTACATCACGTATATCCGAAGGGAAGATGTTTTATCGGCGATTTCACATGTTGTATTTGAATATTATTATATTATTAACAAAAAATTTAAAACAAGACACTGTTTATATAGAATACTTTTTAATTAATAAGCATTAAGGCAGCTAAGAAAATTCTTACAGCATTACCGAAGTGTAAGAACTTGATATGCGCTATTCAGATAGTTAAAGAATTGATGTTGAGCACCTACTTTCAGATGAATGTGGAGAATTTTAAGTACCCACTGGAAAATTGTAAACTGTATGTACTCGTTACGCTACAAAATTTAGATGGACCTTCTTTAAGCTAAATTATTTCAGAGGACAAATACGAAGAAGCAGTTCTTAGAAGCTAGTGTTTTATTTCTTTGGGACGAGAACAATTGAGGTACCCCAATGCAAAGTCTGAGTACAAAAGCTTTATTTACCATCAAGCAAAGTTCAACAGCCAACAAGCAAGTAGAGAAAAAGTCAACAAGCAAATCCAGACAACTTTTAGTATAAATAAAACATCTATTATCGACCTTAAAATTAAATTTATAGAACCAATCACCAGTTTCAATCAAATTTTGCAAAATGTAGCAACAGTTTGGTAAGCGCACACTTTCAAATATGAAATAAATCATCAGTTTTGTTCCAAAGAAAATCGTAATGTATCTCAATCAATTTCACGTACGGAACAACGTAATACCCAACCAACAACACGAAACGACATATATTACGCGGTGCGTGTATTTTGATGTAAGCACGTTTTTAATTTCATTTCCTCCTCGCAACAACACAGCAGATATTGTCATTCCGCTTTCTTTTCTGCGCCACATTTTCGGTTTAATTTACGACAATATGTGTCCCTTGATTTATCTTCATCAAGATTTATCTATCGGGAGAACATACGCGCCCGCGTTCTTTTCTCATAACGGCAAAAAACTCGTTATTTCCTCGCCCGGCCTCACGGAGAAGGGGAGAATCATCTTCTACCCGCTACAATAGACCATTCTACTCTGGAAATTATGTTTTGGTACGGGTGTGAATAATAAGGAAAGGTAATATCGATCATACACGAATCACACTCCGAGGAGAAATTAACGTAAAATATAATTGTCCATGAAAATGGGTAGTTGCTGTTGAAGCATGCATTTTAATGGGAAAGATAAACGATTATTTCGATGAACGACAAGATTATATAGCGCCTCGTGATTTCGTACTTGTAAATGTTAAATAGAGAAATGCAAGCGAAGGTGAAAGGATGAAACCTATTCGTTAAGATGGAAGCAAATTATTCTGAAGAAACTAGAAGAAAAGTAATATTGATATCCTCAGAATGCGACATGATTATTTTCGCACAATTAAAGAATATTACAACGAAAGGAGAAGCGGGGTCAATGTTATGGATTAAGTCACAGTGGCAACGAATATTATTTTCTGTGCAAAAGGAATGCATTGGATGCACATGACGAATTTTGCACAGAACATGAAAGCTAGTTTTTGAATTTATTACCCAATTTGCCTATTCCGTCATTGTTCTTGACAACGCCTCAGACCACAGTCACAAGTCAGGAAATATACCTACACTGGAGAAAGGATGATTTTATACAGTGGTTGAGACAGAAAAATATTTTTTTTAAGAAACGATAACTGAAGCATGATTTGTTGGCGAAATAAAGCTGGTGAAATAAATACGTACTTTATCGTTCAACAATTGCGATTGTCATCATACTACTGCGCCTTAAATCCCATCGAAATGGTGTGGGGGCAAGGATTGTATCATGTATAAGAATACGAAGTTTGAAGCTGGGGATATGCCAAATCTTATCCAACAAGGATATTAAAAAGCTTAAATGGGAGAACTGGTAAAATTACATTAAACATGTTATGAAAGATGTTGTATCATTTAACGGTTTTAGATGAAGAAGAGATGAAGGAATTGGACAAGGTGCAAGTTTTAGCTGATATTGCTAATTCAGTTTTACTGCTGAAGTTGATAGCATAGCTCTCGAAACGTGGCTCCAGTGTTTGTGAGATGTTGCAGTAGGGGTGATGGATAATGAAGTTGGCTCTAACATGGTTATGATATATATAATAAGTTGATAAATTGATGACCTTACTAGCATAAACGAAATATTAAGCGTCCTCAAAATAATCATACGTTACCAATCCATTGTGGCTTTAAATGCAGAAACTGCTTTGATTTGGGTAACCCACAAAGATCAAATTACATCCCATACAGCCTGATGACAATAGATACAGGATCATTCATGAAGAGGACCTGTTATAGGTATAGGGAATAAAATACATTTTACCCGCATCTCTTAGGGTAGAGTATGCAGACATTCTCAAAAATAATGGTTACCATTATTGTTAAATAAATGAAATTCCTTTGGTTGAATATGTTAATGCTTGAATTAGTCTTTTGGAACTTTCTGTAAAACATTTTTGATATGTATTTGCAGCAATAAAGAGGAATTTATGTTGCCAATAAAATTCTCGAACCTGGTTTACATGGGTAATACCGAATAGAAGTGAGTTAAACTGCGTTTGTCAATTTTTCAGAAAATTGAATAACTCAAAGGTGATATGTCCTGCGTCTATAATATTCAACATCACTAAACTTTGAATGGTCTCTATAAAGGATCCGGTTTCATCAAGGGTGCTACGAAGTCCAAAATATTTTTGGGAAATACATCATTATCCACAATTTTGTCCACCAACATTTCGAAAAGATACTTTAATTATTTCCAAAAATACTTTAAATAGTCCATTGTCACGAATGACCCTGTATATTTCTAAACATACAAAAGCAGTGCGAACTCGACTCTCACTTCTTGTATGATGCGGATGGATCTTAGAAAACATCTTTGTTTAAAAATATACAAAATATATAGAAACATCCGTTTCAAAGTTAATATTAATGTTGATAAGAATAACTTTGCATCTGTCATGATTCCTAAAATATGCTTCTGATCACTAATAATAATTTGATGGCAGTGACTATCCTATTTCACTAAAGATATATTTTCTATCGATAAATATCAAACTCTATTTAAGAAACTAACGCGAATCGTGCAAAAAAAATCTCGAGCAGCCATTAAAGTAGCTAGTGCTATAAATTATATTAGTGTATAAGCTATTAATATGTGTTACCTTAAGCTACTACCTACTAGCAGAGATGAAACGAATTTTGATAGCGTTTGTCACAAACACAGAAGAAAAAATAGATTTCCGCCGGTACCATAATCGCACTAACACATCAACTCACGTCCAGCAAATAAATTTCGAGCATAAACGATTTTTATATCTATTTTATGGTCATTAATGCTTACGTACATATTAGAAGGAATGTTACTGCCACCCATTCCAATAATGAAAATACTACATTGACTAAAAATAGCTGCGTATATCATGTAAAGCCATAATAACATTTCTTGTGTTTATATGTCGTTTTATTTTTTTAAAACGTTGTACACGATTCCACGTAATGATGATTGATCATCTGCAATTCAAAAATCATGAAAATCTTAATTACGCTACATGTTGAATATTAAGAAGCCGGAAAAGTAAGACTAGTGGGAAGTATAACAACGAAATCTCCAAAATAGTTTTAAGTTTAAAGTTAACTAAACGTTAGTAGGGTAAGGTCGAAGATAGCGTTTTAAGCTTACAAAGGACCACTATATGGTGCTATTGAGATTTGATATTACTATTTTCGTAAAATTTGTTATTGCAAAAGCAGTAACAGCACTTCTGTCGGCCGAGTAGTTTATTTATACTGAACGCTTAAAAAAAGCTAATTTTGAGAGAAAATGGGAATTTAACGTGAAGGTTGGATGACTTTTTATGACTTAGTAAACATCCTCACAACAATAGTGCCTCGAATCGCTTCGTTTAAGCACCATCAGAGAAGAACGTTCCCAACTGGTTTGCAGAATTTCATCGTGGTCGCGCTTTCGCCAGTGGTGAATTTCGTGAGATTCGACCAAGATCAAATGTTGATCCAAAAAAAAGAAAAAAATCAAGACAATGTGATTGAAGAGAGCCGGTGATTTACCGTTAGATAGAGACACCCTTAGCCACATCAAAGGCTGCAGTGCATTCGATTTTGCATGAACGTTTAGGTATAGAGAAGATTTGTTCCAGATGGATGCCGCATAATTTGACCCAAGCACAAAAAAAAAGGCTCGTGTCATTTGGTGCAAGGAATTGTACAAAAAAAATTTTTAAATCCGTATACAATATCGTAACGGATGATGAATCTTGGATATATTCATGTGAGCCGGAAACTAAGCAATAATTATCTGTTGAAGATTGGTTTAGAGATAACCTTCAGAATGGAAAAAGAAATGTTTCGAGAATTAATGGCGAGTACCTTGAAAAACAATAAAACGATTTAAATCATTTTTTTTTCTTTCGTTGCTTCTGTGAAAACTTAAAAGGTATCCCGCTTATATTGTATCCCGGCAACTTTAAATATACTAAACGAGACATATCCTGGGCAGTAGCTTCTTGTAATATTGTTTTCTTCCACTCTCAGTTGCTGTTTCAGCAACTTTCAAGTGATCTGTATGGATTTGAGCTTTTCAGAGGTTTATCATTTTACCTCCTGACCTATCAACCACGTATCTTGCTAGCATGAGGTAGGAATTCATTTTCTCCCTTATATATTTGTAATAAGCGTCACAATAAAAAAAAATACAGAATATGTCGTTGGGACAACAACAAAATAGATTATTAGCACTACGGGAGGAGACGGGGCTTATCATGACAATTTCTGTGGTGTTGACAATTCAGATTAGTTTTTGAGATTCTGTTGATGATTCATCAGTAGAGATGAGCAAATTAGGGGAATTTTGCAGCGACTAGAGAGGCTCGTGTTTTGTCGACTCTCGCGAGAACCAGTACGCAACACGCACCCCTTCTCATGAGTCAAATAAACACGAGTCTGACTAGTCGCTGCAAAAAAGTAATAATTTTTCCTACCTGGGTTATCTCTACTCATCAGCATCGGCGTTCCCTTCAAAGTCAAGCAAACTATCTGAAGGTTGCGTCTTCATGGGAACGCTGTCAGCTTGATTTCATCGGTTGCAAGCAAGGATTATGTTCATCTGAATTGCTAAAACTTTAGTTATACACTTTAATTCAACGTTAGCTAGTAACGTATATGTTACGTTGACGTAAGTGTATGTGGTATGTATGGTTTTCTAAACGTTCCGTGGAAATGTGGGTATAAAATTAAAGTTATCTTTGCCATGAGTAACGTTTATGCAACTGTTGCAACGTTACAGCAACGTTAATTCAACCCATGTATCCCATGAATTTCGTTAAGCAGTCCTGGTGCACGGGTAACAAAGAATATATTTTACATTACCCATATCTTCTGACTTGCCAAACTATACACGCAAAAGGCTTTTTACTTCTTAACATACTTTTTTATCTAAATCCCAATTTCTTAAGGATTACGCGATTTATATTTATTTTTAATAACAACGGAGAGCAACCATAGATCATGCTAAAGCTTACCGTAATCTTCATTACTTCTAATTGTCCCCCTACGTAGTACGTGCGAAAGCGTTTCGGTTCTCCAGTTATCCTTATATCAGCACCCTTCCCATCTTCTAACTCCCGTTGAAACCAAGATACGTCTGGCCGACTAGGCACATATGTATCTATAGCGCAACGGGGTAGTATTTTACCATTAGCTCGAGTTATAGCGGTCCAGTACGTTTCCAAGTCGCCGAAAACGGCTACTGAAAGTCGGAGCGTGGATGCTCTACTCAACTGAACGAGTCGAAATCGTAATGCTAAAATATTTTTTTCCTAAAATTGATATTATTACGAGATGAAATTTTGCCACGGAAAAAATCTTTTGATGTAGAGGGTGCCGTAACGAATTTTGTAGTTTCTTCTTGTTAAAATATATGATTAGGTTTACTGGTGAAGTACTCCTGGGATCAGCAATAAGGAGAACCTGTTTTCTCTTTTTCTCAGAAAAAAAATTCACGCGAGTACGAAGTATGGGATACTTTAACAATTCACTGAAGACCACGTAAACAGAAAAAGTACTATGCATTAATACGAAATAATAATTAGCTCAATGATATACAATCATTTAATTTACGGTTGAAATGAGCAAGTATTGCGCAGTATAAATCACAGATTATAGAATGCTTTTGCGATTGTGCATTAAATTAGTATCAAACTGCTTTGGTTTCCTCAATATATTGGTCAACCTTTCAATGTTATCCACAAACTGTCAATATTGTTGCAATACGTGCCGTAATATTAATGGTCTAAAGCTGCTGTAAGTCACAATATTGAAGTCGTTATTGTGCAAAATGATTTCTTAAACATATTTTATATTCTAATTTGTTTCGTTATTAAGAAAAGTGTTGATTTACGGAATATGACTTGCACCTTTGAAGCAGGACAGTTTATAGAATTCTAATTTTGCAATTTTTAATTTTTTGGAATTCGAAATATTGAATTCTTATTTTAATTAAAGGAATTGAAAGTGGAATTCGATTTTCAAATTTATCATGCCTTCCGTTACCTCTGAACTTAGGCTGTAATGCGTTTGTTTAAAAGTAAAAAGCAAAAAGCGACAAAATAAAAATAATAAAGTAAAACATAAATAAATGAATAAATAAATAGATAAATAAAATATGTAAAATAGCTAAGATAAATACCCTTTCATCTCTATCTTCAGTTTGAAAAGGAACGCATTCAAGCATGATATATTTCGATATAAAAAATACGCATTTGCGAGCGTTAACCATTGGTTCGAAATCTAAATTTAAAATTTTAAATTCCAAATTTGAATTAAAAAATTGATTTGAAATTTTCGGATTTGGAGGTTACAAAAATTCGAATTTAAATGTTTTTGAATTCAACACTACTTATTAATTTTGAGCATCAATTACCAACTTCATTGAAATTTTGAGAAGTTCAAATTTCCGATGGGAATGCTGCTGTATACATGCACATTCCTATAAGCTTTCCTAAGATATACGGATCAAATTAAATGAACCCTTGGAAGGTTGGTAGTATTTTACTTACTGTTAGAATTGCTTGCGACACCCTTTACAGATGTTCAATGAAAACGTATGTTGCTATTAAGATCATTTTGTTGATAAAAGATCATATTATAACCGGGACTTTGGTCTTTTGATGAGTTTAAAATTTTGCGAAGAGTAACTTGGACGGTGTAATTCATTAAAACTGCCAACTGATTGAGGACCTTTCCAGCCAGCTAACCGCTCACACTCAAATCAGATAATGAAAACTTTATATTCAATTTCAAGCTATCAGCGCATGTTAGATGCCCTGGAAATTCGAAAACAAGAACGGTGATATTTTTTCTTTCAAATTTGCATTTTGTCTCAGGATACCCTGAGTTTCCCCAAAAACCGCGGTTGAAAGTATAATTATATTGTTATTTCAAATATTCAATAGCATTAGGTAGGCGTTTTATAATTTGTTACTTTTTTTATTGAATTCTTTTCTAAATTGGGCTATTTTGATTTCATTGTAGAAGCTGCTGGACTTTGGTATATAAGATTCTGGTAGTTTTCGATTTCGTTTGTTGCAAGCAGGGATTATGTTCATCTGGATATATCTAAGTTAATTGCTAAAACTTCAGTCATACAATATTTTAATCCTCCTACAAAATATTAGAATTTTCTATCTTGTTAGATTTGGTTTCTCATCTCGAGTGTCTGCACTAAATCTTGATTTTACGAAATATGCTCTTCATCGGATCACTAGCAGAATCCATATATAAATGTAATTCCCCATCCTTTATAAAACAAATTGCTTTAACATACCAACCTTGATCTGAGGACTACAAAGATAAAGAAGAATTTATCAAATGATCCGAGGTGATGCAATAAAATTCATTTGTGGTTCATAGAATCTTCTTCGTTGACTTTTTTACACATCGATTTGTTACTTAAAGTATAATATTCCATTATTATTATGAATCATTTTATTCTTCAAAGATGCCCACGTAAAACATCCTTCATTAAATATTAGATCTACAATAAAGGACCATATATTGAGGGCTTAGATCAATTTTCCCATGCTTCCAATTATCGTCCGTATTTCTTCTTGGGCCTGTTATGACGAAGAAGTAAACGTACAATTAGAGCAGTTGTTATCTGACGCGCACAGACGGTCGCCGTCTATCCGATATCGTAAGAGAATAAGCGAATTAAAAATTAATCAGGCGCCCCGGTAAGCGGCAATTAACAACGGCCAAAGTGGAGAGATACCTTTTATGCCGTGCAATCAAGGACCATCACTTAACCATCCCTCTGAGACGGCTCAAGGACCCGGTGGTGGCGGCGAACGAGATGGTGGCAGGTCTCAAATTACAAGACCGGTAACTTTGTAATAATTACTTTGTCACTGCTGTTGCCTGCTATACGTGTTGCTAATGTTACGCTTAAAACAGAGAAGAGAATACGATGGTGAGTGATAAAGAAAGAAGAGAAAATGGGAATACTACTTTACTTTATTTCCATGATTCTTATTTGCGGTGCGTTTGGCTTACAGCGTTTTTAACTTAAAATTATGTGTTATGCCATGGTTTAAGATGAAATTTAAGAAATTAGTGATTACAGCATATATACTTGAAAGATCTACCCAAAATGAGGATGTTACTATGAAATGTTCGACAACGTTCTTATTAGTAACTCTCAACTTTCCTCAACTTTGTATCCAAGATTGGAACTGCCCACCGGCAAAGAAACAATTACGATTCGATTACATAACTCAATTTTACATAAATCTACAAGTAATTTACCTCTTTTCTTGCAATTGCAGCTAATTGCTAGTAAAATGGTAAAGCTGCGTGGAGCATTGTGCACACCAGCAGAATATAGTTAACATTTGATGACCCCAAAGGCATCCCAAAACTTAAGCTTCGTCCTATGTGCTGCACATTTTTCCTGTCATTACTTTTGAAGGAGTTCATTTCAACAAAAGTTAAGGCGAAAAAGTAGAAGGATTGCCCAGTAATTTATTATATCACACTTGAGACCTATAGTTTCTGGTCGCTTATTTGCAAATGTGGAAATAGTTGATCTCTTCACCGTAGCCATGGTCTTCTGTTCTTCTCACTCCATCCGGTTTTCACTCTGTTATTTTCCATTTCTCTTCATATATTTGTATATCCCATCACCTTATCCTTTGAGGCTTAGTAAATCTCACAATGTTGTTCCTTGGACCTCCGAGACTCTCTTCTTTCCTCATTGGACTAAACATTCGCCGAATTATTTTTCTTGCAACTATTTTCAACTCTTCTTCATTGTTTGTCGTACATATCGTCTTTGCCGCGTAAATCTTTATGTATTCCAATTTCGGTCTCATGTGATACTTCGATGAGTTTGAGTAGGCTCTGGATCCTTTAGTTAGTTTCTATGCCCCTATTGTTTCTTGCTTCTATAATTACGCCCAGGTACTTGAAGGTATCCACTTCTTCAAATTCAAACGACCCATATTTATATTTCCTGGTTTTGTAGCCTCTGTATTTCTCGTTAACTGTATCTTCTTCTCATTGGTTCCCAGTCCTCGTTTTTTTGTTTCTTCCACGACCATATTAAAATACCGCCATTATGCTTCCCTTATTCCTTGTTGGTATTGTCAAGTCATCAGCATATGATAACAATTGCAATGATTTGTTTATTATGAGCCCTTTGATGTATGTTGCTTTAATTTCTAAATTTAGAACTACATCAAAAAGAGCAGTGATAGTACATCTCGTTGTCTCACGCCTATGTTTATTGGGATTAGAAATTATATTGATTTATAAATGGTTGGTGTTGGAATACTGCTTGACGCTTTGATGTCTTGAAGGCTACATATGTGGTCTTTTGATCACTAAATTTTAATTTAATTCGTTTAAACTAATTTTTGAATATTTTCTCCAAATATGAGTTATGTTTTCGCATATCAGTAAATTTGTTTCGAATGCATAATTTAAAATTAAATTTTTTTAATGCCATTTAAAAGGATCTATTATACTTCCAATTTTTAACTTCTTTGATGTTAGAGTAGATATTTTGTTTTACTACCAATTGTTTCCTATTGTGAAAATAGTTTTTCGTCAGTGCTTTAGTGAGTTCTTAAAGAAGCCTATAGAATAACCTAAAACTTAAACTTATGTGAAAGAATCTGGTTTTTTCATTACTTTTTATCACTTTGAAACTTAGCAAGCACCGTCTATGCTTTCACTCAAATGAAATTATTTGCTCTGTGATGTTGAGTTAATTGAAATAATGTCAGATGGTTGGATTCTACTTTGAAATGTTGAAGAATATCAATTAAACCGGAAACATTTGCTTAATTTTAAAATGATTATTGAAGCACCATTTTCAGATCATTGGAAAAAAAGAATGCTAAACAGCATTAAATTAGGGAGTCAATAGATATATGTAGATTAAAAATGGAAAAAGGACATTCAATTCCAATTATGGTAACAGCTCTTTTGGCTTAACATACCGAACTCTTTTATACCAACATGGACCGGTAATGTTTTTGAGTAATGAGAGGCAATCAATTACGTTAAAAGTCTAGTTGAAAAATCCGCTTTTAATAACCTAATGGCAGTAATTCGAACTTGTGATAAGCGATGCGTAACCTTTTACTCACGTAGTACTGAAAAAAGCTCCAGCGTACCGAGAAAAATAACAGTTCCTTTTAGCTATGTTATCGGCTAATTTTTGATTCTACGCGTCAATCGCATCCATTTATTTAAAATCACTCCCAGTTCCATGTTTTTTTTTTTTGTGATTGCAGAATAACTTTATTTTTAGCACAACCTAAAAAAGATATTATTATACGCACGATCAAGATAAAACGAATTTAATACGTTTTTTACGAGTTTTTATATGAAATTGGGTGTAATAAAACGAATATGCGAAACAAAAATAATTTGCAATAATGAACTTTCCCGGCGCACGGGAGAAATAGAATATTCCAATTCTGTCGTCTCTTATCGATTCGAACCCATTTGGACTCAAAACTAGCTTTTTCCTTATATCTACATACTGGAGTGCTATTCAAACATGTGTGCGGACCGCCCATGCCTTGCCACGGATGCCTCATATTGAACGTTCATCGTTCAGCTGATCGACTGTCTTCGTAAGATGCAGCTTTCAATTTAGCTAATGACGTTTCGTCGACTGTCACGAGCATACGTGGGGAATGCAACGGCGAATCGCGATTTAGTGAAATAAAGGTGTGCTGACTATTAAAATGAACGAGGATGTAGTGTAACGAGGTCTTTCTGCGCGCGTAAAGGACAAAAAAAGGAAACAACTAAGAAAGAAAAGAAAATAAATACGTTGTAGGTATTTAGTTGCATTTTGTAAGAGTTTAAGAAAGTTTAATTATATCACACTTGCTGTAAAATATAGGTTGCTGGCTTAATGTACGCAAGCAAGAAACTGAAATAATCGCCAAACTATAATACAGGAAAAATTTATATGAATAGTAATACATTGCAGACTAGCCAACTAACTGTTGGGATAATAAATACGTCAATCAAGTATCAAACCTAAAATTATAAACAGGTCTCTTAGGCCTAAGGTCGTATGATTCTCTTCCGTTCATTTTTATCTATTGTTTTCTCTTAAGTTACGAATCTTCTTCTAAAATTACAGGATTTCCTTGTTCCTTCAGGTTTCTTCCAAGCTGCATCATTACTTTTCCTATTAGTCTCCATTCTTTCTAGGTATCCCAACCATTGTAATCTTCTTACTTTTACAAATTGCCCAATAGGTTTACCTCTAAATAGTTCGTACAGTTCCGTGTCCATCATTCTTTCCCAGCCAAACTCCGTATTCTTTCCCCTGTAGTATTTTCCCTACCTGGATGTCTGCTGGTTTTTCTTATGAAGCATCCATGTTTCACATCCGTAGGTAAGCTTTGGTCAAATCAATATATTATTTTTGTTTTCCTTAGTACTTCTTGTGATTTTAGAACTTTGAGGAGACTTCGTAAGCAATTATTGCATTTTGCAATCTGTAACTCTATTTCCTAATTCTTTTCGCATTTGTTGGCTATTAATACTTCTCGGTACTTACATATAACCCATTACTTCTTAAAATACGCAGATATTAACAGTTTGTGTTTGTAGTTGTAGATTTCGTTTTCTATTACTTCCTATGCTCTTCTTAAGTTCCACGAATTTGATTTTGTCGAAGTTGAATTGGAGTCCAATCGTTTCTGGCGTTCTAATCAGCTGTTTTGTGATCTTTTCCAATTCTTTTCTGCTTCTCGACAACAGTACCACGTCGTCAGCATATGCGAGGCATTGATGGCTTTTGTCGAATTGATGGCTTCCCTGTTGATCCTACTTTTCCTTATTACCTCTTCTAGTACCAAGTTGAACAAGATCGTTGACAGCGAATCCCCTTCACTGCAATGTTTGTATTTCGTACTGTCATTTTTATTAATATCGCTGGTATCTTAAGATTGTTTAAATATTTATTATTTTTGTGCTATTTATGTTATCGTTTGCTCCTTTGAGATTTAGGAATAGCATGTGTGTCGAAGTATCTTGTTCATAACATTCTGTTAAAATTTGTCATTTGTCAGCAATTAGCATTTTAGTGATGTTACCAGTATTTTGTATGTGACATTAATAGCGATATGACGATTTTATAGTTTTTCATATCATTTATTATGGTTCCTATTTCTTCTATGGTGGGTTCTATGGTTACGTTATCTTCGTTGATTTCTTCTGATGGCTGCTCTTCTACTTCTCTCCAAAATGTTCTTTCCATTTTTCTAGTATCCTCTCTTCACTTCCAATTAATATACTTTTATATAGGGCGGCAAGCTTTGATATTCGTTCTTTATGTTCTTAATGTCCTCGTAAAATTTTCTAATCTCATTGTTAATATATTCTGCTTCCATTTCTTTTGTTTTGCTGTCCATGTAAGCTCATTTCTTGATCAAAAGTGTGCCTTGGACAGCGTCTTGAATTAAACCTAATTCATCACTGAATGTGGAATGATTAACCCTCATGTTCATTCAAATACGCCCATTGCAGTACTTCGGTCGACACTTGCCTGGAATCTGCTCATCTTATTTGTCTGTTTTAACATAAGAAACTTAAAGAGTTTTGAGTTCAAAAATGTCGAGAATCTTTCCAGAAATTCTTTAATCCATTAGTGCTCCATATAAGAAACACAGAACATAACCAGCTTAAGAGCTATGACAATACTAAATTGGTTTTCAGATTGCCCGACAGCTAAGCAGATTGGAGATTTATTAAAGTTGATGAGTTTATGGACGATTTTGACCGCGATGATAGTGTCCAGGCAGTTTATATTGAACCACCAGATCAGACGAAGACTCTGCAGGTAAAAATTCCAGTAGCCTGTTGGATAATTTATCAGGAAAATAGCATGGGGTGAATGCCGAACTGGTTATGGAGTGAGAAGGCTATCGTACTCGTAAGTGCCTATTTTGCAGAACAACTAATATTTGGGCGGATTAAAAAGGTAGGAGAATCTCTAGCAAAAGTGTACAAAACGCTTATTTCTGTGTTAAGGTGGAGACCTTTCAGACTACCCCCTACATAAGAAGGATTGTATTGCTACTTAAGTTCTAGTTTTCAGATCCCTAGAGCCGACACTAGATCCTTGACTTTCTACTGCTATGCCAACAGGAATTTTCTTAATGAGGTCTTCGACTTCCCTGATGTCTGGCAACTTTTCGATCGTTTCAGTTCAATTCTTTCCACCATTTCTCATAGAATTTTAAATTTGTTGCCAGTGTATTTTCCTTCTTGTTTTAATTTTTTTTTATTTATTAAGTTCCTTCATATAATAGTTAATTTAGTGTACCTATTCTCATAAAATTCTTGAAGTTCGTATTTAGTTAATCCCATTTAGTTTGTATTACTGTCATATTATGTATTTCGTAGAACTAGGTATGTATTATTCTTATTGCTTTAATTTTTTCCCTATTAAGTACAATATTCCATAACTTAAAAAGTTCCACGTAATCCCTTATTTTTTTCACTTATTTTTCCTTAAATACGAGGTGCTTTTTTTACATTCTTTAATGGGGTATTTACGCTGATACTTGACGTTTAGCAATACCAGCGGTATCATGCCCATTTTCTTCGCTTCTTTTCTCTCATTCCCTTCGATCCTTCGTTCACGTTGATCACTGATAATAACCCACCGTTTATTCAGCGCTATACATCCGGAACAAGAGCCTATTACCTACATCCTCCACCTCCGTATCCGTATTCACCGCCACCTACCTAGGAGGGTGGTAGGTAGGCAGTCAAGCAGAGGCAGGGGGCATCAGCGAGCAGTTCTACATCCAACCGAGCATCCATCCATCCATCCATCCGCCACCCAGTCGAGTCGGTCTCGTCTCCGGTTACATATCGGCGCGGGGTATCAATATTCGGAATATGGGATCTCCTGTAACGACATCGATTGAGTCTATCGTTGCTCCGCCGAGACTCTTTTCAATTTTCAATATTTCCCTACGAGCTCTTGATGTTTTATTCATTGCACTCAGCGCCATCTTGAGAGACTCAATCAGAAAATCTCATTGGAATGCATGCATATACGGTCGCATCCGGCCACACGTCTAAGGCCCCGGGTATACCGGTGGCGGTGGATAGATGTTGAGGAGTTTGTGTGTACATGTGCGTTCGTACGCTCATTTCTGTGTATTGTACGTGTGTCGCTGTTGCCTTCGTTTCGCGCGCGTGTTGCTACATTGGCGTTGCTGCTATTGCTTGCTCGGCTTGTCGTTTCTGTTGTTATATTGATCTCTCAGCGATTTGTCTTCTAGGTCTTTTTCTGGGAATACATAAATATTTCATAGGATTTTTTTTTGTAAAAGTAATTTGAAATTGCACTAAAGTGCAGCAGGTTCTAAAGTTTAAAATCCTACCGATGATGCAAAATCTGATGATTCGATAGAACGTTGATGTGAAAAATATATAGTTTGTATTTGCACTGACAGATGCAATAGGCAATACATAAAACGTTGTTTCATATAAACTGACTAAAAGTTAAACAATTACTAGAAATATTTAAGCACTCAGGTTTAATAGTAACTATTGGAAAATGGCACAGCCTTGACGTAGTTTCTACCATACTTATAAACGGTTTGATGATCCACTGGTAAGAGCACCTGATGTGTTAAAGTCGTGCATTTGAGGTGGGCTGGTGATAGTGATATCTTTTGTAACCAGTTCGCCACAATTCACATTTTCCTTTTTAAGGCGATGAAGTGAATAATAATAACAATACTCTTTATTACCCAACAGAACAAAAAACTCTAATTATAGGACAATGTGTTAAAAAAGTATTCAATAATAAAAGCTACAAATAGTGGAACAAAGTCTAATAAATAAGCACTTGTGTGACAAAGTTGCTTTGATCAAAGTATTTGTTCTACCGCGTGAAACTTCGAAGGTTTCAGTTGATCTAGCGGATATTACAAACTAATCTGTGAAAATAATATTCCAGCGTCGTTAAAGTTGTCGTTAAAGCCATTTTGCATAGGAAACGGCTATTGGGTGCGTCTTTGCGTTCTGATACGGATTCAACATTATCTGTTAAGCAGACTGGCGTAATCAGCACCTCGTGCAGAATACGTACCGTCGATTTTAAAAGCTTTAAAAATAATTTCTGAGTTCTCCCCAAAGAATTTGCATGCAACGGTAACGTGAATATCAAATCAACGATATCATTACCAGTCGTAAGAATATTAAAAAATATACATGACCGTAAGAAAAGTCTTGACTATTTGAAGGTACAATTATAAATAGATACCCTGTGATCCGTAAAAGACAAACTTGTATCAAGCAAGACACGCAGATCTTTTATTCCATTATGTCTTGGTATACGTGCGCGTACCAAGTACCACATAGCGAGAGATCTGAAGACCTTTAGATTTAGAATTCGTTACTACAGCGCATATATTTGGACTTACATAAGTCAATCTTATTCTCCCTACACTACTTAGCTACAATATCAAGGTTGCTCTGCAGAAGTGAACAATCTCTTAGAGATGTAATATTCTTGTATATCTTAAAATCATTGGCGTATGCCAAAACGTCCCATTTAAGTTTCCGTGGAAGGACATCCAATTATATGTTAGATAAAAGGGGGCCCAAACTGGATGCCTTTAATACGCCGGAGAAAGCAGTGAAAGATCTAAAGGTGTCGTAATGGACGTAGTATGTGCTTTCAATTAGTAGGAATGCATTAACATTGTTATACTGGAAGAAAGGCCCGGAGCAATTTTTTGGATAACATTGGAAGCAACAAAGACCGGAAGACTTTGCGTGCGCTAAGCTGCTGCGTTATGGCAACCTTACTAGCGTATAACCTCGTTGGTCCGCTCATTTAAAAGATTAAGTTGAAGTTCCTGAATTCTTCAACGAGAATGTGTTGTGCGAGTGAAAATAAAAGTATGCTATGCACTCCTACGCCTTGGATAATGTTCAGAACTTCGATTGCCGCAGATAACCAGCTTAACAATCTAACTCTGCTAGTATTTCGATATTTAGACATTTATTAGGATATTAATTCAAAATATATAACACATATATGAGACATATATAACACATAACCATAATAGTAACAATTTACTATTACATTTTAAAGGAAATAGGTCTGGTATATTCTGCCACTGGTAAATATGAAAGCCACAGTTTCTTCGTTTTTTCGCCATCCATTTACACGTAATCACCTACATTTCGACAATTTCAAAATATAAATAGGAAATAATAATGTTTTACAAATGACGGATGATTCGACAAAAAAAGGGAACCCAAAAATTTGATATTTACGCACCCTCTATCTGTTAGCGCGTCATGTACGAAAACCCCGTATTTCTTTTGAATTCGTCATGGAGAGGTAACGAGAGGCTACAAGACGCTGCAAAAATCGAAAACAAGTCAGAAATGGGTTAAGGCTGGTTGCCATAGTGGAACTTGCTGAACGTCAGTCTTCACGGCATTAATGATATGTATCTTTAATAATAATACGTTGGTAGTTGTTGTTAGAACACTGGTTCCCAACGGGCTCTATGAAATTTTAAAGAGGATGATCAAGGGGTCAATAGCTGAATATGCATCGGCGATTGGTCGGCATTAAACATTACACTATATGATGATTAGCAGCGAACCGAGGCAGGGTTTAATTAAGCTAATAACTTAACGGAAAACAAAAATCCTGTTATAAATATTTGCCGAACATTCAAGAAAGATGTATCAATACATCAAGCTTGGCCCTCATATTACTTTAAAAAATTTAGCAGTTACAATCTGTGATTTTGTTTCTTTTCAGAAACAAAATCACTTGCTTACTTACATTTCTAAAATTAAAAGAACGACAAAAATAATAAAGTGCAAATCTAATAAAACATTTTTTTTATGTTCTATGTTCTATATTATAGAGAAGAATGAAAGGGGCTCGATGAAGAGAACTATTCCTTTAAAAAGTGGTCGATGCAAGAAAAAGGTGAGAATCCCTGGTTTAATACCTGTAATCACGGCGATTAGCGCTATTCACCCAAAAGCATTGAGGTAAGTTCACGTATGACAAATGTCAGAGTGAGGTTCTTCTGACGCCGAATAATTCTATTTGGCATAAGATAACGTTTACCTAAATTATGTGCCAATATTTGAAAAGACTTCAAAATATCTACGGAGAATGAACGTTTGGGAGCTGCAGCTACGCAGGGATGATACCTATCGATAAACTTTATCGAGAAATCTGTAAATGAAATCTTTGATTTAAATTAATTTCTATGCACCTACCTTATTAATAATAAATATTTTTAAATAGCAGTTGTATGAATGTATTGTTCGTCTTCAAACATTTGTAAAAGTACCAAGTTAGATATTTTGATCACTATAAATAAAAAGGGCGAATTCTGGATTGCAAATTCTGGTTGTCTTTAAATTATTAGTTGACTACAACAATTTATTTTTGTTCCCACGTCAACATTTTCCATGGATATCATTGCCACTTGCATGTTTTTAAATAATACTGTAAATATTTGGTTCTCTTATGTAACAAATAGTTAGACAGATTGAAAACGATATTTTATGAATATCTTAGAAGAATAGAATATCTTTTAATTGGGGAATAACACCAAACATTCCATTTCCATTTTTCAAAAATCTAATACTGCTATATATCCGCACATTCGTGTATATATGTGTACATAAACGGAACGCCGATTGCCACATATGTGTATTTTCTATAATCGAAACCCAAATACATATATATACGTTAGGTGAGGATCAAATAACTAGTAAGTCAGATCGTTTGCGATGCAGATTCGACGCTTCGACGTCGACGAATGGTGCTGGTCCGCACGACGCGGGGTTAAAAATCCTCCTGATGAAAAATAAACACGGCTTTCGTTTTTCTGGCAAAGCTGATTTCAGCGTCGACTTCGAATAGCCTTTTAAGAATTAAGAAGGGAGCACCACGTCAGCTTCGCCGGCTCGATTCGCCAGCCCTACAATCTACCCCTCCACGCCTTGCCTTTAAGGCTCCCTTTCTTGCCTCTACCACCGCCGTCGCTGCCGCCGCATTCACCGCCCGCTTTATTTCTTATTCTTCTTCCGTTTCATATTCCGCTTTACATCGGTAATTGCTTTAATTATTCAAGCCGCGATTCCTGGTAATACAGCGACGGATTATTAATTTTAGAATGTTAATTCGTGATGAACGCCAGCTTTCTCTCTAATTCCTGTTTGCGTTTCAATGAATGCTCGAAAGAAGCTTTTGTTTGCTGTTTTTGTTATTTTTAACGATCGACACTATTGAAATAGGAGTATTTTAATTGATCGGCTACTTGACAAAGTGCTTAGATGTTAATTGGAACGGAAATTGTAGTAAACAGTACTATCGATACTGTCGTATCATTATCTTTTCATTCCTTTATAATTGCTCTATTTTTTATCAAAGACAGAGCGAATGACGTCGGTATAATAAAATACTTAAAATAGTTTCTCATTTTATTCTATTTCTGCAATTTCTTTGTTTGTATTGCTACTTTAAGAAACGTGTTAATTTGACCTTTTGGAACCATTTTGCTGCGAAAAGAGGACATTTTTTCCACCTTCTAGAAGCTTTCTCCAATTTTTGAAAGGAAGTTGGCATAATGAAAATAAAAACATTTATTGCAAATGATAGCGGAAGCTTTGAGAAAAGAGTTCATGCAAAGGTAACTTCAGGAAGTTTCTCAAATCGGCGGAGGGTCCTTGACAAAACCAATTACTACAAAGGAGGTGTTAAAGAAATAATCAATATAAACAGAGATGAGAATTCTGAGAATTTTTCATATACCTACCATATGATATCAAGGTATTGAAAAATGCATAACGCCGTCAACAAAAGAAAGTCAAAACAAAACAAAATCGCATGGTACCTCGTCTTGCGACAAGCGTAAAGCACAGCATTGAATGAGTTTTCTTTAGGCTAATTCTATTGCGGTTAAGTTGCAGGACGAAGCTGAACGCAGTTGAAAGAAAGGAGACGAATTGGAACTGAACACAATTGAACACGACAGAACGGATTCGCATTGATTTGTACAACTTACAGAAGACTTCGTATCTTGCTTGAAAATATGGTGAACACTGTTTCGAACGAGACGTCGTTTCAACACTATGCCGCTACATGCCGTAAGGCGACGGCAATCATCTACTAGCTGAAATCAAAGATTGACGATAAGATAATCTCGAGGAATAGGCTTGTAAATTAGCTTTCAAGGTCTTGCCATTTGACAACTTGCGAGTGGGGCTCCGCCAAGTCACTAGCGTATGTCAATAAACCAACAACAATTACCGCCTTGGAAGCCAACATTTTTCGTATCGTTCGTGACATACGACCAGTAGTGTTCGAAAAAGTAACTCCAAAGTTCTATCGAAAACCCATTAAAACTCAATTGTGGATCTATGCTGTTTCTTTCATAGTCATGTCGGGAATTTTTGGCGCTTTCCTCGTATAACTCTACAATTTTCTCTGGAATATAAGCAAACTCCTCTAATTCTTCCATATTTTCGGAATGTTTTCACATAATTAATAATTTGTCACCTTCAAATGTTAAATTGTTGCATTCAAAGAGACATATTAAGCCGTTATTGAAAGGTGTTGGATAAAATTTATGCGTTATATGCCATAACATGCTCGGGAAACCGAAATCCGCCCTCGAGGGTTAACTCTTCTCGCATGTGTTATTTGCTGTATAACATAAAAAAACTAGTATCCAACGGCGCTATCCAAATATAACACCAACGTCGATATTCTCGTCACATCACCTACTCCGATTTACCATACTACATATTATTGCAGGTGCTTATAAATGAAGGCACGTCGCAATAATTAGTTCGTTTGTTGCTAATCTTGTCGCATATAAGAGCGCGGCGTTTATTGCTTAATCGTTTAAACAGTTTTTACGATTTGTTAAAATGCCCCGCGGCTCTATCTCCGCTGGATCCGAACACGTCAAATGCAAATGTAATTCTCTCCGGTCAGGATATGCATTTACATAATAATAAATTGAATACGCGCATAACATAAATTTTACTTTTGTTCCGTGTCACATACAATGGCGTTAAAAATTACTTGGACTTCTATATTTAGTATTGAATTAATTAGATTGGGACTGATAAGAATGAATTCGTTTTTTTTCCTCCGTTTTGAAGCGAAAAAAAAAGAAGGAGAAAGGTATTTGTTACCTGTAGGAGATTAAAAATTGTAAAGTTTAGATTCATAAATCCGCGTGGGTGACAGATTTTGTAATTATTTTGACATGTCACATAACTGAAATGCGCTTTGCATGCGTTTATGTTGACATTACGAAGCGGAAATATAAATGCGTGGCATTATCGTAACTTTGCATAAACAGTTAAATTATGTAGTACGAAAGCATAGGTGTTTTATAGATTATAGTATTTCACTGTTTAATAATACGCAGCGGGAGCAAATCAATAGGTACAGATCATCGTTGTTGCGCACTGTTATTCGAATAATGGTTTAATGAATACGGCTACAGAAATGTTTCTAAATTCGTAATCGATAAATACCACATTTAAATATTGTTTGTGCATAAGATATTTGGCACGGTATTTGGAGTATTTAGAGTATTATTGAAATTACTTATTATTATTATTACATCTTTCTTCTAAATGTTAAGTTATTGGCCATTAGCCTTTTCTTAAAATAAAATGTCGTGAATACTTTTTTTCAAAAAAAAAAAGATGCTTGAAGTTAACAATTGACCGCTGTTCGGAATAATGAAATTGGAAGAAATTTGGAGATGCTTGGTTATTTGGATGTACTGCGTTAGAAAGTATTCATTTAAAGCGCCCTTTTCACACGAATAATATTACCGCCTGTGTTAAACACTCAGTTTCACCGGACTACCTTATACGCTACCCAAATTACAATCAGTTAATTAGTGTACGTACTGGATATCGGTGCAGATTTTAGGAAATACGTAATACATTTTATTTGATAATTTTCATGCCATTGGCACAGTTAAACGATCGTTGATTAATTTAAAATGAATACTTAAATTAATATTGTTGTATTTAAACCAAATAAATCGTCCTCAATTTGAAAAGAGAAATGGTGAACCCCAAAAGTAAATATAAAATCGTAAAATAAAATTTTTTCATTTCCATATATCTACTACTACGGTACTAAATGTTCAAATAATAGTGAGTGCGTAACAAAAAAACATTTTTAAAGGTAAATTGAACAAAACAAAACCTATTATTATAATAGACACAAATTTAGTGTATGATTTCAAACTGAGTATATCTACGGACAGTTATAAACTATTAGAATATATTGTTCGCGCCTACAGGGACTTTACGAATACCAACATTATCACAAGTTTATATCGAAAGTAAACTGCAATATTGTTCAATTGTTTGATCGATTATATATAATAAATACATAAATCCACTGGAACCCAAACAAAGGAAATTTTTTAAATAATTGTACTGTGTGAAGCACGTACGATTGATCCTAATTCCCACGAAGAATTTATTGGATAATTGCCGAAAATTACCATTACATTTATTTTCAACCTTGTATGATAGACAACGTGGCATTTCTACAAAAATTGAACAATTACATTCTCTCATTCAATTCGCAGAAGTCGAAGACTTTTATGTGTGATATAGTACCTTATGAATTCTCCATAAACGCGTTCTGTGTAATATTTATGCACAACTATGTTTATATCGGAATGCCGGCGGAGAATGACTGTTTTGATGTTTATTCTAATTATAATTATGCTAATTATGTTCTTGTATTATATTCTTTAATTAGTTGTCTTTTTGCGTATCCGCATATACAAACAATATTCTCTTTTTTTCTTCCTTTTTCGTCTCACTATTACGTATTAGTTTAGTTATTAATAGAAATTACCTTGTAATTGGTTAATCTGTCGAGTATAATAATATACACAAAATTAATTTATTTATTTAAGTATAAATTTTATCCTTACTGCCACTAACGTAGTATCATTTAACGTCTTCCTAGTTTACAAGAACACAATTAAAAAGAGGAGTACTTCGTAATATAACTACGAATTACAAATATCAAAGAAGAAAAGAGTTGAGAAAGGTAAGGACAATCAATTAAAGAAATAAGCTGGGGTGTACTACATGACTAAAGGGTCGAGTACGATCCTCTCATACTAGCGCCACTCTCTTATCCCTATTCGCTGTTACAGCGGAACAGTGTCAATTTATTCTCGCAACCACTGCATTGGTATGAGCTTTCTATCGCGACATGTAATATTATTTTAATATAAAATACTAATTGAGTTTAAGTACAATTTTTAGTGGGATTTTGGTAATTGGCAAACATAAATTTATGCTTTTATAGAGTCCCCTCTTAAGAAAATATTCGTATTATTAAAAAAAGGGAAAAATTCACCACAAACCGGTAGATAACATTGAATGCATGGCAATATTAGGAATTACTAACTTCAGAAGAAAGAGGATGCGAATTTTTGGTAGATATAAAAAATAAACAGTAGTTTGTTTAAGGCTTTTGAAAACAAATTTATTTCCTACAGTAACAAAAGCTAATGGAAAAGATAGAGAACTAGAAACATACATATATCTTCTAACACTGGCGGCTAGTGATGCCGTAAATGGGAGGCCAAATAGATTGTTTCAATTTCCTCGTGTATTTCCGTTGCATAGTACAGTGCAACGGAAATATACGAGAGAATCTGCATTCTATTTCAGTGATGAGTGACTATATTTTATGACTCTACTGAGAGAAAAAAATTCGTTGAGCCAACCAAAAATTGATCTGTTAAATATACTCAACACATCGTATGCTTTAAAACAACAGCATACAATTGGTTGAACCTTTTAAATTAAATCCACTTTAAGATGAATGTTTAACCAACCTATGTACATTAGAATGTTGGTAAAAAGTAAAAAAAAATGCATGTGTAAAATGAACACCTGTAGACAATGAAAAATAAGTATTCTACAAAAAAAAAAACGGAAAGTAAAATAAATCACCACCAACACAAATATTAAGCTAGCGTCTTCTGTTAAGTTGCGGGATAAGTTGAACATACTCGCTAACGTGCTAAATGAACATATTTTTAGTTAAATGAACACTGCGTGGTTTATTGAGTGACCCAATTCCTTGCTGAGCGTCAAAAATTTTAATTTTTCTACTGAGACGTATTACAAAAAATAATTGCCTGCGTTGTGGTGAGAACAATTAATGGTTTGGTCTAGTAAAGTCTTGTGTGACTTCGTATCGCCAAACGAAGAACTGTTTCTGTTAAGACCTTCATCTTAAAAAATTCCAGGTAGTTGCGTTGAGTTGAGCTATTACGTAAATTTATATATACTCTATGTAAGATGGACGTAAAGCATGTTATAAATCCAAAGCAGATTTGGTGTTTTATCCAAAGCTTCTTTTTCTCGTAATGGTAAGGCACTGATACGTAAAAATTACTTAACTGAATAAGAGTTTCTTCAGATTAATAGGCAAACAATAATGATTTTATAGTATACCTCTACCAAAATAATGTAAATCAAAATGTTAGGCTACATATATAGTGCCACAAATTTTTGAACATTCCTTATTAGCCAATATAAATAAAATTTGCCTTTTCCATTTGTTTTCATCCAATTCTTTTTTTAAAGATTAGAATATATTACATTTTTAAATATTTGTGAAGTCTTAAAGGAAAAAAAACTTTTTTTTTCTAGTCTCGCAAATTTCAGCGCCATACCTAGGACAACTTGAATTTTTTACATTTTTTGAGTTTTATTAACAATATCAAATATGTTTTATGTAAGTCTCTAATTAAAGTACCTTAACTTGGTCTAAAGTTAATTTCGTTTACATAACAACAAAACCAATGATAGTCTTATTGAGTAATTGGGAAGGTACATCAAGTTTTAACAAAATATTAGCAAAAGATTCCTGTGATTTAGCATACTTTCATACAAAAGAAAAACATTTTACTAAAATGTACAAAATACGGGCATACTTTACGGAAAATATCTACTACATCTGATTTAACCTTATTTTTTAAGCAGAAGAAGTGATAAACCAAAATTTACCACATATTGGTGCATAAGTAAATTTCGGTTATCGAGCGGATTTAATATGAGGACACTGGATCTTGATCGATTTTTATTTATCTTACATGCAATAGTAAATGCACCGGTACTTACCGTATATCATCTTCTTAAGAAACCCGGAAATAGCTATTTCCTACTACGATTTTAGGACGTGGTTGCAGTTATGGTTGCTAAAAAAAATCAGTTCGAGTGCTAATGATTTTGAAATTTGGCGTTTTCAAAATTTGGTTAAATTTGCATAAAATTATTTGAGAAATAACATTTTCAGCTTATCTAATTACTCCATATTTTGTCAAAAGCTTCAATGCGATGGAAAAGCTAGGGGAAAATGTAATTCTTGATGATTTGCTTGTTTTTAACCATCAAATGAATTTGAAACGTTGAGACCTTATCATAAAAATATTTTTAAATTACTTTTTGAAAGCTTTCCTCGTGTTTGTAGGTTTTGGTTTATTTGGTAAGCTTCTAATGTTACTCCAATAAGACTTTGGAACCTTACCTCTGCGTAATAATATAATTAATAACTTAATTTTATTTGAAGTAATACTTACGCCGATCCTTGGAAACTTATCTCGCCGGCTCATTTAGTACTTTGTTCTCTTTAAAATATTTGGTTGTAGGTATATTAGGTTATAAATAAGACAATTGTATTTTATGATAAACTATGTAGTTTATTTGACTTTCATATACACTCACAAATTGAGAGGCGGCTCAAGCCGTAGGATACAAACATTTACCTATTAATTATTATTATTAATATTCATTATTTGAATTTGTATAAAGTAACGGAACATTTGTTTATTGTTGAATCATTTTTCATCTCATCTCATTCTTGATTACATGGACGCGAAAGCGACCACAAAAAGAGATAGGAATATACCTTAATATGCGCGTATATATACATGGAAAAAAAATGTTATGCTTCGAACAGAGAAAAATAAACTCGAAGAAAGTACGTACGAAAAATTAAAGCGATTATAGAAACAATCCATTAGAGTTAAAAAAATATTCATTCCCGTCTCGTCCAAAAAAAAGGGGGACGACTGCGTCAAACTTAAAAAAAATCAGTTGTGTTAAATGTATATATAATAGCAATAATGTTCAACAATAAACACAAATGTAAAACAATATTTATGACATTTATTTGTATTCTTTTCATTTAATTATAGCAGTAGCGTTTTGTTTTGTTTTTTTTTGCGCAACAGAGGCCGGTGAGAATTCGACCTCCGTCTTAAACAGATAGGAAAACAGCAAATCTCTCATACAAACCCACATGACATTTTCATTTTTCTTTCTTATACACTTCAACTTAAAAATATCTATGTACATCACAAAAAAAGAAGAAAAAAATAAATTATATCGATAATAATTATTTATGATCTATGTAAAACTTACAAACTAAATCACTGTTTCAAGTCTTATGCGCGGGCATAACTTTTGCATAAAAAGAAAAAAGTCTAATAAAACGTAAATGCTAAAGTACCTTAAATAATAATTTATACAAACAATTTTATTCCCTTTTAATCTTGTTAATGATATTCTGATATCAACGCTTAAAAACTAGATGCCTGCAGAGTATGAATATTTACAAAGATGCAACCAAATCGCAAAATACAATAATAGTAATTAATTCAATAATCGATTAATTATCTCAAAAAAATAAAACAACGCATTTTCTCTCTTAATGAGATATGTTCCACATACTGGCTTTGTACAAGTATTATAAAAATACTATAAAAATACACATGACTTTAACAATAATAATAATAATTGTAATAATAGTAATAATATTCACCTAACAAATTGTAGATATAGAATTAAATATTATTATCCATTTTTTCCTAATTCTTCGTTTCTATAAAAATAATCGAAATAAACGAAAAAACGCAAGATTACTGCACGCAGAGATAATATAATGGAAATAAAAAAATATCTCGATGTTCGTGTGTGTGGGGTCCAAACAGAAAGGTCCGTTTCTAAATAATAATAATAATAAAAATAATATATAATTACAACAATAAGACTATGTACAAAAAATAATAGGGGGAACCAGTAAAGCAAATTCTTATTCGAAAAATAAAAAATAAAAATAAAATCCGTGTAAGCGGTGCAGCGGTGCCCAGGAAAATTAGTGGAAAAAGTAAATAAAATAACGTTGAAAAGGAAAATTTTGGAAAAACTGTTAATTATGAGCAGAAGAGGAAAAATTTTAATCGAAAGAATGTGGGATGCATCTTTGTAAACAGATTGAAAAAAGAGAGAGAAGCTGTATGCATGAGAGAGATGATGAGATTCGAAATTGTTTAGAGATAAATCTGTTCTCCCAGTAATAAAAAAAATAAACTTAAATTTAAAAATATACTTTCGCATCACGATTTATCTCTAATCAATTCTTTATTATACGCATATAATCTTGTTATTAAGACAATATTAATTAGAGATTTTTTTTTAGAGGAGATAGCCCGATATTTCATTTCGTGTTCAATTTTTGTTTATAACCAAACTAACAGATCCATTAATTCGTAATTTATAAAATTTGTGGTATATAAAAGTAAAATGAATGATCAAACGTACAAAAAATTCAACATTTTTTCCTCATCCGGTGTAATTTCTTTATCAATACTACAATTTTTTTTAATTTTAGTATTATTATTAATATAATAAAACTTGCGATATGAAATATATTAGGAACCTTGTTACGGACCATGCGTGAACAGCCCGGCAGAGCAAAAATACGTTAAAAAAATCAAAAAAGAAAAACAATTATTCTCAATAAATACACACTTGACTGTTGTAAATATATTAGCAATAATAATAATTCATCGTACAATAATAATATATGAATAGTAATAATAATCGTGTAATACGTCAGGAAGAAGAGCGAGGGTATACTCAATTGATTTTTCATTTCTTTTTAATTTTAATTGTTTCAGAGAGTTGATCCCCCTCTTCCACACTTTTCACATTCACTTAGCATTGCTAGATGGCGCTAGAATCCGTGGCGAAGTGATAGCTAGCGAGAGTGAGACCGATGACGATTTACTAATTGAGAGTTGCCGGAGTCGATAATCTTTTCTGTTATACTTAAATGATCATAAGTAAACATTGGTATTTTGAGAGGCGACATCTAGTGAGGCGATGTCGGATATGTTATCGGCATGTTTTTTAAATATTTTTTTAGTTCATCAAATCGCCGCTGATGCGAGCGCGTTTTTATTCAACAATCACACTTAGTTCCAAATAAACTCACTAATATGCGAGGCAGGTCATACAAATGTATTTCCCAGTTTTGAGTTATTTTGGATACGTAAACCTAGAATATATTTAAAATTTTTTGTTCTTTTAAATATATTTTCTACCACTATGTATACGTACAATATCGATGGTTCGGGAACCAACGTTTATTTTTTTATTATTTTAAACATAACTAATATATATTATTACTTAATAAACACCGTATGTATCGATTATTATTAATAATTATTATTAGTAATTAGTAGGAACCAATTTTGCTGGCTTAAAAAGTGGATGACAGGTTTTCTCTTCTTTGTTTAATTATTTAGATTTACTTCTTTTTTTTTGTATAAGCGAGCCGTGTACTTACTTGATTTTCTTTCACTTTTGTTTTATTTTTACCTTTGTTTCAATATATAACCAGCTGATGATGATATACATATACATATATAATGATAAATACAGCATTTTTGCCTTATCAACTTTTATAATAATGTGTCATAATAATAGTAATAAAAGTTTCTGTATTTCTTTTTCATTTTTTTATAATAATTAATTAATAATGAATAAAAAAACGCCCGCGCCCTTATTACAGAGTTTGCGAGAGGAACAAAAGGACGCGAGCGATAGGAACTTGTTTTACTGGGACCCCGGGACCTGGGACCCACAGAGTACCGCATGCAGTATCTACATCTCTCGATTATTATAGGAACATTGGAGTCGCAATTTTGCTTACTTATTCGTCTTTCATTTCCGTTCAATTTTTTTCGTTTCTCACAAAGATTTCTATTTATATCTTTCGCGTTTCAGTTGGAATAGTTCTTTTCTTTGCTTTAGCTTCTAATTAAATTTTTTCTTTTTCTCTTTTTATTCTTGTAGAAATGAGGAACTCATGGCGCTAACTTAGAGCTATGTACACCTAATATTCCTTTGTTTCCTTCTTTTACTTTTAAAAGATTAATTTAATTTTATTTTTTTCTCAAAGTGTCATAGTAACTATATGTTGCGATAGGAATCATCGGACCTAGTTATTCTTTTAATCATTTTTTCTCATTTTTTAATCGACTATACACAAAACTACGATACTTGACACACAACTACGATATAATAATAATTATAATCATAATCATAATAATATAACGTTTAAAAATATATATAGATCAGCTGTAAATATATACTATGTATTCATATCATTAATTGCTTTTTTATTCAAAATTTCGTTCATTATCGTCAAAAAACTTTCAGCGAATTTTTCGTTTAGTTCTTTTTAGAAATTTTAGTTGCTTGGAGTTTTAGATTCACTATAATTTTAGTGATATTGGTGATAATTATAATAGGAATATTTTACTAATTATTATTTCTTGTTTCGTTTCTTTTTGTTAGTATATTCGTTATATCATTGTTCTTTTTCTACGTGTTTTTGATTGAAATAGCTTGAGTTCCATTAATTTAGGCGATATCATGTGTATCATACTATAATAGAAGCGATTTTCGGCTATAGTTGGATAACATTTGTATTACTGGTGGTTTTACCGTAATAGAAAATCACTTTTATTATATAAGTTACGAACTGTTAGATTAATGTCCTGCACTGGTTAATGGTTGAGAAACGTCCGAGGGCGTTAGAAAACGCCGTTTCGGTTCCGAAGTTTGGCAAAACGCATTCGAATTACTATCTAGCACTCTGGACTGATCCGTACCCGTTTCTTGCGCGGCCCTGGCCGCCAACAAGGTTATCTGATTCACGACGTCTTCCATTTCGTGACTAAGCGGCGATTCTGACGGTGGTGGTTGCGACGAACTTACTCTGCCGGTTGCGAATTTCGGATGGTTTTCGTTGTCGTAGTGCCTCTTCACTTCTTGCAGGGTCTTGAAGCGTTCGCCGTCGCACATTTTGCAATCGTACCCGGTCTGGACGATCCTAAAGGCGCCTCGGTTCTCCAGGTTGCCACTGTAGCAATGCCGTTGATGGGTCAGCAGCGGTGCTTCGCCGGCGAACGCTGACCTGCATTTCTTGCATACGAAGCACACCTCGATGTCGACCTCGCGTGCCGGTAGTTCGTGGGATCGCGAGCCCGGATCCGGAAGGCGAAGGGTGGTGACTCCGGGCTCCGAGTTTCCTGCTGCCACCTGTTCCAGAACGGGAGTAGGTAGTGGTAGGAAGGACGGACCGGATCCGGTGTCTAGAAGCAGTCCTCCGGGTCCCCCTGGAACAACAGAAAGTCATTTTATACGCGCCGAAGTGATGATTTTAAAATACACCTCATGTTATTACAGAGTAAAGTGTCGTATCCATACTTATTACATATAATGAATAGAATGAAATCCACAAGGTATTGGACAATTAGCTGGCAAAGTGTTATCAAGTATAGAGTCAAAAAGTATACAAGTGGGACACAACAATTTGTAAAAGATGAGACATAAGTACAGAAAAACATACTTCATCTTATATTTATACCTCATTCACTGCAAACTGCAATTGGCAAAAGCTTATTTTTTAAGAAAACGATTACATCAGGCAATATTTTAATCAAATTTGTTTCAAGAAGAAAGATGTATTCATAAATGTGAATCCTATATTAAAGCTCGGCTCTAAATGTTAACATCTTTTGATTTTTTTGATTTTACATTTTGTTTTTGCTATATCTTTGTCCCGTTTTTCTGCTAACATATGGTTCAAAAATAGACACATATTTAGTTTAATTTTCAACGTTGATGTGATTTGAATCAACAAAACCATACAGTAAGTGAATTTATGCTTCTGGGTTCAAACCGCGTCGTAATTTGCATGAGTCCGCCGACATTTTGCTCTCAGTTGCATGGAGCTTCTTCTGGACTGCTGCATGCTGTATCGCTGCTGTGAGAAGAATGATGATTCTTCAATTTTTTGAAAGATTCAAATGCAGCAAGGAATCTACTAAAATCATTTCAACGTATGTCGAAAATCTAATTAAGTTTGATTCTTTAAGAAATCGTTATTTGTCGCCAATGTAGCAATTACTTTGACATTAAGGTTTTTGTTGCATTTGGACACATATTAATATCGGCAGATTGGGATTTCTCTGGTGTTTTATTAGAATGCCTGAGAATGCAAACTTAATACGTAAATGCACTTTTCAACAAAATCTCCACTTTACTAAAACCTCCTTTTATAATACTACGGGGCCGTCAGAGTACTATAATCGAATGAGTTTTGCACTAACTTTGTTCTATGTTCTTTATGCATAATTTTCTGGTACACTCAATGCGTATTGAACGTCAAAAATGCATTAATTCATTTTCTTTCAATTAGCACGCCGTCGCAAGAAGTAGATTATTAACTTGCAAGAGCTATAAAACTAAACTATTGACATTTATTACTTTATAAATTTATATGAGGATATGCTAATTATATGTTGGCAGTTGTATATGGCTGAGATTTCGATGATTTCTTCCCCAAAATAAATAAACAATGCGTTTTCCTAAGAATGAAGTCTAGAAACTGCCCGAGCGCCAGTATCTTGCTATATACACATGTACGATCAGACAATAAATTTCCGAACGAGACGAGGTGAGAGAAGATATCGATACCCAACCTCATTACGTACATGTTGCTCCCGTCACCTTATTTCGTTCGGAAACCAGTTGTAAGTCTTTGGCTTCAATATTTAAATTGCTGTACCACACACATACACATTTATATATTTCTTATTCAAATATATGTGTACTTGGCATAATTATTTATGTATACGGGGGAAATCAATAACAATAAATCAATAAACATTAAATACTCTGACTACACCTACGGAAATAAAAATCGAACAGACCGTGTAAAATTCTATCGTTTATCTTTAAAATCGATTAATTTAATTCCTTATATAGCGGGATGTAGGAAACGTTCGATAGCAACGTATTTAAATTATTTATTTATAATTTCAATATATCACAGATAAGACACGCCAACCTAAAGTACCCTACCCAAGCACTAAACCATGCGGAACACCATCGAAGCGACGCTATTCGTGTGTGGCTCATCAAAGTTTTACGGCGTATTTTATGCGTTTTAAATTTTATTCTCTTGTAATTTTTATTACTACTATTTCTATCAGCGCCCGACTAACTAATTTCAATCCGCCGTGACGATATTTTATGCAAATATCGGAGAATCTGTCGATATCGACCCGAAAACACGCAATGAAACGAAATAAACAGGTAAATCAATTAGTCAGATAATTTACGAACCCTAAAAATCGACAACCATCTCGTAGAGGTGCTCCGTCGTAACGTAGGGAAGAGCGGTAAAATGGAGCCTATAAAATCAAGGAGGACCCAGATGGCGGTTACTGGTTTCAAGAAGAACAGTATTTTGCTTCAACCTTATTTCTCTAAGTAAAGACTTACATGATTACATGACGAATTTCCCATCAAGATGTTAAACGCAGAAAACCGAGTAGGGAACTTGCAGGCTTGAAAGTTATTAAAATGATCTGGTTGAAAAGAGCTAAAAGGGACAATAAGAAAATACAAAAATTATAGATTGTTGTAATAAAAAAACTGACATCTCCAACCGAATTGAGTCTTGAGCTCGTTAAAAGCTTAAGACTAAATAAATTAAATGGAATTATTGGGAGTAAAGGAAAAAGTAAACTAAGCAGTATGTTAGCTACATTTATTAAAATGATATAGAAATACATTCATCCTAGACTAAGAATAATGCAAAAAAGACAAGGTTGTAGTACCATCATAAAGAAGAATAAAACAGCTAGAAAAGGAATATGGGGTTGAAAACAACAGAAATAGGAATGGGGGGTATGATATGGGCAAACGAGATAGAACTAGGAAGCAAGAAATGTGATTATTTTAGAAGTAATAAGAGAAGTTAAGAATTGCTAGAAAGAGTGCGCTTACAGGAAAACCATGATCAGAAGAAATACAAGCAAGATTGATAGCAGGAAATATATCTTCACAACTTAAACAACATTATAAGTACTGCAATGAGGCTTTAAAAACTATAACCTTATTACTTCGTCAGCTGCTTTTGAAATTTATTTAATTACATGTTTTCCCATTTTTAAGATTATTGTCCAAGTTTTTAGCTAAAATTGAAATAATATTCGAAATCCCTTCAGATCCTTCTGCGCTGACGATACTTTCATATCAGTCCTAAATAGTGGTTGTTTTTTTAGATCCTCTTCATGGATATTTGTTTTAATGAATAGAGGGCAAAGTATTCCAATTAACCCTCAGGTACTAACGATAAGTCCTACAGACGGTATCTTGTGGACCAATGTTATTACCCATTTATTTTAACTATATTTCGCGTCTATGCCTAAATTTTACTCGGGTTTAAGAATATTTATAGATATTTTTGTTGAAGTCACCCGTTTGGTTTTAAATGTATTTGAAATCGAATGGCGAGAAACGCCTCCTAGAGGGGTAGTTAGTGTTTATTTTACGTCCATATCTATTGAACAACGGTGTTTCTGTTGGAAAATTTATAGGCGCCTACCTTTTTTGTTTATTCTGGTGTACATATAGAAAAATTGTCTAATTTTGCTTATTTTCTTCATTATGCTATAAAGTCAAGCGAAAAGTTTACAGTGGTTGATGATACATATGATTTACCAAGTACCGATTCCCACAAATTGCGCGAATTGGAAAATTCGGTGAACCTAATTTAATTCATCTACTTCCCAACTTCTCCGGCCTACATCCAACAACAGTTAACATAGGAAATGAAGCAAAAGAAAGATTTCGTGTAACATGTTGGAGTGGAGAAACAATACAATTAAAGAAAGACAGAGAAAATATAAAAATAAAGATTTTCCCATTCTTCAAGTCATGGATCCGAGAGGACTGGCTGCGTTAATACAATAAGAAATAAATAAATAAATAAAAGAGATATTCCAGCAGAACTCTTGCCTACAGAAGGAAATCAGTATGACGCACCATATGGTTTTTCGTTTTTGTATATTACCAAACCAAACAAAGTCACCAAACACCATAACGAAGGCTATGTGAACGTTTCTAGATCAGAATTCATGGTGCGACTAGTTATTCTCCATTTACAAAGGCGTATATTAGCCGAAAATTGATCCTATCCATGACAGAAATTATAGGGAAAAATAGTCAAGACGGCAGTAATTATCGGAATAGTTAGAAAAACGAAAAAGAAACTGGTTCAATTGCCCACGTCAAAAAAAGGCGAACGGAGCATTGAAAGTGTTTTATTAAAACAAATTACTTCTCTTTAACCTCACACATGTTCGTATATTCTTCTCTAAACAAATATGTGTTCCGTACCAAAAGTTCCGTCAAAGTAAACCAACTTAATCTGAATAAACGTTTGACATCATGTTGTTAAGTTACATTCTACAGCTAGATTTAGCCTGAATACTAAATTGGTTCGTACACCAATGTTAAAATTATTCATTTTTCTATTTTAGCTTAATTAAAAAATAAATTTTAATCTTTAGGATTTGTTTCAAATAAGAATTTATTACAAACTTAGCTTTGCTATAGTACCGTACATGCAATTCATAACCTATCCGCCTATATCCACAATGCTAGATCGTTTCGAAGCCGACGAAAAGAGCTATATGTATAAGTACTTAATAAGAAGGTAAGAAAGCGAAGGAAGAAAGCAAAAGCGTCACTAAAATAAATGTTGTTGTGATTGAGTGGGCCGCAATTTAACTACATTTTAATCAGGCTCAATCTAAGACACAGACCGTGATACAAATTTATACAAGAGTTTGTTACATTGGGCTCGCCTCGTTCCATATGGACCCGATCGCGTGGTCGACGCCAGCCAATGCTCCGTTCACGACCACTACCGGACTGAACGATTCCACAGAATGTTCGATTTAATGTATTGACAAGTGTGTTATCTCCTGTATACGATTCTAATGGCGTTCTTTATTTATTTCGGAACGCGTGGAGTATTTTTAATGGTACGCCCGTTAGGACGGACTTTATGGATTTTAAATGCTGGATAATAAGAGTCTCTCGGCATCGCTGATAGAAGAACCGAGAGGTGAGTTTTTCGTAGTTTGCTCTTTTTGCACTCGCTGGAATAACATTTTCGAACGTAGTACGTAGGTACAATGTTGTCAATTTATGCTTATTAAGCGACAATTTATTCGACTTTGTTGCTTGTAGGCAAGAAAATGTATTTTACGTATACTGCATTTGTAGAAGTGCGTAATTGTTTATTTTAAAATAATTATATGTGGAGAAATTTACATTCGAAAGTAAGTAAGCTTTCAGGTTTGTAGACCCACGCGTTACCTTGGTAGATTTCCTAGTGGGATTCCAGCACAAGACGCAGCAATTAAGAGCTGCTGATGATGATAAGATCACCGCTCACATGTTAAAATTAAATTGTTGCCACATGCTCTACCATATATTAAGTATCTACTTAACTGTTGCGTAGAGACCAGGACTTTTCCTGATGTATTGAAACGTTGTAAGAAAAAACTTACTGACCTTTCTGATATACGTCCTATTAGCCTATTACCTACGCGGAGTAAAGTACTGGAAAAATATTGGATGAACAGCTTATAGACTACTTAGATGCTTTCAATATACTACCCACTTGTCAGTCTGGTTTCAGACTTCATCATAGTTGCATTACTACCCTATTGAAAGTTACGGATGACACCACTGACACTCGTGATAAGGGCCAGTTAACCGCTTTGAATCTGCTTGACTTATGTAAAGCTTTTAATACTATTAACCACAAGAAACATAAAAGTATGGGCACACTCCACACCACACAAGTTTGATTAATCCGAGACAGCTGTTTCGAGAATACGTCGATCCTCAGTTTCAACCGAAGGCCGAATGATGTGAGAAGAAAATCTCTGAAAAATCAATTAATCAATTAAACTTGCGTGGTGCAGAGTGTGCCGCATTCATTAATTTTATGCATGACGAATACATACGTCGCAATCCTTCGAGAGGTGGCGTGAACTTTGGAAAAATCCCGAATTAGGAAGGGCTTAAGAAACAAAAATTCTATAAAATAGAAGAACTTGTTAAAAATGTTTCCATTTTGTATAGTTGAAGATGAAACAAAGGATCCTTAGTTTGGTTTGGAAAAAATGCTAACAGTGCAAATAAAACATGAGTCGTTTCTAGCTATATCACGAACGCTGTCCCTATGAAATCACCTTTATTAAGTTTATTTCGCTGCATATCTAATTCAGCAAAAAAGAATCCAATTTAATCGAGTTAGGAATTCAAGATTTCCCATCTTTCCCATTTTAAAAATTCAATTAAAGTCCAACGCAACATATATACGGAAAACTGTAAAGAATGAAGGAAATCTTTCTCTCCCCATCATTCCCTTATGATACTCCATTACCGCGACGTTCGCACATACACATCCACATGCGTGGTCCCCTATCAGGACGTGGAAAAAGAACAATGTTCCAACGAAATTGCAAAGAACGAAGAAGCCAGAGCGCGGGGAACAAGTTTCGGCTCGAAATTGCGAAGAGAAGGAATAGGGGCGGAAGATGGGAAGCCGAGAGAAGAGGGGTGGGATCTACAAAAGAAATATCTAAATTTTCAATAAATGCTTTTGTAGCGCTCGCATAGCCGACCGAGATATTTTATAATTCAGAAAAACAGCGTGCGTCGGAAGCAAAATCCATATCTCACTCCTCGGAAAGTTCTGGCCGAGATGAGGGAAGAGGCGAAAGGCGGCGGATGACGCTAGAGGAGAGGGTGAGTTGGGCGAGATGGCAAACATCGACGCAAAGAGAGAGGAAGAGAGAAGAAAGTCCACCTCCCCCATGCGCTATTATAACTCGCGAAGCGAAAAAGTAAATTTTAAGGAACCCTCGTCCTTCGTTCTCCAGTCGGCCAGTTCGTCTACGTATTTAAATTCTAACACGCAAGAGCGCACTTCGTTCGGGCCAAACGCAATTAAATAGGCAATTTATTTTTTCCTTCTTGCTTGCTTGCTTCCTGTTACTACGATTTCGAGATTCTTCATTTTTTAATCAGACCGACGCTATAATTAAAAAGTAAGTCACCCTTCTCGAGACATCAGTATATTATATTGCACACGTAGCTCATTATAGAAGTTTATGCAGTATGCGGTATGAATTGTTATGAATAACAATAGAATGTAGAGAATTTTTGCCACTAATTGTTAGCAACAAAATGTTATTTGAGAAAACATTGAATTTAAAGAAACAGCTTAGTTAATTGTAACTTGCAAAATGGTTAACTTTAATCCGATAGAAGATTGAATTTTCGTCATCTGCAAAGTTTGTATATTTACTAATAGGGTGTACTTAAGGTTGTTGCAAATGCATTAAGAATTTACAGAATTCAAAGCTGCGTATTAAGCTTAGGTTGATTGATGATAGGTTGTTGGAATATTACCTAAAACTAAAATTTTCTCTGGCTTTCCGAGTGTTACTAAATAACATATTTTCTACATAAACATTGCATAATAGGATGATATCGAGTAGATAGTTTAGTTTTGCAAGTGCTGCCATTGTGAGTTGACCAATTCTTGAATGCGTGAGGCGCATATAAAATTGTGGATCATATTTTGAATCGGAACATTTTTCATGGTAGTAGAGGCTGCTCTCGTCTTTAAGAGAATTTTTGTTTTTTTAATAGAACCGCAAACTTACGTTTCGGAAAGTATTGTCTTCATCAGAAAATTCAAATAGTTCTCTCCTTTATAAATTGTTACATATTAAAAAAATTTAAAAACATAAAATTGTTATTCTGTGATTTAGTCTAAAAGTGTATACTTGGATGTAATCCATAAATTAGAAATTTCCCCTAAAATTTTGTTCGATTTTGTTTTCTACGAGACATACGCACCACCATAATTATTTATCTATTGTGTTCCAATTCCGCGGTAGCGTATCGGGGTTAGACGCACCTTCGTGCACGACGGACCAGTATGCCTTTTAGCGTAGGTACCCACTTGATTTAGGCTATGAGCGCGAAGAAAAATTGATTACATTTTGATGATGTTTTTGTGATAATGAAAACGGTCGTTAAATTAATGATAATGATGATTGTGTCGGGATTTCGAGGGGTGTGAATGCGACTAATAATTCACGCTAGATTGGATAAATGAATATTTAATGAATCCCCGTCTGTTGGTACTGGTCGCGTAATTAAAACCGAATTTGTCACGTGTGATTCGAACAAGTTTTACCACCAGGTGGTGTTCAGGATGTTGTTTTGTAACTTTTTGTTGTAATTAATAATTAATAAAGAAAGTCGGAGAAATAACAACTAAATTGCTTCCACGAATTTTTCTGGTTGATGTAATGCTAGGCGATATCAAACGTGAACGAAGTGAGTATACGTCGATTTTTTAATTGCCAAATTATTGGTAATTACTTTAGAACATTAATATAATAATTTTGCGATACGCTGCGATGAAATGAAAGGAAGTGTTATCTAACTAAAGTATGGAAATCCCTCTAAAATGGTTTTAAAATAATTGACACTAAATCATCGGGCAATTAAATACCAAAATGATTATCATCTTCGTTGCCTGTAAAGCCTTATAAAAAAAGAAGTTTTCGGGACGGGCGCATCATTATTAATTTCATACAGTGCATATGTGCTTACAATGAGTCTACTATTCAAATCGGAGATATGATTAGTTCAACTAACTTTTGAGGCAATGGTTAAGGTTTGTGCGTGTAATAACAGTTTCAAGAGCAAGACTCATAATATGCTGTATCATATCATTTAGGAGGCTACGCAAAGTATTCTATCT
>LR737385.1:4309704-4396161 GCA_902655005.2 Marronus borbonicus | reverse complement strand
CCGGTAAACTAGTGACTGGCAAAAATTTGCAACGCCCGTGGTTGAGCAGCTTTCCCGATTACTAAAAGTTTTGTTATCCTGCCATTTTGGCACCAAACAATTCGGTCAACCTTTCTTCTGACAATTTACCCTCAACACATTTTTCGCCTTTCAATGTTTTATCAGGTAAAGCTTGAAAGTACAAAACCACTTTCATCCGCATTCTAGATGTTTTTTGGTGTGTATCCCATTAACATTCCGGGCAACTTTTCCAAAATCTTTCAAAACAAAATTATTAGTTGTCCATCGGATTAAAAAACTTCGGGAATGCTAAGCTTCCAACCAATAAAAACACATAAATGGTAATAATACTTCTGGCACATTCATATGTTTTTGCTCGGCAACATTAATCATTCCATTTTTTTTTCCTTAAAGACAAACAGCTTTTACTTCTACGACTTTCACACACCAACCAACGTTTATAACAATTCGAGAGCACGGCACAAATAATCAGGGGAATCCCAGGAACACTACCCAATTCGATCTTCGCGGCTAGCGAACAAGCTACACTCTTATAACGTGTTTTTATATCTTTTTTCGTCCATTTTCGAAATTTCGTGCCCGCTCCTGAGGTCGCTTTATGTCTTTCGGGGAAAATTACCCTGTCAGCATCCGTCTGATGGAACGTCCACTCATCAGGACGGTTTTAGATAGAAATGTACAACCAAAAAGTTGGTTCTAGAAATACTGTCCGGTCGTGAGGGTTGTCCGCTTGTAAATTATAATGCACAACAGAAAGGATCTAAGGTCAAATGATCTGCATTTAATAAGAGTAATAGAGCTACATTCAAACGCCTTTACCGCTAGTAAATAATAAGAGAGAAATGCAGCAATATGCGCTCCATTGTACCAGAAATGGGAAAATTCACAACGGTCGTTTATGGATTTTTTAATTCCATAAATAATAAAGTAATTAATTCATACTTAAAAATAGCTTAGTTCTGGCAGGTGCTTCCAGACGGGTACGCTGACTACTGCACTACCCAAATCCTTTTACGAACCTAGTTATTATTTATCTGCAGATATATTACAACACCTTGTCAGAGAATTTTATAACATTGTGCATGTCTCGAATCGAATTTGGCTGATCAGCGAACCCTGTTGTAACTAGAAACTCTGAATTTTGTGATCGGCGAACGCCAATATTTGTATGTAGTGGTCAGCACATCTGTCTGCAAAATGGTTAGAAGGATTAAACCAAGGAAATAGAATTTTCCATAGAACTCTTGTTTGTGAAAAATTAGTGGTAAAAAAAAAATCAAGTTATAAAATCTAGGCAGTACCTTCCTAAAGTAAAGACATTTGTTAGTGGATATTTTATTTAATATGCATTTTTTAATTATTTCATTGCTTTTCAAAACAATGCCCCTATAGCGCTAAATTGAGATTGCTTGTAATTATTTCCGAAATGATCTTTGTTAATGTACATAGCTTATATTTAGAAACTGTTTACTTTCAAGGTTTTTTCTCTTTATTAAGCTGAGGTATATCTATAAGAATTTTTTAAGTTGGTCACAGTTAGCCACATTATCGGTATTTCAATTAACGGTCGACAAAGACCATTATATTTTGATATCACTTGTTCTCATAATTACATTGAACGTTATCCGATAATTTCGTGTATCTAAAACGTTTACAAAATTCATTATCTGATTTTCCTTTGTACCGGCAGCGATTTTTAAAGCGGATTCATTAAATCTCGCAAATTGGTTATTCGCCGTAATTACCTGAAATTATTTAGTAAACAATGGCGAGTACATGCAATAATTACATATTGTAAAGAGTGAAAAAAGAGCCTTTTATTTACTTCAAGGTTTTTCTCAATTACTTTGAATCTAGTTTAATTTAACATATACGTTGATAAAAATTACAACGTGCTAAATCTACAGCGCGTTTGAAATCGTATCGAATGTCTGTCAATATGAGCACTATTTCTTAAAATCACGGAAAACCTCCGTAAATATCTTGTAATAAGATGAAGGTACGTATTACAACATCAAAACGAGTTGTTGTACATTGTAAAAAGTGTATTGCTGCTATGCTACATTACTATAATTTTAAATAATTTTTTATTCAACGGATAATATCGTATAGAACGTTTTTTAAATTCCTAAAGTTATATGTAAATTTACAAAATTAACTGTGTAATGTGATGTGCACACATTCTCTAACATACAACACTCTGCTTAAACCGATCGCCTCTTTGTAATCCATGTATATGCCTAATTCGCCAAGATAGTGTGTGTAAATCGTGTTTTTGTGTCATTAGTGTTAATTATTTCGTTGTCAACAATATATTTGGTGAAAAAATATTATTGTATTCGACCATATGATTCACATGAATAGTTTAATAGAAACCGCGTTGGAGTTATGTACAAATGAGCACATACGTCACATCACAATGCTGGAAGTATAACGAGGTTAGGTAATGATAATTATTTTGTTAAATGTTTGAATATTCTATAAAATACAATCTGGTATAATATGTTGACTGTAAATTTTAATGATAGAAACTAACTTTATATTTATTATTTAATATGTTCCTTAAACGTAAAATATAATAATGATGATACAAGCTAACCAACAGTGTACCTTTCTGGAAGATATAATTGAAATTACGAAGATATTTCCTACATATGCAGATTAAAATGCAATGCTTCCTGTTTTAATATTAATTTTCTAAGTTCCCCTTTTGCGTTCTGGTAACCATGTTAAAATCAAATAAAGAGGCCAAAAAACAATTTTTTGGTAGTGAAAAGAGTCAACGATTTATGCAATTAACTCCCTTAAATTCAATATCTCATAAATGATTTTTACATTCTTTTGAATATTACGTGATACTTGTGTGTACGAAGTTTTAATTTAAAAATTACGTAAAACCCAATCCCTGGTACAAATATACCTACAACATTAAATATCTACGATTTTGGGTTTTTGTACATTTTAATGACTTAGTGGTTAGTTTCTATAAAAGGGGTGACGAATGTATTTATTTCGATGCATTGTTTTCTTGTGTATGCTACAATGTTAGCGGCATGGCAAATAAAAAACTTTTTTAAGTAATTGTAGAACTGTCGGCTTTGTGCTTTAAAAAACCAACCATCTTGTTCCAGTATGTGCACGAGTCTTGCCAAAGATAAAAAGGAGAAGAATCCACAAACGACCGTTGTGAATTTTCCCATTTCTGGTACAATGGAGCGCATATTGCTGCATTTCTCTCTTATTATTTACTAGCGGTAAAGCCGTTTGAATGTATTACTATTACTCTTATTAAATGCAGATCACTTGACCAGAGATCCTTTCTGTTGTACATTATAATTTACAAGCGGACAACCCTCACGACCGGACAGTATTTCTAGAACGAACTTTCTGGTTGTATATTTCTATCTAAAACCGTCCTGATGAGTGGACGTTCCATCAGACGGATGCTTACAGGGTATTTTTTCCAGAAAGACATAAAGCGACCTTAGGAGCGGACATGAAACTTCGAAAATGGACGAAAAAAAGATATAAAAAACACGTTATAAGAGCGTAGCTTGTTCGCTAGCCGCGGTATTTCATCTAAGATCGAGTTGGGTAGTGTTCCTGGGATTTCCCTGATTATTTATGCCGTGCTCTCGAATTTTTATAAACGTTGGTTAGTGTGTGAAACTCGTAGAAGTAAAAGCTGTTTGTCTTTAGGGAAAAAAAAAATGGAATGATTAATTTTGCCGAGCAAGAACATATGAACGTGCCAAAAGTATTATTACCATTTATGTGTTTTTATTGGTAGAAAGCTTGGCGTTCCGGAAATTTTTTAATCCGATGGAGAACTAAATTTTGTTTTGAAAGATTTTGGAAAAGTTGCCCGGAATGTTAATGGGATACACGCCAAAAAACATCTACAATGCGGATGAAAGTGGTTTGTACTTTCGAGCTTTACCTTATAAAACACAGAAAGGGCAAAAATGTGCTAGGGGTAAATTGTCAGATGAAAGGTTGATCGTATTGTTTGGTGCTAAAATGGCAGGATAACAAAACTTTTAGTAATCGGGAAACCACGGACGTTAAAAAATATGCCACTAGTGGTATGCTAGTTTACCAGCCACATGGATCTCAAATAAAAAAGCGTGGATGACAAGAGCTATAATGACCGGTTGCTATAAGCTTCTGGAGGTGAACAGACGGATGGATTTTTAGAAGCTAAAAAGTTTGAACAGTGCTGGATTACATACAAGAGAGTTAAACTTAAAAAATATTAAGATAATTTTTTCTTCAAACACGGCATCTATTTGTCAGCTTGTGGGCCAAAGGATAATTCAAAATTTTAAATTTTGATAATCGTAATTTGATTCTAAATCACATTCTTTTAAAAATGGATGATGTCTTCTCTGTCTCGGAACTTTCAAAATCACTTAACGTTTTAGAGGCTCTTTATTTTATTAAAAAGCCTGGAACATGGTTACTCCAGAGACCATTCAAAACTCATTCCAAAGCAAGTTTTAAGCATTTTTAAAAGAAGGCAATCTTAGTCACTTAAGTTGAAAACAAAGACGACTTCATTAATTTGGATGAAAAAGTGCTTAGAGAAGAATCGTTGAGTGATGGTGAGTAAATGAACGAAAATGGAATTGAAAAGATATCCATGTAAAGTAGTGACAATGGGGAAGAAGATACTAATGGTTCTATAAACTCCTACGTATTAGCGGCGATTGAAAATCTAAAAAAGTTTACCAAAGAAGATTTCCTGGCATTTGAATCCTTGAAGACGTAGAACCACATTTTCAAAATGCTTTTTATAAGAAAAAAAAAATTTAAACAGCCGAAAATATTTGATTTCTTTTAATAATCGAACTTGCATTTCATGTAGACGCAGTTTTGCATTTTTTGATTAAAAGTTAAGAATTATTTTGTCTATTTTGCTTTACATTCCTCATGAACGAACAGACCCCACAAGTGGACAAAAAAGCTAGAACCGTGAATGTTCGCTCCTGAGGGCTTTCACAATATATATTTTATTTGCTACTAGGGAAGCCGTATCCGTTTTTATGAACAAGCGACAGTATTGTTTATATAAAAAAGTTAAATTTGAAAAAGGTGAGCGGCTTCGCGTATAAGTTAAACAAAGAGTACCTGCTCTATTTATTTAGTTATTTTTGCATTTATAATGTAATTGCTGCAGGAAAAATGAATTGTGTCGTGAAATTACCAAAGCTGTGTAGCGATACACAACACTATTTGGAAATGATTACAATGTGTGTGCAACAATGTGTATAGAGTATGGAAATTCCTGACATTTTCTGAAATAAAAGCAAAGGATGTTTAAAATTAGAATGTTGGTCGATGATAACAAATAACCATCTATTGTTGTTGTAAATTTACACAATAATTTTTCAATGTACTCGTAAGATTTTTTTAAGACCAATGATTCTTTTTTAAATAGACTGTAGATCTCTTCAAGCGTTAAACTAAATAACGAATTTTAATTAACCATTGCATCACGTTCGAGCCGCCAACGATCGTCAAACACTTCATTTGTATGTATCTACATTGTGTTAATGTAGAACTTGTTACTATTATATGATTGCTCCGCTATTCAAATTAATAAAATAATATATTGTCCATTTTCATTTACTTCGTCAGTAATATGGTAACAATAAAATTGAAGCACTTCGTCACTCTTTCCAACCCATAGATTTCCTCATCCTTTTTCTACCATGATAAACAGCAATACGTGTATGGTTAAACTATAGCATAGGTCTATTTATTTCAAATCGATTTCTCAACACCTTTTATTTATATTTCGAATAAAATAGACATGAAGACAAACAAACTCAAAGCATGCCGAGGTACGGCCAACTATCATCGATATATAAATGTAATTAGCATTGCTCCTGTCGTGATATGTAATTACCTTAATCCAATTAAACGCTTTACAATGTGTGGTGACGTCATCGACGGCCCCGTTCTTATTACAGATACGGTTTCACAATAAATTTGCGTTGTGTATTGCAGATGCGGCGACTACTTCCATTGTGATGAGATGTTATTTATTTGTTTAATGATTTTCTTTGATTTTAGCCATTAGATTGCATGTATTAATGATTGTTTCACAGTTAGTTAAAAAGACATTAACCAAATACCAAAAAGATCGGCTTGACAACAGTTTCCATACCAAAAGTGTTTTATATTTGTAGACTATATCCCCAAACTAGAATCTAATTAGGAGTTGTTCATTATATTTGAAGAACTGGTTCCAAGGCTAACACTGCGACTTTATCTTAGCACAGTCACGTTGAGGTAACCTTAGAAAAACTTCAGTAGGCATTCCTGGAGTACAGCATCAGCTTTCAAGGTAACACTTCTTTTAATTCTTAGAATAATGATCTACTTTCTTTGGCAAACTTCGAATCACAATTGTCAATTATGATTATTATGAGTATTCCTACGTATCTAATGTTGTGTAGGGCGTGGAGTTGCACTTATTTGGTATAAAGCTTGGATATTTGAGGTAGCAAATTTCATAATTGGCACAAATATCCAATAAACTTGGATAAAAATATTCCGTTAAGCACATTTATTTTAGAAAAAGATTTTATAAATTCTGATATTCATTCCTGCATTAGAACATCATCGAAAATACCCGGAAACAATTACAAAAATAATGATAAGATAGCTCATGGTATTTATGAAACCAGTCACAGCAAAGGCAGAGTAAGGAGAGAAAACACTTAGGAAAAACACTTTTGCCCTAAGCAATTCCACCAATACCATGAACTATGTCACCATTATCTATTATCTAACTATTATTAAGGAGATACGAAGATTTGGCATAATGTTTACTAATGGGGTACTTGGCTGGTAAATAGCTTTCTTTATTTTGCGAATGAAAATGTGGAAATGTGGAATAGACTTCAATAAGTTACTTTGCCTCAAAATGAGACTGAGTTTGTATAATTTGAGGCCGAATACGAATTCTTGGTAGTTGATGTTATTTTAAGAGTCGAATAAAATCCTAACTTTCCCTGTACAATACATTTTGCGAGGAAGGGTTGGGAACGTCTTTGTGACAATTAATATAAAAGAACGCCGGCAGATCAAAGACTCAAAAATAAGCTACTGAGCTCCATCCAATCCAAAACGTTGAAATCTTCAAAATCAAAGTAGGACCCCGAACAATATCAAACAAAAGTCCCCCTTCATTCAGATATCCAAAGAACAAAGCGGATGTATAACAATTAAGGCTTACCAGGATAAGCCATCGACCGTGGTTGTTTTAATAAATAGGCTGCGATGAATTCAACCCTTTCAGCACGCAACAAGTGTTTTCCACGTTGTCGACAAGGCCATGAAATATAAGTAGGAGCTTAAAGGGTAGAAGGAGAAGAGTCTGGTAGAAATGGGTACTGAATGATAATTTGCGCAAATTAGCCAAGGCGAGAAAGTCACCCCTCGAGTCGTAATTAAAACCCATTAACGACCTACTCCAAGTGGCGGCACGTTCACCCCCCTCCCGTCGTCGCCAACCGAACGTCGCGAGCCTAAGTAGTAATTAACTTTGAAACAACTCTCTCGTTTTCTCGCCCTCTTCCACGCTGTGTACCGTTTTCCGACTCGTGAATTGAGATTAAAGGATTTTCAATTCGAGTAATTAATGTTGCGTCACGATGCAAACTGTGGTTTAATTGCCACTCGTGTAGATGCCATACATACCCCAGTTATATGTAACGTAATGCGGTGGTTTGTCTGATTAGCCTTTCAAACGCCAAATTTTGGAATTGGCATGTGATTTGAATTCATATTTAATATTATTCAAATTCCTCTTATGATTGTGTAAAGTCTTTTTCAAAGAACAAAGGCGAAAGTTCTACATACAATTATTTACTATTTGTTGCGTTGCTAAGGTTCCAATACAAATGAAACAACCACCTCACCTCTACCATCTCCCGTACGCCAGATAGAATTCTTACTAAAGACACGAAGTTAGTTCTTTTTAATTTCAATCATATGTAAGTTTTTTATTGATTTCTCGACGTAACATTGTTCCGTATATGTTAAATTTTATTTAAAATGCATAAAATAAATTTGTGGTTATTTTTTTTTGTTATCGGAACAGAAATCAAAACTGATGTTTCTATTTCCTTTCTTTCTTATATTATTTTTTAGAATAAATTCCATAAATCGAGGTACCACTGTGACCACAAAACTAGAGGTGATAAATTATTTCGTTTAAATTGTTTCAACAGGACTTTGGAAATGTCCATTCGGATGGAGCGCAGCATCCAACACAAGATTGATTTTTTTCGTCTTTAACTCTTCAGTCAATATGTGACGAACACCTTCTTTCGAGATGCCTCTGCTATCTCTCTAGCCTTAATTCGTTACGACGTCCAACTCCGTTTGATTAACTTTTCTGATATTATCGGTAGTAGCTGTAGTTTTTGGTCGTCTTGAACGTTCATCGTCAACCATACTTGCTGTGCTGAATCCCCGTAAACAAATTCAAGAATTTAACAATGACTCGATATTCGATCGTCAACTGAGAGAAACAACAACTGAGTGTGCAACATTGCTCAAACTTCCAAAAAAGTATGCCGTAGAGGCTTGAAATTTTTCAGACTACCCTCATAATAAAGATGGCTATCAAAAAAGGAATTTTTGCTCTTGACGAAACCAACAAAACATATTTTACCAATAATAATCAATAAAATTACGTACATCCATACAATTTTGGCATTGACTGTATACTACCATGTAGGATATACATAAAGCAAAAAAGTTTACTCAGCAATTGAATTCATCTGTAAATTCAGTAATTTTAGAGCGTTTCTATCGAGTTTGCAAAATTACACAACAATATCTTTCTCGCACTTTCTATATTCCCAATTTAATTGTTGCAAACCATAGTAATTGAGTGCGTACACAAATTTGTTTGTTTGTATCTAAACATTCACGTTTTTGCGGCAAAATTTCTAAGCTTATCCAGTCCAGCCACAAAAAGGCTTAATTAAATTTCTTTCTTTATCTCCGGGCCTCTCGGAAAAGCTATTTCCGAGCTTGGTTACAGTAAGAGAAACATAACATTTAATTACGATACGAAAAAGTGATATTAATAATTAAATTACACAGCCAGAACAAAAACAAGTTAATTTATAGTCGCACAAACGATAATTTCTTAATGCTCAAGCGAAATGAAATTGCAGTGGCAGTATACAATATTGTGTATAGTAAGTACTCTTGAAAGTTTAACAGTGTCGTATTTTATATTGCACAATGTCTATGTTATTGTTATGTCGAAGGAAGGTTTATTGAATTTTTAATACGAGTGTGAGTTTTAAGTAACCACTTATTATAAAATCTTAACATTCTATTTTTGATAGCAAAATAATTGACTGAAAGAAGTAAAAGGTAATGTTGTGGACAAATGGATGATTTCGCAAAATTATATATTTAATAATGATAGCAAGGATAGTGGCGTAATATGGTAAACAACACAAGAGTATCATCAATCGGTGAATGTGGATCATTCGTATCTCCGAAACGGCGGTCCCGGATTAATTAATTAGACATGTGTGGTGCGGAGGTTACCGATGCTTTTGTGTTGTTTACCATATACTTAGTTCGTGTGGGTAAGTTTGTAAATAAATTTATATTCTCAATGCCAAATACATCAAACAATAACATTATTAAAAAATCAAGTCTTTCTGAGGCAGACATATTTAAACGTGTTACTATTAATCGAAATTCACAGGACGTATTTTAAGAGGCGATACAAGACCTTATAGGAATTATAATAGAAGACGTAACACTCCGAATGTCCGTGCGTATGTGTATATACATCAATTTGATTATCTATAATTGACAAATTATAACGCCTCCACTTCAATTAATCGTGTAAATTGTGTGTGTAATTATTTTAACTACTGTATCCCTATTAAGTTACTAATTACACTTTGTTAAGAGCGGTTCACACTCTAATTAGTTGACGTCATGTCCGTTTCATCTTCGCTCTTCCTGTTTCGTCTTATTAACGCGTTCCTTCTAATTGTCGACGATTATCCTGATTTACGCCCTGATTTACTGATTCGAGAATGTCGCGTTTGTCACTATGTAATGCAGTTACAGCGCGAGTTGTGTGAATGGTAAATACGAGTAAGTGGCTTATTCCTCTTGTTGTGATTATGATTACATGTAGGGTGTAGTGTGGATCACAAAAGTATAGAGCATAATTAGTTCACACGTTCAACTAACTGATCAAAATACAAAGCTTCCAAATGAAGCAATACCGTCTATAAAACTAACTAAAACATTATTTCATGCAAGCATATTAATTGGTGTTAAATAACATTTTGTGGAACTAGAAAATACACTCTTAAATTACTGATGCAGTGACTAAGATCATAAAAGGTATTTGAAAAGAAAAGGATTCCTAGATAGTCAAATAAAAATTGTTAAGGTGACTTCCGTTATCCATAATATTCGACATTTTTGAAATATAACTTAATAAATAAAAGCTAAAATAGAGAAAAATCTTGCTAAAAAGAGTTGTAGTAAGTAAGAGTAATTTCTTGTTGTTTTAAATAAGTATTCAAACAGCACTTTGAAATGTTTAAAGCAGTTCTTTTTTGAGATATGTAAATCACTCGTTATAATTAAACGATTTTAATAATCGTCAAAATTAATTAAATAAATTAATATCAAAATATTAAGTTATTTAAACTAGCATAAAACTAAAACCGATAGCGATAATAAAATGATAATAAATAAAACAAACATTAAATTTCAGTGTGTCCTCCTTCCTTTGAAATGAATCATAGAAAAAGAATTTCAACAATGCAGGGTAATCTCATATTTATTAACTTAATCGATTTGAATATGTAAATTGAACCAAAGAAGAACCAACTCATTTAGGCAATTGAAAAATACTATTTATAAATTATAAGGCTAAAGGTAACATGGATTATATTATTTATTATCGTTAATGTTTCTCCTGAAAATTTCAATTTTTTCTTTATAATAACTCATATAAAAAATGATTTTTAAAATTAACTCTTGATACGTGAATACTTCAAAATAGGTTGCTCACGTAGCTAAAATACCACTTTTTAGATTATTTCAACATCGAAAAACCCATTTCTTTAGATAACTAAACATCCCTTAGTATATCTGATAAGATCGAAGTAGGTTCTCAAGCTAACATAAATTGCAGCTGTTTCGTAGAATTAATTCAATATTATAAAATGGCTACTACATTTCCACATGTGTCCAAGAATATTTTATGCCAAGACAAGAGCTAGTTTCTTTGTGAAATTCACTTGTAGTAACTTTATATAAACAACTTAAAAATGGTATTACTTCATTAACTCTGAAGGTTAAATAAAATTAAAATTATCAAAATAATTTTGAACTATGCGGGTTGTCTACACCAGTAATACTGCAAACAAGACCATATTTGTTATAATAAATTCACTGTGATTTTGTAAATAAATTGCAAAGATAGTAATAATAGATCTGTGCTGCCAAACAAACCGACAAGCTTATATAAAAATTCACTCACACGAAGTTACAATTCCTTAATGTTGATCAATTAAAATCAATAAATGTAGTAGATCCATCGATTTAATTCAGTAAATATTCCATGTTTATATATTCTTTAATATAACAAATTAATTTTAAATAATCCATGATGACTCTGTGTGAGTAACCCATAATTAAGAAATATTTAGGAATTCCTTCCTTCAATAAATTTTATTTTAATTCATCACAAAACACGAAAAGAATAAGAAATAAATATTTTGACACAATAAGAAGCATAAAAACGGGAGAACTATTGGAAAATAGAGGGTTTGTTTCTGAGTTGTTAATAAAATAAACGTGTTAATTCATTATTTAAACGCCAGCATCTCTACATTTGACTAATGGTGAAAACTTGAGGCAAATGATAATAATAACATTTAACTTGCCCTCCTATTAGTATGTAAAGGGCGTAGTCAGAACGCCGATTTTTTTAAATTTCCTTTTACGAACAACTTGCCTTCACAAAAATGAGTTTCCAAATTTATTTGTGCCTAGCCAACATAGCACAAACCAAAACGTCACAAAACACTAAATAAATACCAGAAATCTTCATTTTGTTGTCAAAATCTGTTGAATGCTGAGATGCAAACAACTTTTTTTTGGGATTTCTTTCGATTTTTTTTCCGAATTTCTTTCGAATTTATGAAATGTGATATCAATCTACGTTATGAAGTTGCACATGTTAATTGCGTGTAAACCTCAATGGGAATTGGTTCAATATATCTTTAATTACTAAAGGAACAAGAAAATTTTTTTTAATTAGATATGGATACGTTATTTTTAATTTAATCCAGCATAATCTAAGATAACGAAGCTCCACAATTTTTAATAACACTCTCACTAAATTCGAGGGTAAATGGTAAAAGACACCCTAAGCAGGAGAATAAAATATGACGTTAATATGGAAAGGAGGACGGCATCATCATAGAAAGATAGGACGTGGACTTGCGAAAGAGGAAAAAAAATAACGGAGAATAAGGGATCAATAATTTAAACCTGCGGGGTAAGTTTTAAGTGCGCAAAAGAAGGCTCATTTCTCGAGGGTGCACCACGTTATGCGTGACTCATTTTTTTCCTCTCCGAAATGCGTCCCTTATTAAAGGGTGGTTCGCGGGCGGTAGCAGCAGCAGCGCCGATGCTTTAGTGAAATAACTGCACATAAAAAATGCAATCTCCCCCTCGAACTAATACACCACGAAGAAAGAAAATCGAGAAGAAAAAAAAAACGAAACGTCAGTCGTAAACAGCAAGCGATGGAATTAATCGATTTTCTAATAAATACCGTCGTTTTATATCCCTTATTGGCCCCGAAATATCTATTTTTGTTATCAGAAAATCCGCTTATAATACAAAGAATATTTTCTTCTTTGTTCTTATCCAAAGCTTACGTTTTGTTTCTTAAAAAGCAGAGAAACAATAGCAGTAAAATGATAACAAAACGATTTATTTCATGGAGAAAGCAAAATATTGGTATATCATTGGATAATTCAAATAAATTAAAATCGTCGGATATTATGTATAAATCAATTATTTTTTACTGACCTTTGAAATAGAGGCCAGTATTGGTCCAAACTCGCATTGAGATGATTCGTACACTGAAATGTTGAAAATAACAATAATCAATTTACATGTCATTAAAATTTCAAATTTTTGTGTGCAGATAGTAAGCATATTCAGAAAACAAAAAAAAAATATGCGAACAGAAAAATACGACCGATAACCATCGAAAAAGGATACATAATTCATCTGCCCGTGATGAAAAACAAATGAAATAAACAAAAGAGTGTCGCACAATGTTGTTTCAATTATCTGCACTTGTATTTTACACATGTTGCTGTACAGATATTTGAATAAATATGTGACAATTCATTCGCGTCTTCAAGAGCGATAACATCGCTATTTTTTTTTTTAATGTAGATGGCAACAATTGGAATTGTAGGCCTTCACGAGATTTCATCTTCTTATGTGCAGTTAAGAGATATTCTACATAGAACTGAGGTAATTGTTTTACGGACATACAAAGAGAAGAAGTGATTTGCAATAAATGTTAAACAAAGTTAATTGAAAGAACCAAAAAAATGCAACAGTGAAGGTACAGTAATGTTATTGTCAATCTAATGCACCACGATTGTAAATTGGAAAGTTTAAGTTAGGCTTTTTCTGTAGGCATACACATTATACAAAATTTTTAATAAGCACATTTTTTTGCTATATTTTACACTTCATTCAAATTCACAAACATTAAATTTAGATAGAAAGCATGGATATATCGCTGTGGTGGAAGTTTGAGCTGTAAATAATTTCTCACTGCACTAATTCATAATTCTGCATGTGAACGGTTGGAAAAATGTACATTGTGTAAACTCTCGCACTGCACGCTAATTCTTGCACTACGTGAACGCCACTTAAATACAAAGGAAACACTGTTACTCTGTTACAGAACCTACAAGGCTTACGCAAATAAAGTAGTTATTTTGATGAAATACCTTTACATACCCTTGAGTACATTGCAAAGCTGGGATCATATGAAAATTCAAGAATGCACGTCAAAAAAGTTATTGCCTAATATCAAAACACGCGGACGGAACGAAGATCAGTATTCAAACAATTTCATGATCGTTAAAAAGCAAGTGTGCGTGGCTAAAGGGGATCAGCCAAAATTAATAACATTTACCAAAGAATGTTCAAAGAAAAGAGCATTCTGGAGCAAATTTATGGAGGAAATAGAATTATAATTAAATTTTCTGTAAAAAAAAGTCCTTTACAGAAAATTTAATTATAACTTTGAGATGCATTGCACTGTTACTGTCCACATGTACAGTCTTTTTGAAGGCGGAAAACTTGGAAGGCCTCGAAAATTCTGCCTCTAGCATAGTATAAGGCCTGGAAGACCGCTGTAGCAGTAACCGACTAATCCCGAATATAGACTAAAATTATTGGGATCAATTCTTTTAACGTTAACGACGAATTGCGACGAAATGCACCAACTTTCTGGAAAAATTACTGTTATTCCACAATTAAAAATCTCTGAATCGCAATGCAGTGATGCAAATTTATTATTACATTGCCCTCAAAATCATAATATGGGACATAGGCAGAGTTTTCGTAGTGCAAAAGCGGATAACTCGGCTGATGTTTGATATTCAGCATAGACACAGTTACAGGAATGTATTTCGCCAACACAACGTAGTGATCTTCCCGAGCATATATCACAATAGATGTGTGATTCTAAGAATGAACAATTGTTTCTCATGAACGTCAATAGCCGTAGTTATCCCATTTCAAATTGCGTCCAGTTCCACGTATCTGCGCATAAAACAGCTAAATACGAAAGATCTGCATATTATGCGGCAATTACTATTCACAATCGCTGTCTTCCGCCATGTTTCTGATGTCTGCTATAAAAAATTAATACAAATCTGACGGATAAGTTATGTTTTATATTCATTTAAAGAAAATTGTTTACGTTGTGTAAATATGGAGGAAAAAGGATTTCGAGTGTTAATTAAACATTACTTTTTAAGTGGAAAAACAAGTCGTTGAAGTCATTTACTACAGCCATTCAAGAAGCGGTTAATAAAATCCATGCCTTGCTAAGTACGTGAGGCGGCTAATGAAGTGAATATTTAACCGAACGGGTAAGCAATATTTTTGAATGAACGTTTAGATATTAGAGAGCTTTCCTTAATACTAATCAAATACGCGGTCGTGTTAAGAATTGAGAAGAATGTTTGGCGATGTGCAAATGTAAGCCAGGGAATTTTTCCGTCGATGTGTCAGCGTTATACTCGGGAAACAAGAATGCAATCGAGACGATGATTTTTTCCAGCGGGGCGCGCTACCAAGAAGACAAAAACCGCTTATTTTTTGGGTCAATAAGATAATAGGTACAAATTTTTGGGATTCCAAGTCTATTTGTCCTTATCGATTACTTACAAACAGGAAAAATGATAATTCGCCAATCTGATTTGCTTACACGTTTTGATGCCGAACCTAAGAATAAATGACCGCACTTGTTGAAAAAAAGAGTACGATAATGCACCTTCTCATTTGTCCACTGTTTCTCTAACAAAACTTTGGTCCCATCTGCTATATTCGCCAGATGTGGCTCTCAATGATTTCCTCTTCTTTCCGAATTAAAAAAAATGGATCGATGGAAAGGAATTTCAGACAAATAAAGAGGTGACATCCGAAACAAGTGCATATTTTAAAGAGTATCCGAAAGATAATTTTTCGGATGGTTTGAAAAAATTGGAAATTCGCCGGGCAAAGTATGTCCAGTTAAAACGGGCTTCTGTTGAAAAATAAAATATATGTTTTGCAGTAAAACAAAAAAATTAGTTAAAAAATTACGTGATAATGAAATGTTATTATTCTGCCAATCACTTTTTAAAGGAGCGCGTGGTTTAATCTTGAACTGACCAAACTTACATTTATTATGATAATCTACAAATTAATAAATTATTATTATTGTTACTACTGAAAGTAATAATGCAATTATTGCAAATATTCGGACAAAATATGTTTAATTAGATACCCTCATCCATATATGTTTCTACGTTACTATTACTATTATTATTAAAATTTACTTTAGCGTGCATGTAAATTTATAAAATTAATTTATAATGTACTTAATGTTAGTGAAATTAATTTTCGTTATAAATGAAATATAATTATTAAGGTATTCTAGAAATTGTGTAGCTACCCAAATTACTAGGGCTCCTTTCCTATTGTTACCTGTTACCGATTATTTCTAAAACCGGAAAGAAGTTAATCAGCGACGCCAGAAAGTCAACAATAAAGAACGAAAAAAAATCCCCCTAGCTCACTAACCGGGAACGAAAAAGGAAGAAACAACAGCTTGCGCACGTATCACCTTCGAAAGTCCCCAAAAATAAATCAAATAAAACAAAACGTTGGACGTAATCGCCGGTAGATATCGACGAAGATTAGCTTTTATTATCTCCTTTACGTTTTTAGTGTGTTAGTTTAAGAATTCACAGTTACTCAATCAATTCTTCGCATGAATTTTCGGTTCGGTTGTTGAACGGGTGGCGGTGGCTCCCCCTTATTGGGGGATACGGGCGCAACAGAAATGGGAAAGCGGGGTAGGGAAACGCGAAGAAAGCGAAGGGATGGAATAGGCCACGCGGACTACTGTACCATCAGGTACTGGGCTATTTTATATTTAAATGTTGCATGATTAACTAGTATTAAATAAATGTAATGTACTCTCTTAAAGGTTCGGTTATAATTTATTTTTTGTAGTTTATTGTCTTGGGACATCACACGCCAAATCAGTGTTTTTTTCCGATAATAGTCGTTCGTTTTTGGGAAGGGAATGCCGAATTTATTCGGTTCGAAATGAGTTTGGGTAGCGGAACAGGGAAAAATGGTTCACGTCTTCCTGATGTCTAGATTGAATGACGTCTTATAAATTGTGCGTTAATATTAAGCCTATCAAATAGAAATCAAACAACCGTTTAGCGTTTTGAGCGAAGGGAATCGTAGACCATCTAATAAGTAAATAAACCTTTAATAAAAATAGTAAATATTTCGAAATATACATTGGGGATGAAGGCTTTGATATAAGAAATGTTTATCTGTTTAAAAAATTTCAAATAAAATTATTATTTAACAGATAAAAAAATTATTTGTTAAATTGGATATAATAGAAATAAAATTAAGCTAATGTCAGGTAACAATAGAAATAAATAGATAATAGTTTTCAATAATGGATTGAATTTTCACTGAAAATGTAGTACAATATGATCATAAAGAAACGCAAATAACAGGGTCATTCTTTTAAATTATTTTTTATTGCTTGATAGATAAATTGTGCTTAAATGATATCAAGATTTTAATTTAAAATTAGGTTCGATATATTTAGCAAATAGGTTTCTGTATAAAGCGTAAATAGCTAATATGGTAGCCTGAGTCAATAGTAATAAAGCTAGCAAAATAGTCATATTATTTTTTAATAAATGCAAAAGAAGAATTTAACTAACAATTATACTAAGTGCTCAAATTTTCAAAACAAATCTTTACTTCTCCTACGAAGTGTTGGGGCATTATTGTGTCATAAACGTCTTGAATTACTCCGGTAGGTTTTTATATTGCCTGTAGTGTATTTTTAAAAACTGCATTTTCTAGGTGTACATATAATAAAACAATCGAAAATAATTAGATAGGGAGAACCCGGAGGAAATTCTACAGAACGGTTATCAAAATATTCATTGCTTGTAGTGTTTTATGTTTTATCTCATAGTATATGCAACTGGTTTAGAAAAGGTTGCGATAAGTTATTATGACGTCTTTCTCCGTTTACCGTTTCATGAAAAAATAATGGATCAATAATTTTTCTTCACGAAGCTGCTACTATCCAAACATCCACTTTTTTAGAACACAATGATTTTCGTATCGTGACGTATGGATTTCCACTAGTCCATACATGCATGGTTTGTTTGCTAATAAAAGGTGGAATCAAGCTTCGTTTGAGAAGAAATATTTGTCAAGGATATTATCATCATTCATGTGATTTTGAAATCAATTGCACTACGTATTCAATGGGTTTGAATTCTTACACAGTACGAATTTTATATGAATATCTTTCGATATGTTTTCTAAGAACATATTGACGAGTAGGAGAGATTGGAACGTTTATGACTAGGACTTCAGTGTGCATCGAGCTATTGAGAGATGACATGCGACGCCGTAGTGTTTGCTACGTAAATATGGAAGTTTTCTCCATATGAGTTGATATTTTTTTGTATTTGTCATTGTAAGTGTGGTATCTGAGGTTGATACGAATACTTATTTTTCATTTATATCTTCAATACTCTTATTACAGAGAGTCATCATATAATACTCCAGTTGCAAGCTTGCAGATAGCCATCCAAAATCATCGACAGAAAATTATTCTTTCGAAACACAACCTGAATCTTCAAACCAGTTCCTGTCACTCGAACAGTTTCGCAGATTTCCAGTAGCTGGGCTTAGAAAAGGAAGAAAGACAAGCCGAAAAGACAAATCGATGATAGCTATAGACACATCAAAAAAAAAGAGATTGAACACTACGAAGCTGTAAAAAGAAAAAAAAATGCAGTGATTAGAGTATCTCTAATTAGATCCTTTTTTTAAATTTAGATACATGGTTATTCGCCAATGCAGTCCACTATCCACTGCACATTGTGAAATTGGGCATTAGTTTTGTAAAACCTATAGTGATTCACTGTACCCCAATGGGGTGTACAGTGGATCATATGTCGCGTATACTTTTTCATTAGAAAAACACCTCAATATCCATTACTGAAGTTAACTTGTACCCCATGTACGTTAGCTGAGGCTGTAAGTCACTTGCCTGCAAAAAAATCGAGATTTTAGGTCTAAGCATTTAGAGGATAATTGAAATAAAATAAAAAATGATCCACGGTACTCGTCTTTCCGCTAGCATATGACAAATTACCTTCATGTGAAAGGCTTCTAATTGAGATTTTGGGTGAATGATTTATACGACCCTTCACATTCGTAATATCTTCAGCAATCCTTTTTTTGGCTTTGCCATTTACTGCACCAGTTTCACAAAATGTTGCAACCCAGAGAACAATTCGCTGACATATATCACGGTATGATACTGCAAAATATGGAAGCTGAAGATGAAATTCAACCAAATGCATAGTTGCATAAATAAAGACCACTCCCCATTCTGTTGCTCCATTACGAAAACAGAAATATATAATGTAAGAATCTAAGAAAATGTATAAACGTTAAATAATATACTACGCGCTCGCACTTATAACCGCCAGGTAAAACTTCTACTGTAGTTCCTACCCAGTGGCATCTTCGCTAAAGATTGCGTCATCTCCATTGCTCTGACGACACTACTTATAACGTTAAAAAGCAAGGGTATTACGTCAAGTACTACCTAACAAAAAGAGTTTGTTTTACATAGGATGACTTTTCTAATTAGAACAAGCAATATGCTTTTTCTTAATTAAAATAAGTATCTAAGAAAGTTTTTTTTTAATAGAAGTATCATTTTTTAAGCAAGGAATGTTGTTTGTGAATCTGTTACTACTGCTCATCTGCTTTAAACATATTTGGACGAGGAAATAGTTTTGTTGTATGAACTAACTATTTTATAACAAAAGATACTGCAATTCCATGTATATCGTATTTGAACTAACAAAGGACGCAACGTAAAATTAACAACGTAGAATAGACATTTTTGCACACATTTAGAATTAGCTATTACTTCTAAAGTAAATTAAAAATCAACACCACATAAAGATAATAACAAGGTTAAGTTAAATTTGTTTTGTAGGACCTTAACATATACGGAAATATTTAAAAATTGGTGAATGAACAAGGTTTCGCAGTAGATGAAAGCCGGAATTGATTTTCCTGTAGTCTGCGATAAAAATATTCGAAAAAAATACTTATGTTATAGTCTAATTGGCAAATATGTTTAAAGATAACCATCAGAAAGATATACAAATAAGATCACTTTGCTTAAATACCGTATCTGTTACATGAAATGAATACACATTTAACATTCTATTAAAACGACTTGCTTATATTTACGATAGGCTCCTGTCATTCATTACAGTCGCATACGTTTTGCATGATTAACTCATATTAATCACAATTTTTTCGATGAATATATGTTGATTAGATGTTAAGTATGTACATATTTATTTGAGCAAATGTGAGGATGTGAATCATTGCAAAAAAAAGCCTCATTATTAGACAAGTCCATATTAGTTGTAAAGTTAAACATTTCAGAACTTTATCGAAAAAAGATACATTTATTCGTTAGTTGAAAATTCTTAGAAATGAAAGCGGATGTACTGTATCTCCCGATAAAATAAATAAACAGAATTAATGAGTTGCTCATTATTGAAATATATTTTATTTAAGATTAGTATCAAAGATAGAAGAATTACTAGCATTTTTCCTGAAATATCAGTTTATTAGAAATCAGTTTGGAGCCTGATATATTTTGTTTACTCGCATGGTGAATGAAAAAAAAATGGGAAAGAGAAATTATTTAGATTGAGGTCTTCCACAATTTGACGCTAGATTAAATGGCTTTTAATGTAATGATTAGCAAATAAAATTACCGGTGGAATGTTATTAGATTTACTAATCTGGAAAGAATGCTATAGATTGCAAGTAAAATAACACAAACACTTCTATCGAAGAAGTTTGCTGTTTTCAAATCTGAATTTTGCTTGAAAATATTAACTCATTTCATAGTTTACGTTGGTTAAAATTCCGCGATCAGAAAGTAGTAATCCGATACGTCACCGACATTGAATATTATGGTTGAGGGAACAAACCCAAATTGGTCCCCGAAACAAATTCAGTTTCTTCAGTATCCAAGTATTTTCTTAAAGAGCTGGTGTAAACATATCGCTTATGATTCATATTGTTAAACAAATGCCTAAAAATGGAGCAATGTTTAATGTCTATAATTACGGTGCCATTATATATGATTTTACCGCCTGGAAGTTTATTTATTTCCTTATTCTTTACTATTCCAGTTGGCTGTTCCTAGTGGCTAAAGAAAAAACAATGTCCGAAGTAATTTTAGCCAACAAGGAGTTTATACATACATAAGCACTTTTTTCCCTTAAATTAGTTGGTTACGATCGATTTTCAAATTCAAAAATTGCACTGATAACCTACATAAATTTACAAACGTTACATTCTTAGTTACTTGGTTTAAAGCAATCGATCGTTGGGCACTTGCTACGAGAAAATCGATAGAATTTAGCAAATTTCGATAGAAGCGACGAAAAAAACCTTCAGAAACCAAACTTGTATCGTTTGAGGCGAAAATTGAGCACTGATCGTAGTATTCGTTATCGTGGTTAATGTTTGTATATTCTCTAAAATTTAATTTATCAACATGGTGTTTGTACAATTAATTATTTGTTCATTTTGTTGCGGTCAAAACGCTTTTGGAAGTGTGATCAAGGCGACCCATATCATGACCAGAAAAAGCAACGCCGTGTTTGTAACGAAATTCCAATTCATTTCGACGGGCGTTAAAGCAACAGAATGGTGGATACGACGTATATAGTGAGAGAGACCGGACCTCGTCTGCTCATTTAAATATAAAGAAATGCAGTCCATTCTATTTTACATCTTAAATCTTGTACGTATGCCACACGGAGGAGGTGTACGGCGCGGAGGTGCGACAGAGACGGCCGAAGATAAGTAGACGAGGCGAAACGAGAGAAAAAAGGAACCATCACGGAGCAGTTCAGAATTGAAAAGGATTTAATGTGAAAAGTTTAAATTTATTGCTACAGAACAATGATACCAGTTTTTATAGACTTAAATTATTGGTTAAGTTCGGTCATTTAATATGGTGTGTTGTTAACTAAGTTGTAGCAGCAATGATAGTACACGGAAAATGCACACGCGGGGACGAACGCAGACGCGTCCGCTTAGGCACTTCTTTATTACTTTAAAATCGCCTACTCTTATACTATCGAACAGGATAGGAGCGCGACTCGAAGATGTCTGTTACATTGTGGAGCGCCTACGGATTTTCCACTTAGAGAAGAACGATTGCACTACGGTCAACATAAAATAGGGTTTTAATAGAATTTACAACTGTAACATTATACTGAAGTTAGGCATAAATCAGTTTCAAATGGTTCGACTGTAGGGAACTTCAATTCGAAAACAAATAGAACGACAATGAATTACTATTTAATACTACTAACTTATGTTGTTTAGATTACAATTCGAAATACTAAAGATTGAAGCACCACCAAGAAATCCTGAACAGATGAGAATTATTTGGTGAATTTATGTTTACAGGATTAGTTCCTTTAAATTTTATCGATAGAAGCTAAAAATATAAGTAATGACGTCCAGTTATTTTGTACAAATTAAGGAACTCTCCCTCGTAGCAAAGGCGGTTGGTGCAACCTTGGCTGATCATCGGTTTGCTTACGTTACTCAAATGTTTACTACCAAGCGGCATTTACCGATTGTCGCCCAACGCTTAGCTGATTTTAGTGTTCTGGAGCCAACTGAAGGACAACCAACAGTGCTAAAGGGGCTTTGTTTAAATAAAGGTTTCCTCAAGAGTTGTGGCTGAAACCACGTCAACATCTTTTGGTTGTTTGTTATATTTATACAACTTTTCTCAGGTAATAATCATTCTTGTGTTTCGACGTTAAGCGACATTCTTGCGGATGTCTTGAATGTAAGGACGTTGCTTTCAATTGATGTTTCGGTACCACGTACTACGCCGAGGATCCATACGTTATGATCGACCGCAAGATGGTAGTGTACAAACGGATCTTCTTGCCCTTTTAAGCGCACTATTAATTCCTAGAATGGAGTATAACGCGTTTCTGGTAACAGCTAACTTCCTCCTAATTTTGTTTGTGGCACGCCTTCGTCAGCTTCTTGTTCACTTCCCCCATTGCGGATGCATGCCATCTACTGTAATGTTTGTAGCAGATTCCTTGCACGCACTTGCTCATATTGTGCAAATAGGGAATTGATACACAGGGGTTTGCAGCATGTGAATTTTCTCCTTCCTAAAGATCGGAAACTCTAGCAAAGAGCCCCACAGGACTCCGGAAGAAATCGGCCTCGTCGAAGATGTGTCCTGATCAAATTATAATAGAAAATGTTCATTTCAACAGATAACTACTGGCTGAGCAAACCAAGTTGAGATCGACGCCGAGCTTCAATATTAGGTCTTCGTGCTACGTAAAATCAAAAGCACGTGTGACATCTATAAAAAATAACCAAATTTTTCAACTCCAGAGTATGTTTCTTAAAGTTTCTACGTATCTGAGCAGTTGGAAATTGGTTGACAATCCAGCCAGAAATACCAATGAAAGCTCAGGAATTTCCAGATTAATTGTACAATCTGCTGCGGAGAAAATTATTAGGAGATGGTGTGAAGTGGACCGAGTAAATGAAAATATTATTTTAATGGCTTAAACATAAAAACAATAACATAGTGGCGTTCAATAAGTACAAATGAATGCTTGTATTTTATAAATCGCATTTAATGTACAAATATTCTATCGTAATGATGAGAATAGATGAAAAATAAGCTAAAGCAAGAAGAAGTGATGTAAAATTAAAAGAAATATTTATTCAGATTTTTATCTTCATAACCCAGATTGCCATTAATAAATACTTTTGCGTATGATTCCCTATTAAATACTTCACACAAAAGCCTCACAACTTTGAATACACCTTTATCCTTGCTGACCGTATAAAACTTCCCGACTTTCCCATTTTAAAACCGAAAAAGAAACACTTTTGTTCGTACCCTTCGTTTCCCCGCGTCGGTTTTCAGCTTTTTTCTTTAAAAACCCGCTGTTTGCATTCCGTCTTTAATATTTCGCCTTGTTTACACAAATTCCTCGGATGTATTGTTTCCGAAAACCTGTACGTTATTCAGATGTTTCTGCCGGTGTTGTTCGCTATTAAAATTTACGCCCCAAGGGAAACGGCATTGTTCATTCATTTCTTTTATTAAGGCCTTCTTACCGTTTGTTCCCGTTTCTTCTTCTCCATACATCTTCGTTTCTTGCTTATCATCTCTCTCTATTTTACCTGAAATTGTGTTACAAATTAGTCGAGGTATCCCTTCGTTGAGCAACACGGTGGTGTTACTATGTTCTTATTCTCGCTCCTCTTACACCGCGACCTCTATCGGCGGCCTAAACAAATAGTTCATATCCGGCTGCGATATATAAAGGTTTGAAGAATTTAATAAAGATGAGGTGAGGTTATTTTTTATCGAGGTTTTTATTATTCTCAGTAAAAGATTTCGAGCGGGCGTTCCTTCAATCTTATTGGTGTTACGTAGGAGTTGGAACAAATTGTTCCTAAAACTGGAAAATTAAAGACCTCCATAATTCATTTTTGGTGCAAGAAATGCTGGTTGAATTGGTGTTTGTAGAACACCAAGAAGAAGACATATTGCTTCAGAACCAAGACCAGTAGTAATGAAACTGCTCCAACTTTGTGTTTCATTGTAGCCGTTTACTTATCTTGTTAGTTGCTTAAAGGTTAACCTTTTGTCGTCTTATTGTGAACGATTTTAACGCAGGCGATAAACGTTATCATGCAAGTACAAGTGATTTACTAACTTTGTTTCGTTTAAATACACTGTTGTAATTTCAAAATTTAAATAATTGTTTCAGTAGCGGTTTTTAATAGAAATGTGAGCTGTGGCAAAGTTGGTAGAATTGATGACTTTTGCAATTTTGAAATACAAACTATGTTTGAACAAAAAACACAAAGGTACTAGCACAATCCGCATCACACAAGTTTAATTGATTAATCCGGGACAGCTATTTCGAGGATGCGTCAATCTTCATCTTTAACCGAAGATTGAATGATGCGAGAAACAAGCTCTAATTTTAACACGCCTGTTCTATCCCTACCCTCCAGAAGAAACATTATTTATTAATTTATTTTAGCAGATATTTTGTGGAACTTTTTTCCATTTTAAACATTTAAAACGCCAACCCACATGTTTCTTAAATGTTTTTAAATTTCCGACGGTGCGCTCCATGATACCGTAGAAAGGCCCATTACCCGACTATACACAATAAGTCCCAGTTTTTAGAAACATAAGGAAGTCTTATTAGAAGGGCGGCTTTATTTATACGTATTTGGATCTCTAGAAACTTTTTAATAGAATTTTCAATTTCATTTCTCCTTCCATTCATCTTCCTCAAAAGCCATGAGAACAATGCAATATTATTTTGCATGGGATCACGTGAACGTATTATGTGTATATTTTTCACGTATTCATGCATAACTTATATTGCAAACACTTAAAAATTCCATCATGTATGTGCATATTCGTTTACCTGGCTTTCTATACACCCACAATACGGCAGAAGTTTAATAACAAAAGAGATATGAAATCCCTGTATTGTTCGCGACCATCATACCTGGAACCTCAAGGAAAGAGAGAATATTTCTGTGTGAGTGCCTCGGCGAACAAATATCACGTTAAAAATTACCGTCACTTTGGAACAAAACTGCATTCCTCTTCTTTTCTTCCTATCCGATCCACACTGCCACCGCCATACAGCTAGTTATGGATTAAAATTTTACTATTCATCTCTGGAACGACCACACAGCTTCTATGAGGTGTATAGGGGGAGAACAACGGATGTTTTAACGACGGTTACATTGTCACTGTTCGTTTGCTCGATCTCTTCTTTTCTTCGTCTGTCCTTTCTTGAAGAAAAAGTGTAACACGTGTCCTAATGAATCCGTTATGATTTTTACTTTATCTTTTTTAGTTTCCAGACCTCGCTGCACACCTTTGCCGTGTCACTGTAGAATACGGTTCATCGACAAAATATCAAATTTCTTTTTGGTGTAACATCGTAATAACACCCACAACTGTAAGCTGTTAATTTATTCCCGCTTCTTTATTATACAATATCCGGTTTATATATCGAATTGCAGGATTACAAAGTTGTATATTGTTTAAATTGTTATGATGTTTTCATATAAGGGAAATTTTTGTTTTTTCAGTTGATTTCTCGACATTAATTGATTGAATTCGATAATGAGCTGGATGTAGATTACAACATCACTTATATGTAGTTGTAACATAATCATGTCGTTTATAATAAGACTAGTCAGTATTGGAATCTTGTTCATTAAAAGAAGAACTAAATCAGTTTATTTTTGTGATGTGAGGAGACTGTTCGTCAATATGAAGCGTTCCAGAACCTTCCAGAATTTTCTTGATCCTTTGCTCATATTTCTTGTTCTCATTTTATCAAAATCAGGATTAGACCAAAAATATCTAAATCACTAAGCCTAATTCAAAGCGCTACAGTATTTCCAGCCGAAATAGAAGCAGTGCTAGGGTGTATTGAAGAATTAGACAGTCAAGCTAGACTCGACACAAGCGAAGTCTAAACTGACATAGGACTACATGAATGCGCTCAATAGACTGGGAAGATGAATAAAGAGGATTCTGGTGTTGGTAACCAGGCTATCGAGGGAATGTTAAGGCAGACGAATTAGCCCAAGTAGGCTAGACAACTGTTGACAAAAGCCCTAGGCACTCTGTGGAAATAGCATATATAGTAATTAAAGCAACTACCAAACAATGGAAAAAATAAGAAATCTCAAGACTGGTAGAAGGTTGTTCCAGGTTAGAGACATGGCGAGCAATTTCTGATTGAACACATGCCTACATTCACAGCGAACCTTCTAGATTGGGACAGGAAATCCGATAGAACAATAGTAGGCTTGCTACTAGGACACTGTATGCACAAGGAACACATGAGCAATCTAGGGCTGACAGAGGAAACAGCCTGTGGATTCTGTCAGGCGGAAGAAGAGACTGCCGTGTATGTACTGTGCGACTGCCCAGCACTGACAGGAATACAAGCCGAAACCTGCCGACAGGGTTTACTCACAAGTTTGCTAGGTCTCGCGAAGAAGGCAAAGCTTATTGATCTAATTTTAGAGGGACCACAATAGATCTGAAATTATCGTAGTGTAGTGTGCTAGTGTAATCTAATCTAAGTAATTGCTTTTTCTATAGCATTCTTTGCTGGTCTAAGGCTGTGACCATATTCGGAAGATATTTTGCAGAAATATGGACGGAGAACATCAGACAGTGGAACAACAATGTATAAATAGCCTTGAAAAAGGTGATAGTGTCATTAAAAGGTCGGTTATATACACGACCGTAGAATAAATAACTTCTGCTCAAAAACGTTACTATTTTTATTTCATCATTGAACTTTCGAACATCTACTTCGTTAATTAGTTAATTAATTAATTAGCCTTTTGTAATTTTTTTTCTGGACTATAACTGTGACTCTGCAGGATTATGAGCGAAAAACTACGAAGAACATTAAGCACTGGGGCAAAAAATCTTTAATAATGTTAAAATCATGTAATCAAATCCATTAGAATAAACTACTTTAGCTCATGAGGTTTGTCATTTTTAATTCACCAGTCAACATCACAGCATCTACTTCGTAAATTAAAACTGGCGTACTACTCTTTCATACTAATGCGTAGGCAGCTGCACATATTCAAATTTGAACCTGGTGAAACAATTGGATATCATAAACAGTATTTCTATTCGAGTAGGTAGGATCTATTTGGTGATGTTATTGGAATATCATCTCGTGCGATATTCTTTCCGTTTTTGTACACGAAAGACATCTAGAAACTATGTTTAATTTTCTTAACTCAAACACAAAAAATTAACTAAAACAAATTGGGATTATTTGGTTAAAACTGTACGTATTTTGGAAGAATTACATCTCGTAACTGCCCCACTAACAGCAACCGTTGTTAATAAAACCCCTAGAATATCAGAAAAATACATCAACAGCTTGGGTATTCATTAGAGATGGGGTAGAATAAGGTATTGTGTTAAAGTTTCTTTGTGCCAATGTTTAGTTATCGCCCATTAAAGAGCACAATTCTTTACAAATACAAAAAGTCTTTTTCCATGCAAAAACCCCTCTAACTAGTTATTGTATTATCGATGATTAATGGATTAGAAATTTTATTCTGTGAGAAATGGCGGTATTACATGACACCTATCCATGTATCGCCTGACGATTTTCTGCCTGATATTACATAAGAAAGACGTATGGAGCTATATTCACCCTTCAGTAATCAATTTACTTAGTGTGCAAGGGTACAATATGCATTTTTGATACAATGAACGATATTCGTTTTTGAAAAACGCGCTCCGTATATTTTAAAATTTATTAAATTGCGAACGCGTGTGGGAATGAAAAACACCCGGGAAAAATAAGCAATACATATTACAGGAAATCGAAGCCTATTAGAAAAATGGGGTGGTATAGTCGACAATTACGAATAAGCGAAATGTATGGTCGGCGAAATTTTATTTGATTTAAAACACCCTCTTCTATACGTTGCCGCTTTAACAACCCTTACTTTAAAACGGTTACTTTTGTATTATCGATGTTCGTATAGGAGCAGTAACTGTAATAAAAGAGGAAAAAGTTATTTAAGTTTGTAATCTTGGACGCCATAAATTTTATGATCGACATTGCACTAACGGGAATTTCGTCTCCCCGAGTTATTACTGTCCAGCGTATTCGCTTGTTTACTTACCTGACTTGGATAGATTTCAAGTTAGAAAACAATATGCGCAGTAAAGTTGGTACTTTTTATTGAATCTGTGGCGAAATTTTGTAAAATGAATAGGACAGTTTAAGTGGAAGGTTTTGCAACGTACATCTTTGATAATCTTTGCAAGATTTATGAAATGATTTATGAACAACTTGTCTGAATTTATTTAGAAATGTTGTAGAATTTACATGGTAGGCAAGGGTTAAAAATGTTCACATTGAGAAGGGAATTTACTTATGCCAAATAAATCTTTTTTTTTAATAAATTGTTGAATTTTCCATTAATGCTTTTGGTATGCGATAAAACAGAGATTCGGATGTTTTCTTATTTTTCACGAATCTGCTTACAAAATTTAGACAGTTGTTCGTGTGAGGATAGTGTGTATATGTGCGTGTGTGAAATCGTCGATAATATCCTCTCTGTTTCCTCTTTGGAGGTCCTCCTCAATTCCTTTTTGGAGGTAATGTTCTCTTCGCTTCCCCTTTGGATGTTTCCCCTTTCTATTTTATCCCTTCTCTATTTCAACTAGTTTTCAATGTTATTTACAATCTTATACGCTTTCAATATTTGTTTATAAACTAGATTCTGCATATTTTGTCCCTATTTGTTTTTACACGAATAATAATGCAAGAGCCATATTTTAATGGTCTTCCTTTCCACGACTTGTTTCCGATGTAGATGATGTGTGTCGTTTTGTGTTTTTGACGAAATGTGTTGTTAGAAAGTAAATTCTTGAAAATAAATTTCGACTAATTATTTCCTGTAGATTGATTTTAATGGACTCTTTTTTCTAATAAAATAAATGATCAAATAACAATGAAAGGCTATTTAATTATTTTGTGAATATAATATCGAAGTTTAGTACAAATTGAACATTTAAATTATAATTATGTAAAAAAATAGTGGGTGACTACACGTATTTCAGAGTACACTATTTTAGCAAAGATAGTGCTACATGTCAACGTAACACACAATTTATTATTCGATTTATTATGTACACTGCCGTTCAGTGAAGTTCGATCATACAATAAAAATCTATTATATCACACTGTATACAATTATTAGTACATAAAATTAGAAAAATATTAAGCATACACTCCCTTCTAAGGGATTAAAGCCATAAATTATTATGTAAAGTAGAAATATTGCGACAACCACAATAAAGTCCCTTTTATTATCATTCCAAGAATTTCTGGGAAGTACCGATCTTTTGAAACGGGTCGTTTGGGGATTATTAACGAACAATACATTTAGGAAATATACGGCAGTATCACTCTTGTTTATTTATCACAGGCGCAAAGATATAAATTTGCTTCATTTTACTGTTAAACGTGTGTTGGTGTGCATCTATTGTTTTTGCGCGAAAGTTTTAAAAAAATTTACTTCAAAATGGCACGTGGCAAACCTATCAGTGTAGAAAAACGTTCACGCATTATTACGCTGTTTGAAGAAGGATATTCGGGACGACAAATTGCTAAAAAAATAAATATGAGAAGTTCAACAGTAAATGACATCATAAAGCGATATCGGACAACTGGAACTATAGAAAATCATGTTCGTCCTGGAGCACCTAGGAAAACAACAAAAGCTGAAGATTTGAGAATTGTATTATTAAGCAAACGCAATAGTAACTTTACATTCATGCACGACGACGACCCAAAACACACTGCGTTAGTGTGTAAGAACTATCTAAAGGAGCAAGAAGAACAGCACACCCTGCAAGTAATGACGTGGCCCCCGCAAAGCCCAGATTTGAACCTGATAGAGTTGGTGTGGGATGAACTGGACAGGAGGATCCGAAAATATGCCCAACTTCACAAGAACATTTACGGAATATTCTGCAACATGAATGGATTAATATTCCACAATCCATTTTAACAAAACTTATCGAAAGAACGCCTAGAATGGTTCGAGCGGTGATTAACAGCAAAGGAGGTTTTTTCGATGAAAAAAAAAATAATGTTCAGTATGTTATATTAGGCCAGAATAACCTTTTATTTATTTATTTTTATCTTTTTTACTAGTACATACAATAAAATTGCATTTTGTTTTTAGTTTCGTTTGTTTCTGTAACCTTTTCATGTTTTTTACTAACCGACCAAACTTCTCTGAACGGCAGTGTACATAAAATCTACGCACTAAAAAAAAAACTTCTGTCGTTTATAATTCAGGAAATTGTCATTAAAAGTAAATTTTAGACCGTCGTATGTAACAACAAGTTTTCGAAGTAATTTTATTATTTCATTTGATTGCAAACAAGCGAAAGTACATACGTATTTTGCAATATTTCCAGTAACTCATACAACGTTTTTAATGCATAAATCATTTATTGTTTCTTATGGGAAATAATGTTTTCTAAAAGAGGCATTCTGAAGAAGATAATTACGTAGTTTGCCGAAGCGACGCCGAAACCACACAGATGTGAGCTATATTACATATTACTAGTCACCATCTCCCTAACTATTACCACAAATTGTTATTATTTAAAAAATACAAGGGATTGTCGTCCTACATTTTTTGTCAGTGTACTTGAGTATTTTGTTATTATCATTATTTCAATAAGTACTGCAATCAGTTGTGGTCATCAACAACCATCAGATTTAAATTTTACTCAACGGATGGCCTTGGTGACCGTCGCCCTCGATGCTTATTAGTTTTCTTGTTAAATTTCATAAAAGTCAAGCAATATTCGTGTAGCAGTAACAATCCATGTTGGAAATCAATAGCCTTACAAGACATTCCTTGATATCAGAAAATACATTTTGATATGTATATTTTCTCGAACTTATCACTTCAATTTCGAGATTCCTCGCATCTATTCCACTTCAAAATGGTAGATATTACTTTCTTGGTATATCAAGTTAATAGCAAGGATATTAAAATTTTTAACGTTCACCATCTTTCGGGAATAACCTCCAGCAAAAAACATGTAACATGTATCTATATTTCGGTCTCGCTGAATTCCAATTTAAAACATCTCATATAGGAACGCAAATAGGAAAGAACTACGCTTGAACGTATGCATACACGTGTGTGTGTGTATGCGTTGCACATGAAAAAAGAAAGACGAAAGTATCGTTTAGAAGTTTGCGCAAGTAGTACCTATACAGTGCTTAGAGCAACGTATCGCGCGATCTTTATCTTTTTCTCTACTCCTGCTTGTTGGCCGTAACAATCCTCGTTATAGACGGTCGGCTTTTTCTCTCCGTTCCGCGACATCTGTACGTCTTGGTAACAGTCGCAAATTCAGGGTTGGATATAAGGAACCGGAGAAGGAGGTGGTCTGAAATTCATTACATGCTTCGCTTCATAGGGAGATTGTATTTTTTTCAATGCGCGCTCTATATTCGCGAACGAGCGCCTCGAGGGTTGAATAGCTCCGATTATTTCTGATTTCCTCGTTATTTTTAATTTATTTTTTTCAACCTTTGTTCGTATGGGTTATTGTTATTTTGCTAACCGTGTTTTTATGAAATTAAAGTAAATGTCGGATTTAAATGGTTACAGCTGGAGACGTCGATTATTTGAAAATAAATAAAAATAAAATCTTACGCTTTTGCGGAAATCAATGTGTATGTTGCTTGTGTATACAGTAGTAAGAGCCTTCACAGCTATATGTTGAGAACGAAAAATTTTCAGCGGAGAATATTGCTAAATATTACAGGCAAACTAGAGCTATCAAAATTAATGTAATTAAAGTACTGCTAGACCTACAATGAAGCCAAAGAAACTTAGTCAACGCTTGTAAAGAAAATTGCAGAAACGCTCTAAGAGAAATTACGACACTTTGAAAGCAATGCAATGATTTCATGTGTCCCGAGAGTGTTGTCAATATATTTAGGCCGAAGCAAAACATCTAAATGCTGTTCAGAAACGAAGCCGGGGTAAAGCCAGAGGCAATTTGGACTTTTGACGATCGGAGGAAGGTTGTTTTCAGTGAAGAGTCTAAGGTTGACGTTTGTGTAGGAAATAATCGAAAATGGGTGTTTAGAAATAAAAGAGAGGCTTTCCATAAACGGCCTGTTGAATTTCTAAAAGATCACATGATATGGGTTGTATGTCTGCCACTGCTTTGGGCTTATTGCAATTGATGGAGGAATCTTGCAGATCAGTTTGTTGCCAAGTTTTGAAAAATTCTACGGAAGAGACGTCGGTTTTATTTTCCAACAGTATAGTCAAACAATGGCTTGTCCAACAGGATGGAAAAGTTTTGTCTTGACCCTCAGGGTAGCCCAGACTCAAATGTCATCGAAAATGTATGGAAAAAATGAAAAATATGCTAACGAGCAATCTACAAAGAGCAATTGCAACGCCAGAATTTTGCAGTAAGTTTGTAAAAAGTATGCCAACACGTATTTGAGTGGTTATCAAATCAGGCATCAAGAGGAGGCATCAGGAGTTACTGGAATTATTAGCTATATTGATTTAGTTTTGTGCTCCAACCTTTATTTGTAAAATGTTGTTCTTTTTTTTTTAATGTAATTATTTATTGTAGTTTAAAGTATTTCTTTTGATCCTGAGATGCAAGAAACATATTTGCTTCAAACAATCATGTATTGAGAACATTAATAAAATAATTGGAATGGAATTATTACATTGCTTACCAACATATAGTTGTTAAGTCTTGTATTGGAGTATTCTGTTTATTTAAGACTGTTCACTTTACTAATAGTAATGATCTTTTAAATATGCAACCTATTTCCTTAAAAGTATCCAGAAATGAGATAATAATGTGATGTAGGTTTTGATACTACCTAAAATTAAATTTGATAAGCAAAGTCGATCTACTTCCTACAAAAACACTAAACAGACACAAAGTTTAAGACGCTAGAGCACCTTATTTTTTAATTTTGGTTGAAGTTTGTCGCAAGTTTCCTTATCCTTTTATATTATAGAATATATTATAACCCAATTCTGTATGAAAAGTATATTCACATGTTTATCAAGCTGTTATAATTACTTTTTTCTTGGTACATGCTATTGGAAGCGAGTGACACCGCCTTCTACTATATTTTAAGGAACTATCAAGGAAACAATTAAAAATAAAATTCCATCAATTAGCTTCGCGAAAAGTTTTTTAGAACGTAAATTAATTTTGTTATTTGTAAATTCTAGCCAGCTAATATTTAACGCTTTTTCTTACCATACCCATACTTTATACTTTTACCGATATCTTTTTCTTTATTTATCTTTACACGTCTTACATATACTGTTTTTGTTTGATTGGCCACTGCATTGCTACTGAGTAAAGGATTATATTAGTATTTAATAAACACTATCATTCAACTTTTGTGGATTTTGGAATTAAATCAACACTTACATGTATCATTTATCTACACCATGTGTATTTTTAAGATTCCCTAAGAGCAACTTTCATCATTGGAGCATCTTTGTTGCGGAAAAAAATGCTTTAAAACTAATGAAAATTCACAAAATGGAGTCTGATTCTTAATACTTGAATAAATGAATATGCTTAATAGAACATCAGATAGATTTATCCGACAAAAATTAAGATTAATCATTATACCAAAGCTAAGTGAATTATATTAGAGCTACACTGCTAAAGAAAGAATCACATCTGCTCGCCTACAACTAAATTATTTCGCACCTTTCCCGGAATAAATTAAATCTACATCTGTCCCACTAATTTCGTCGCTATTAAGAATAAAAATCCGTCCGCCTTTGTTGCAGCATTGTTATTAGTAAGAGTAAAAGAACCGACTTGTAAAAAAAACGAATTAAAAATGTCAGGTCACGCAATTAAGAAGCCCGATAGTATGTACCGTGTCGAACAGAAAAAATTACGGTATTAATGATCCGACGCTGAAACACACCGAAAATCTGAAACTTTCAATTTAGACAATGAGAATCCACACTATGAGGCGGCTGCCACGTACAATCCCGAAAGAATAAGAAGAGAAACGTTGAGACACAAAAAAGCTACCCGGACGGAGAAAAAGAAGAGTGTCCTCTCCGATGCTCTTCATTTTCTCGCTTGTTTACGTGGCGATCGGTGTCGCTTTCTCTCTATCTACCCATAATTAAAAATCTACGGTTAAAAATGAACAAGTTTTAAAAGATCGCCGGTAAATTTTAAAAGGCTGCGCGCTGTTTTTTAGGTAACGCTGTTCGGCGTTTACGAAGGGCCGGGATGATAGTCACCTTTTACTCGCTTCAAAGTAGTGGCGCGCAGTGTTTTTAATTCGGTAGCTAAATTGTTAAGACAGTCTTTCCGCTTTGGTGGTGATTAAATCATTCGGTTAGTTAAACAGAACCCGCTCCTACTATACTTGCACTATATACATCACGAGCCGTGGGCTAGGCTCATCGTTGAAAGAGGAGCTGTTTTCTTATATGTATCTAATATATCTATACATAGGTTGTGTATTGATTGATTAACACAACTTAGTTTGTTTGCTGGATTTGTTGCCGTTATTGAATGCAACAGCATAACGTTTGCCCTCTCACTCCTTTTTATATGCTTCCTTGATCGTGTTCATCATCCCGTACCGCTGCCTCATTAACAAAATGTGATTGTATAAGTTGTTAGATGAACATGCGTGGCTCAGAATTATTGTTATCGTGATGAAGCAAGTTGGGGATAGAGTTGCTATGGAGTATAAAAATTGAAGATAAATGGTAAATCAAGTTTCGAAGTGACACGTTGATAAATAGGCAACATTAATACTACTTACGAATTGTCTTTCATTAGAGAAGCATGTATATTAAATTTATTACTACTCATATATAAAATTAGGAAAGAACTAATTACTGTCTGATGAACACGCGCTTACATTTCTAAGTACGTGTTTTTCATTAGCTAACTACGTGCTTTTGCAAAAGGTTCAGTTTTGTAATGGATGGACTTATTTGGCTTCCATTCCATTGTAAGATTTGGACGTAATGCCCAAATACAAGTCCACGAAAGAATTAATAGGCTCTCTAAAGAAGTCTACATGGGAAGAAAGCCCTTAGCAAGGTGTGGAAATACGTTTGGGCGTGGTCCATTTCCTTTGAAAATTATGAACAGCAAAATCCGTGCGGTGTTTCTGATGAATCAATGAGAGACTCCTACAGCGGAATGTTTGGAAGTTTGGAGGTCTTGACAAGTTATTACTCGAAGATATTTGTAAACCAATATAAGACACTTCAACCTGCAAGCACAAGTATTTTCATACGTGTGAATCTAACCTACAGAATTAAAGGCAATTTAAACATGTTTCCTCATCAAAAGACGGACTCAGGATTCAAAGGACGGCGTACGAAATTCTGACTATAGCATTGTGAAAAAGAATCCTCTTCCAATGTCAGATCATTTACGATAGCCCTGGATCTTAACATTTGGAGCGTATTGTAACAATAGAAGTTAATAAGAATGTTACCACAATACCTATCCTACACCCATGTAATTACAATAAACAAGCACGTCGACGTAATAATTTTCTTTTTCATATTGATCCAACGAACGACTTTAATAGTACTTTAATATGCGGCTGTTTATTATACCGCCAAGCACATACTTTCGTATATACAGTAAAAAGATTCATAAAGAATATATTTCTTAATGTCTAATATGAAATCCCTAAAGTTGGTTCTCTTCTCTCAATTAACTTGTATTTATTATATTGATAAAAAAGATTCGATTTGATAAACGCAGTTCATTGTTGCAATTAATTTATTAGTTGATATAATAATTTTTTGTTGTTTTTAATAGAACGAAGCCAACGAGTACGATTTATCGAATTAATTTTCTCAGTGTATCTCGTAATACTAAGTACGACCTGTACAGTAATGGTTATCACCATTGTAAGGGAAAAAGCAAGAGGTTTCGTACTGGAAGGATATTCACTTTAAAGACACATGAATGTATTTACATTATTTCAACAAGAACATCAAAGGTAATGCCATATCTCAGCCTAAGGGCGCTGGTTGAACTGCTAGGAGAATAATGAACAAAATTTACAAAATGAGTATCAACTTCGCGATCTATAAAATATTACCTGAGATATTGAGTTAATTAGCTGCAGCTAGTCAAAAATAAAGTAAATTTTTTACTATTATAACAGATCTTGTTAGGTCATGGGCTTGCCATAATTACCGTTAAGAATAACAATTGCAAAAAGTTGGTTCAAAATTAGACATGGTATTATATTTTCAAACTACTTCTACATTAGTCAGTTAATAGGCGAGCATTTTCATACGACTACTAATCATATCGTAAAAACACTGTTACATTTCACTTGGCTGAAATAGTATTTATTTCACCAAACATACTCAGTTAAATACACTTTGTAATTGTTATTTATAAATATGGGAGCAAAAATACTGAGTAGATGTAAAAACAACAATAATTAATTTTATTTTTTGCACATCCCGTGTTATTTAGTAATTTTACTTTATTTATACAGATATAGTAGCATTAAATATCAATGTAATTGTACAAAGCCATATGAAGTAATAGCGAAATTGTGCAAGGATGACGAATGTGTAATAGATGTTAATTTAGATCTGAAAAAAGAGCTTACGGCATCATAGTTGTAATATTAAGGGCATTGCTAAATATACGAGTAATACTTAAATAAAGATATTAATTTATAATTATCTAGCCATTCACCGCTAAATTAGCAGAAACAAGTTGGTGCATGGATATCAATGATGTGGTTGCCCCCTCTGAGAAATACAGAATTGCGAATTTTGGTTTGTCTTAAACATGTGAAAGATAAAGTTTTATCAGAGAGCATTGCTTCCAAAGTTGCCTTCAATCTTTAAAATAAATTTACGATTTTTTTTACGTTCCAGTACGTATCTTCAAAGATATACACAGAATTAAATAGAATACAGTGTTTACTAAGGTCTTCCTGAATATCGTTACGCAACGAACGTGACCCCGAAGTGTCAAAAATTCATTATCTGTCTCTATAGATCTAAATTAATGTTTGAGATTAAGATTTGATCTTACAAACATGCACATATTGCGTACTATACACCTAACCACTGGATACCACTCGCTACTTTATAATGCAAATTTCATAATACACTACACATACACCTCTATAATGTCTTGATAGTAAGAGCTCTAGTAATTTATTTTACACGACCAGATGTATAGGTAGCGAGAGAAAACAAAGGTGTCTGTATGTGTGTATCTGCACGAATCAATGTAACGGCAACTTCGAGCTGGTGGCAACAACGAGCATATGACAAATCTCTTAATTATGCGAGGCGCTAAGGATAAAGATCCGGTCAAATATAAAATGCATTACTAAAGTGCGATAAAACCAAGGTTAAAGCGAGGACATCCTCGGGACAGGTACGAAGACAAAACGCCATGCGCAAGGATTCATTGACCACATAATTAAATGCCATCACATCACCGTCCCAAGTTAATTGATTCCGAAGAATTCATTCTACACCATACCACACATACATATTTATGTAATTTAAATGGAACATTAACATAATTCTCCTTGTCCGTCTAATTACATCAATACCATGCGCCTTTAACATCGTTTAAAATAAATACCTAAACAACAATAAAATTTATGATTACCTGATTCTAATTTGTACGCATTAAAATTAATAAACAAGTGACGCACGTTTATTTTCAACTTCAGTTGATCCTACACTACATCCAATGAGAGTAGCATTGAATTTCGCAGAACTCCTGTCCTTATTGCGAAGTGTTTTAGATGTTATTTTGTGAAATTGAAGACACGAAAATCGTTAATCCTCAATTAGTACTAATTGTCCACTTTTCTGCATGTTGCTGTGCAGGTTTATCATGTTAGAACCAATTAGCTGGTGACTGGCGACAAACAAAACAAAAATTAATCTCCGAGGTTTATGTTATAATTGTGGTATAATTACAACAGCGTTGTTTTGCATGTTGTACGCAGTTAAACTCATTGTTTTTGCATCGTATTTGTTAAAAAATAACGATTCTTATTGTATGTATGTTGCGTAATAATTTAGTACACGTAGTTGTAGCGGATGGTACGCATATGTACCAAGCATTGTAATTGGTTATTTTGATTACAAATCTGGGTTATGTATTTTGGGTTCGTCTAATGGTCAACTTCCCTCTTTGAGAAGATTTTTAAGTATTTATTTTACATTTAAAGTGGTCTCCAAAATTGTTACTCTTTCAGGATAGAAGGAAAAAAAGTTATTGTACAGAGATTATTGGGATGATTCCTGACTTTCTTCATAATATTATACAAAGCAAGGTCTACAAATTTTGAGGTTAGGTACGTATAAAACAACGAGTGAGTGCAGCTCTGGTTAGGTTTGTTGTCATCTACAGCTACATTTGATTTTGCAAATCTGTTCTTTAACGTAAGGTACTTGATTGAAAATATTCTTGGAATCGCTAAAATATTGGTTGGTAATTATACCAACATTCTGATGCATAAATTTTCAAATTGAAAAGTTTGTTCAAATTTAATAAAGCATTTGAAGATGTATACTTTGATGCTGTTTTATTATAACAGGTCATTAAAGAATTTCGTCTTCCCAGATAACGAAAACGTTCTCACGTCGAAGTGATCTGGATCTAGATAAAATTCTTATTTAAATCGGCATTATTTAGCACAATCAATTTGCTCAAAGCTGCTTTAATGTGATTTTACGGGATTTGTAACTAAATCCCTTATATGAAAATTTGCAAAACTGATAATTTGCTGAAAATGAACTTTAAAAATTAGGCGAATGTTTGTAATAATGACGTTGGTGACAATCTCAAAATACAGAACCTGAAAAATCAGCATCAAGATATCTAAAGATATGAGAACGTTTCTTCAAAAATATGCAATCAGATCCTAAAGCATCCTGCTTCGCCATTCGATAGAAATCTGCGTTTTTAGAAAAAACAACAAACAATCTTTTTGTGTTATTGGAAATTCAATAACATTTCCGGTATCCACGAAAGAGACGTCGACTTTCTTACTCTTAACAGAAAATCTCGCATGTTTTTGCGTTTTTGAAAACCAATTGTATGTTGCACCTTAAGTTAAGAAATTGTGATATTCAGAAATAAAGAATTTGGTAATCTGCTTTTGTCGTTATACAAAACTGCTTAGAAAAAAGCGCCAACCTATAAAAGCAACGTAATCATAATTAAGTGTGTGCTTTGTTCGAATTAATTAGATTTGCTAAATTTATCAGTTTTTGGTAGGCAGGTGGTTTTTCATACTTCTTACAGACAGGGTGGCTTTGGCACGAACCATGCAAATTTGCTGGGTCAATTTATTCTGTAAGTCTGGCAAGAATTATTACATTGTTCACGGTGGTTGCGCAACAAACTGTCAGATCTAAGTTTAAATCATCAAACCAAACCAAAGACCTCAAGAATCAAATAGATGTTTGTGATGATGATAATTTTACTAGTCACAGAAGGTGAAATGCTGTAATGAATATATCTAAGGTTCGGAATGTTTCCCTAAATGCACTGAACGAAGAATGTACAATTGCACAAAAGCAAACTTGGGCGGTACGCAGTAAACCTGTACGAAAGTGAGCCTTGTGTACACTGCCTGTACTCCTTCGTCGTCCAAGTATATTTTTGTCCCATCATACGTACAAGTACAATTTCTTTTTATCGAAGTTGGTCCGGCGAACGAATTTATCATTCTAATAAATGGCTGTTTTTTTATCGATGAACATATACTTTCGCATACCGAGTGATTCATAGAAACCTATATTTTTTTAATAAGTATGTTATTGTTCACGAAAAGATAAATAACATTTTCTGAAACTTTTTTTATTTGACAACTATTTACGGACATAAACATTAATAAAACAATTAAAAAAATGTAGGTGTCCTTTTGAAAAGAATCAATTTAACACTCGAAAGACATTGATGGTACTTCCAAAATTAAATGTGGATCTTAAAATATATTTTCGCCCTTCATATGATAAAATTCTTATCTGTATTTTTTTTCAATTAAATAAATGATTTTTGAGTTATTCCAGTCATTTCAAGATAAATAAATCACCCGGTATACCCTACATGCAATAAACGAATTTATTGATATAAAGAATACATTTATCAATGTTCAATGAAAAATCGCTATTGGTTTCGCTTCTCACATTTAGTTAATAAACATGTATTTATTATATTGACCAAAAGGAGTTTAAATTTGATAAACGTCGTCCATTGTTGCAATCAATTTTTTTTCTGTTGCTTTAACAAAACGAAGTCAACGAATTTAATTAATTTATTTTTTCAGTGCATTTATTGCCACTAAGTTGTAGTGTGCATCAAACCAGGATTGAAAGCTAGAAAGGAGATGATGAGCAGATATAGTCTTGTAAATTTCGTAGTTCCATATTGATAGTTAGCTTGAAATTGATAAAAAATCCTAATTTCAACAAAATACTTTCGGTATTCAAATGTAAACTCAATCATTATACAATTTCGTCGCAATCTAAAAGCGCCACATCCCTTGCCATATTATTGATGGCATGCGGCTCGAATTACCATCTATTATCATCGTGTGTGACGTCAGTAGAACGCTTTTAAACAGTAATATTCAAGAACGCCGGAGTCGCTCCCGGATTCTTACCGCCTCCGAAAGTGGGTTGGGTACGTGAAAGCGCATGTCTTAGTCGACACCGCCCCCAATGTACACCTAGAACTCCAACCAATTAGCCAGCGCCGGAGAAATGACTAATAGAGAGATAGTGTTCTTCTCTGCGAGAGTAGCTAGGCGAATATGTGGAGATTCTTTCTCCGAGACCTTCGTCGAAGTATATACGAGACTTCCGCCTCCGGGAGAGGCGAGAGCAGCGTATATACGACCGGCGGGGGCGTAACAAGGACGGACAAGGGAAAAGATGGGTAATACCAATCGATACTTAACGTGGAATGTAACGTAGTTAAAATCCAAACGGCTCAATTTGCTCGAAAGGAAGATACGACGGCGGTACTTGAAATTATAGTAATACTGCAAGGATATATACATGCAAATGTAGTTTCTGGGTTAAGAGTAATTACATACATGAGTTATATGTTAATGAATAAATAAGCAACACTACGAAGACGTTACGAGTCTATTTTGTATTGGCTTGCATACTCTTGTTGGAATTACATTACGGAGAGTGTTATTATTTTTTGCGAAAATCGTGATGGATGAGAATTGCAATATAATTACATGTACATAATGTATAAAGGACGATGATAATAAACAATTCATACGCGCTTGTTAAGTACGAATAACTTCTAACAAGCATCGTTTATTGATACTTGCAAGTTAGAGATATTTATATTTGCAGAACAGTAGTCACTTAAGCAGTATCTAAGTAAAGCAAATTCATGCTATGTGTAAATGTAGGTACGATAATTCTCAGAAACTTTCTTCTTTTAAACATTATATTGCTAAATGTTCGGTAATCTTGAATTTTACGATATTAACAGTGTAACTAACCTAACATAGGCAAAGAATAACTAGAAAAGAGAATAACAAGAAAAGTCTTAAAAAAACAGAATTTTTAATATTGTTATTGTGCAAAAAACTTTTTTCTAGAAGCAAAAATGATCTATTTTTGTATCGCTACTTGTGACTGGTCAATGCTGTTTCCTTCTCAGACCTTTCGGTTGACCAGCTTACGTAATTTGCAGGGTGATACATCCGTAAGCTCCAAAACCCATGATATCTTTAAAAAACGGAAGTTAAATCCCACAATAAGCATCTTTACCATTCTTAGTTTAATATAACTAACAAATTCATTTTCTAAATGAAGAAGAAGGTACGTAATTTGTTATTCTTGAAAACCTTTTTGACGAACCAATTTGAAGCCACTTTTAAAAGTTTTGGCATTTTGTATCAATAATCATTTCTGTTAATAATTTTAAGAAAAAAAAGATAATGTCTAAGCAAATAACAGTACTTATTTTTTCTTATGGTTAGAGGTGTTCTTATTTCGCAACGATTACGCAAAATTATTGTGTCTCAGTATTGTCCAGGAAAATCATTATAGCGATTCCTCACCAACTTAAGAGTGGCCAAATGTTTCGTGGGAAATGCTAAAAGTACTGGTAGACCTAGAATTATAACCGAATGAAACCAAATAAACTTGGTTAACATTGGCAAAGAAAATCGCAGAAGCACTGCAAAGGAAATTATAGTATTTTGGAATCAGCGCAAGGGTTTTAATGTGTTCCGGGAGTGTGTCGAAAGTATACACATAGAGGTGAACTCGGGTAGTTCCAAAGTATAACTTGTTGAAGCCTTCATGGCATCACTCAATTTTCACAAATGCAACATATGATACTAGTTCTACACTCTTAGTTTCCGCGCTGGAGCCGCGTCGTTGTTGTAGCTTCTGCCGACGTTTCGTCCCCATTCTTATGGGAGATCTTCGCGACTGTTACTAACTGTTTCAGCCTGTGTGTAGTAACGGAAGCACAATCTACGACAACGAAGCGGTTCCAACCCGGTAATTAAGGGTATAATGCTAATGACGACGGCGAAAGCATACGCAGGTTAATAACAAATGAAACTGACTATTGAAACGTGTTTAAAGAATATTAATTATTGTCTTGCAAGAATCTCTACGACTAATTCTGCCAATTTCAAGCAGCTGTTGATGATTTGAACCGACATACGTACAATACTTTGACTCATTTATTTTAAAATGAAACATATGGATATGTTGCAATCTTCAATTATGAATGTGATATCAGAAATTAATTAAAACATTTTTATTTTTGCCAAAAACTAAATAATAATAACTAGAAAATTAAATAATAATAATAATAGTTCGCGGGCACATTTGATAATCACTAATTTAAATACTTGTTAAATTTTACCGAAAAACTCACATCCAATCGAAAGAACTGAAGAAATTAAATTAATAATATTTTTATCTTAATAATATTTCAGCATACCTATCTTCATCGTACACATCCGCATACGAAATTTAAACACGTAAGTATGTGCATGAGTTCGCGTATCGTTCCAGGCACAATATCAGTACATTCTGATCGTGGCATGTAGCCGAAGGGCTCGACATCGCTTTTTCTGTGCAATAAACTCCCGATGACGAAACGGAAGAATGCCAACCATCCCCGGAATCATCATCCCGCATAGCAAAACAGAGTTATGAGTTGTTATATGGCCATTCAATCATAGCGTTCGGGTCGTTATCGCGTGTCTAACGATATCATTTAGTGATTTTCGCGCTTTATGGTGCACACTCCTCGGTATCCGTCTCGAGGTACCCACGAATATTCACGATATCTGCTTTTGTCGATCTTATTTCGGCGGAGGCCTGCGCCAGTGGGATAGTGATTGATTTTTCGCGTAGAAGAATTTTATTAAATGGAAATGTAAAAGGTAACGCGGAGGTATTTTAGACGATCAGTCTATCGAACGAATTCTTCAGAACACCCTTTCTAAAGGCGTTTTTCTGTAATAATTTTGTTTGTTTTCATAAAAAAAAGAAAACAAAAGCAATTTTGGCATGCTACAAGTATGCACAGATTACTTACTGAAAAATAAAACCTGACAGAAAATAAAATTCCCAAAAAGGTTCTAATACAATAAAAAAATCCTTTTTACGCCGTTTATGTAAAATGCAATGTTTACAAACTTTGGTTTTGTTGTATGATTCACGATCGAAGACCAAGTTTTATGGGAAGCCAACGAATACGGAACAATATCTGCATTTCGACTCCAACCACCTACATAACGTCAAACTGGGCACAACATGGTTCGTCGGGGGGAAACAGAAAAGTGAAACTTGGTACAATACGCTTGCGATAACCATTCTGTGCGGGAATAAGAAGACCGCCAAGCCAAGAGAAAGCTAAAAGAAACAACATGTATGGCTGCAATACCAAATACCATCAGCAACCCTAGCACGGAAGTCAAAGAAATTTGGTTCTCTGCGAGATTTAGATGTATATGTAGTTCAATTCATTCATTACCGTTTACAGTTTGCCTTGCATGAAAACTTGTATTCAGTTGAAACAAGTTTAAAACTAGCGCAGAACTTTGGAGGCAGTAGCTGAATATGCTTCCAACCAAGATCAACTAAATATGAAGAATAAAATTAAAGCATTCAGGACTTACTTCCCTGCAAATAATTCTGTACTATAAGACAAATCCGTTTTTTTTTTAGGAAACAAAATAGAAACGTAGAATACATTTATCAAGATGCATTGGGTATCCAAAGAATGCTATTCTAACGGTTGTAGATTTGAGACAACCAAAAATAAATGTGAAACAAAATCGGGAGTCGAAAAAATAGGCGAAGGGAAAACAATAAACTAAACGAGCAGTCAACGGTCAACGAGAAACAAAAAGAAACTAAGCCTACACAGAAGGGTTTTTAAACTCGTCAATGCTAGACGTCTATCTTGAGGCGAAGCTGACGGACATCAATAACATAAGAAATGGGTGCAGATATAAAGAGAGAAGAAGAACGGAGAGAGAGAGAGACATAGAATAGAAGATATTGAGTAGTCGGTAGTCGCGAACGCGACGGAAAAACGTCCAAAACAATGCTAAATCTTTCGGAATTAACGACGAAGACGCATCCATCGTCGCACACAGACAATCCCCCAAAGATATCGCGGAGCGAAGATCAGTCATAATTTAAATTTTTCGAAACGACCGAGGCGAAAGGGAAAACAAAACGAAGATCAGAAGTCAAAACATCGGGCGACCACTTCTGGTGCACACAAAAGAATAGTAAAGTAAATCTTAACGATCGAAATAGACAATAGAAAACGGCGGGCAATTTGAATATATTTCAATATTTTATGAAACCAAAACGGTCCCCAGTCAAAAACAGGATGTTATATGTGTGTTGTAGGTACTTTTATAGTGCATATACATATGTGTACACGTAGACGCACACAATCTTCTCTCGTCGTCGTTAAAAAAAAAACATTCTGTTGCCGCGGCTGCCAATATTTGAAATATCTCCGGAGTCGGTCTTTTAAGCGCGCATACGGCAAGATCCGAGGGGAGCATAAAATCCTCTTTAGCGAGAGATGCTGGGATAGAGATCACAATGCATTAATGTAATTTACGATTGCGTGAAACAAAAACAACTCGCGCCAAGCTATACCTGTTAATAGCACCGTATGCGAGTGACGCGGAGTGGAGGATATGTGAATTAAATTCAAACCGGGTAATAAATTATAGGATGCTTATTTATCGTGCATGTATAAGTGGGAAAAAGTGGCTCGCGCGAACAGGCCTTGGCGATGAAGTTCGTTTAGGTAATGGAAGGAAATACTGCAAACGAGTATGAGTTTATCGAATTAGAAATTTATATTTTAAAAATAATAACTTTGTTTTGTACAGCACACTTGTATTGACATGCAATCCATATTGTTGTTATGATATTTGTTTATATACGTTTAAAAGTGTATTCTTTGACATTTTATTGCGAGCCTTAGCAAGTGTTGGTGGCCACATGTAGACAAGAAAAATTTTTGTAGGAAAAGAAAAAATAGTCCAGAAAATAACTTTTAGTGCGCGAAACTAGGTTCACAACGGAAAGTTCAATTATATTTCTTAATTTTAAAATTATGTTATTGCATTCCATATGGACAAGCATAGTGCTATTTACTGTACCTGACATTACCGTACCCAGATATCATCGCTATGTATTTTCGATGGAATTCAAAGTCATCAAGGCTGTTATGTAATTTAATGCAGATATTAAACTGTCGATCCGAATTGCAAAACAAGAAGAGATGAAACAAACAAGTTACGACAACAAACTTTTTTTGAAAATTCCTCGATAAAATATAAAACCTTCAAACCTCACAAAGTAGCTTTATCTTGACTTTCTAATATCTAAATTATTATCCACGAAACAGGATCGGAAAAAAGAATTATTTGGTTTTGAAGCGGAGCCTCAAGTCGAGCCACGATTTTAAATTGGAACATTTCACTGGAGAACATCAGTGTATGGGTACGAAATTTACTATTTGGTCAACTAAACAAGAAAATTAAATTTAGTTCAATATTTAAAATTTCAAAAATTCTAATTGTAAGTACTTTAACCCTTTCGAGCCGGATTTTTTATTATTAAATCATGATTAGATTGTAATTTTTTTAAACAACAACAAGATGAAGGTAAGTGAAATAAACACCTTAAAATGTTATTCGAAAAAAAAGTCCGCCATTTTGTATGGGACATATATATCCCAGTCAGACTTTTTTAGTGGGAAAAATATAACCCATTAGTCGTCGAAATGCAACTTTATTGAAAAAAAAATCAAATGTAGTATATCATTTTAAATGGAAAGGAGTGAAACATGTTTTGCATAGAGGTATGTTGCTGGGTTACATATGACCCAATAGGCTCGAAAGGGTTAATATCCGCCGGTTAAAGATTGCGCTAGCTCATTGCTTTGAGATTCAAAATGTTATTAGAAGAATCGTTTTTATGGTAAAAATATCACCATGGAAGCGAATGGTGTTTTCGGTGGATTTTGACACCAGCAAGAATGATTTAATTCAGACAGTAAACTGTGGATCTGAATTGAGATGGGATACAAAATTTTCGATAAGTTTCAGAAAAAAATGCTTCGATAAATTTTAAAGTTTTAGTAATATATGAAACTATTTCATATAAATGTTATAAATATCAGTTACCAAATTTATTTGGATCCTCGAACAAAATTAGTCAAGAATTGAAGAAGAAAGAACATATTTGATTTCGAGTTGGCTACTGCTTCGAGCCAAGAGTTTTAAGAACGAAAAATACAACATTTCAAAGAAGAACTTTAGTGTCATGGTTGATTGAAAACGCAACGTTTCGCCCAGAATCATATGGGGAAAGAGAAAGTTGGTAGGTCGCAGTTAGCGCGGTAACTCAACGTGCAAATTACGCTGGAACGAAACTAAGTGATTACTACAGCTCAGTATGTGGACCATGCCAGTGGCGAAAATCAACTGCAGTTGATTTTCAATGATTGAGTTGCCCTGACAACTGTGGCCTACCACCTTTCGCTCTCCTGAAGAAGCCGCATATGATTCTGCGTGAAACGTTGAGTTTTCGACTAACCATGACACGATCCAAAGCCGGAACACATTTTGTTGAAATATAATCTATTTAAATTCAATAAAAAGTGTATCTTTTGAATACTAAAATTGTTTAATTTTTCGCTCGATTTCTATTGACAAAGGAAATTAAGTAGAGTTACATTAAATTTTCAATTAAAAAAATGTCCAAGCTATAGTAGCACACTTTCAGCAAAATAATTTGAAGTACGTTCACTACAGCTTCTAAAGAAAATTGGCGATCTTTTTAACATTATCACTAAAGTAATTCAAAGAAATGAGTTGCTTACATTTGGATAATAATTTCTAACATGAAATGGTTTTCCGTATTTCGGTCAACCTTGTTTTTAGCATCAGAAGATGAATGTGTAGTATTTTTTGAAAGGTTAGTACAATTACTTTGCTAACACGTCACACTCCGGCATGTATTTAATTTTAGTTGCGATCTGAAAATACAAGAATTGTTTTAATGAAAATAAGTTTTGGCGGGGTTCGGTACTGCTCTACTAGATTTTGCAATAAAAAAATAACAATTTGCCCCATTTGTTGAAAGACACTCTAAAATCATTAAATTTATTAATAAGCTAAGAAGCTTCTGTATTGCAGTGGTACGTTTACATTCTACCCTTTAAGTAATATGTAGTTATTTAATAGTCTTCTGTCAAATAAGCGCGAACAATTTCACTGCAAGGAAACTTTTGTCGACAGCTTGCGAAGATGTAGTGAATTTCTGACATATCATGAAGCCCTTTAGAGTCTTCTGTTGTAAATTGTTATAGAATTTCTTAAATGATTTTGCAAGAACACATTCGTAAGTTGGTCTCATTCTATTTATGGTTATGAAAAATCTTTTCTTTTGCGACCACATATAGAAAATAAATTAGAACAGCAAAGTCTGTCCTTTTAAAGTAAGAACCATTTATATTAAGAATTACAATCCGTTTGTTTAATAAAATATATAGTAGCTCTAGCAAAAAATGTATGTTGATCTAACAAACTGTTTCCGTCACAAATTTTACTGCGTACAGGACGAGTCGGGAGGAACAGATCAAACGCCAGGGCTATTGTGCACGTGAAATGTAAAAAAAACTAATGTTCTTATCCGATTTTCATTTGTATTTTGACGGTGATTTAATGGTTATTTTCGAGTTTGTACATTATGTTGTTAGAAAATGCCACACACTTATTCAAACTTAGAATATGCAAATATGGCGTTTATTTGTAGTCTTTATAATGAAGCATAAAATGTTTAGTTAAAAGTTATGGTCGAAATTTTTGAAGATTTATTAAAAGAACGCTATGATTAAAAGAAATATTAACGTATGAAATTTTATTTATTTGTAATTTTGTTATAACTTGAAAACATGAAAATAGGATAAGAACATGCGTTGTTTTACATTATTTTCACGTGTACAATACACTCCTGGAGTTTGGTCTTTTCCTTCCAACTCATTCTGTACACTATTTGAAGTAAGATGCAAGATGGCTAGGTCCTAGCGGTACTTTAATGGTAGATCATCTTGAAGTGAGTGCAGAAATATTAGCAGAATTAAAATCAGACTATGGAAAGTAGATAAGACTCCTAATTTCTCTGCCTAGGAAGTAGTAAAACGTTTATTTAATCTGTATCTTTTCACCTGCTTATGCCGAAGCAATATGGAGTAGATTTTTGTCACTAAAACATCATCACGCTTTACCATCAGTGCAGTAGAATAATTCTCGTTTCCTATATTAAGAAATGACAGCTACTCAATTTCATTTGAGTATTGATCCTATCTACCTCCTTATATAAATAGACGTAAGGAACCCTAGTGCGCGAAATAAGAAGACAGATCAGGTCTAATTCCGTACTTTTCTATGCACATTTTCATTTGAAAGAAACCTTCAAACTGCAAAAGACGGGATATTTTCCACCTTCACGATCGAACCCCAGATCTATCGAAAGATTGATTACGTAATTCGACTACGAGAAGTTCTAACATCCCAGCGTAACGTCCCGCTCTCTTCGAACTTGTCGTCGGGCTAATGATGAATTTCGCCTGATGCTGCATCTGGTTACGGAGAGGGCGAACGGGGGACATCGTCGGAGAGGAGCAAGAATAAGGAGGCATCAGCGCAACGGCGGCGAAAAAAGGAAGAGCAAAAAAAAAACAAAGAGGATAAATAAGGCGACCAAAGGCAACATATAGATATATACAACGTACATATACAAAAGGCAGTCGCGAAGGGAGTGAGGCAAATACAGGTTTCGCTTGAACAAAACGAGACGTGACGATTCTGGGCGTGGTCTAGAGATTCATTCTACTTTTACAATAAGACAAACAAGTAGTTCGTTACTATAGCTACCGGACTACGCTCTACCATTGGACGGAGAAATCGACTCTCAGTACGTTTACAACTTGATTATAAAGATTTTTTCTATGTATGTATATACTATATATAAAATCGAGCACGTATATGCTATAGATACAGTGAGAGAGGCTCCGTATCTTTTATATCTACGTATTTACGATTATTATTTTAGCGTTGGATGAAATATCTTCGTAATACTGAGCAGAAGAAGCAATTCCGTTTGATTCCTAAAACATTAATCAAGGCAAAAACCAAGCAGTAATGAATAGGGACCATTCAGGTATGGATTCAATCGATTATTATACTAAGAAGAAAATATCTGCTAATAATAAACCTCAATTTTGCAATAAGAATCGATCTCATTTTTTCCACGATCTTTTTAAAAAATCTCGCTCTACTTTAGGACTTTGTGACTTGAGCATTTTGATGCATTAAGAATGCTTGCTTGAAAACGTCAGTAACACCAAGAATGAACTATTTAAAACTGTTTCTGTATATTGGATATGGGCAAATTTTCTTTGAAGTCCAGAGTTCTCTTTCAGGGCAACAAATGGATTAAGTTTGAAATTCCAATCTGCATCTCTAAACAACAATAGATATGGAAAACAACACGCTCAGCACTACACAAGTTTGACTGTTTCAAAGATGCGCCGATCCTTATTTTCAACCAAAATGATGCGAGAAAAACTCTATTTCTGACATACCTATTCTGTCCCTACTCTCGAGAAAAAAGTATATTTACAAGTGCCTACTTTTGCCGCCTACACACAGGTAGGTACTTGTAAATATACCTTTTCCTCGAGGCAAGGATAGAACCGACATGCTAGAATTAGAGTTCTTTCTCATATAATTCGGTTACACGGTTGAAAATGAGGATTGACGCATCCTAGAAACAGATATCCCGGATTAATTAAACTAATGTGGTGCGGAGTGTGCCGATACTTTAGTGCTGTTTGCCATATTATCCCACAGTCCTCGCTATCCTAAGTCATCCTTTTCAAGATTTAGAAAGAAGAAATGTTCTAGAAATTAGTTTTTGTGAATTCATTAATTTAACAAGGTGATAAGGCCTGTACAGAAGTAAATTAATTTTGGAAAAGAACTTGCCAAAGATGTGATTTGTTTGTTACAATAGGCTTCCGTGGACATTATCTAATGTGGACTGATTTCCGAGCAGGAATTTCGTTAAAAGGTTACTGGTCTATCAACACTTTGTACGGAGACATCTCTGGGCTGCTGTGTTTGGGAATACAACTAACTACAAATAACTACCATATCAAAAGTGGAAATGAGAATATATCTCGTGTACTCTAGATTAGCCTTTTAGAAAATCCTTAATCGAAACTCTATTTCAGTGTTAAATATGCAGCCCCCCTAGAAAACTTCATGCCATCGTAAGCGAAGTGTATGCAGAACAGTGTAGAACAATTTCGACATGATTTCCGCCTGAAAATCAATCTACAATGTGATTTATGGTATTTTGTCTTTTCATATCTTCTTTTAAGCGCCAAAATTGCAAAATTTCTTTGTTTAACCACTGGGCACTTTACGTTAGCCCAACACGTCTGATTGGCACGAACCAAACAGGTATTGCCTTGACTTTTTTTATTTGGAGAAACGCGTTGGGTAATTTATCTATTATTAATGTTTTGCAACTAATGTTTGACGACATGTTGCAATTTTCCCACATGTTCTACGCCACGCTCGGCCAACCTACGGCCCGCGAAAAATCAAAAAATCTAAACAAAAAAGAGTTTAAAAGGCAACTTATTCTTAAGAAATCAAAAAAAAATGTTGAATATTACGGAAATAAGAAAAATAAACATATGGATGGTATAACCATCATTGTTAAAAATGAAAGAAAAATTAACTAGCATAATGGCCGAGGCTGTATGGCTTATACAAGTTAATAAATATCCCGCGTAAATATTCTAGTTGTAAATTTATTTAAATGACCATCAGTTAAAGATTTTTCTCTGAAGTTTTCATCGCATATAACTTCGAAACCGTCTGCTCTCAGAGCATACATAGCGAAAACCGGCCGTTGAAGTTTTCGAAGTTCACCAAAAGTTTAATTGTAATGTAGTTGTAATTTCAGATTAAGAACATTAGCGATTTGATATTTGATTGTCTTCAGTTTAACTACTTCCGATTTCTTTGAGAAAGCCTTTGAATTGCGGAAATATGGTTTATTGAACGTGAACGGATGAAATTAACCTACATTCCGCAACGTGCATCATATCTAAAACATTGCAACATGTCTGTTGATTAATCAAACACTGTATCGAGACAGAAAGCTCCAAATTTTCGGTTCTCATGAAATATTTCACTTAGGTTACAGATCCCTTTTTCAGGCCAATCATGGTCGGTGCACCATCAGTCGTAATTCCGCAGAGATTTTACCAATCTAATTTCTATTTGTGATTGATACATGCAGACGTGTCTTGAAATATGTGTTTACACTTACTTTGTCTATTCGTTCTTCATCCAGCTTTAGGGCTGAAGATAAAAATGCATGAATTCTCGAAACGGCTATTCTGAATCAATCAAATTATAACTTGAGTGGTGCGGAGCAAGTCGCTGCTATAGTATTATTACAAATAGTCCATTACTTCTTCTTTTTGAGAATGTCTTATGCAAATTTGTTAAATTATTATTTAGCAAAAATAGATCGATAATGACTTATAATTAAAGATTTTGAAAAAAAAAAAATGAGCAGCTTTACGTAAATATCAAAATAGCGAACCTGTACTTGAACTTTAGCAGCAATGGGTGTATAAATATTAGCATTTTAAGTTGGTAAAACAATTGACTAACATGACTTGTCCAAGAAATAACTTAAAGTGGTTCAGCAATAACCAACGCAAATACTTTCCACCCAAACTGAAAAATATCTATATAAAAAAAGTAAAGAAATTAGTACCTACGACAAATGTTTCGAAAACCTTTAACAATTTCGAATATAGCAAAGTAACGATACTGCACATCTGTATCAAAGACAACGCTCCTAGATATCCTTTCCGACAGTGTCTAATCCTCAAAGATCCCGTATAATTATTCCGTCTGTCCAATCGTTAGACAAAAGAGGAATGGAGAATATATAAGAAGAAGAGAATACAAGATAGCGATCTTCAAAGAAAAAAAGGTCGTCGTTCACCGAAAAAAGAAGAATGGTCTCTACGTAGCTGCTCGCAACAATGGGACACACAAAAATAACACACGAAAATCTAGGTCCATTTACACATTTCTATAGTCTCTCGGTCCATATAGTTTCGTCGCTAATCCCGAACGCAGTTATACAATTATCGAAAAGGTGGGGAGTCGTGAGACGAGAGGGAGCGGCAATGACCAGGTGTCTCTTTTACGTGATGGCAAATAGTGCACTCCCGAAAAGATGTCCCTTATACGAACTTTTATTACCTGAGATCAGTTTTATCATTAGTGCCGCGCATTTGTACTACCCATATAAGGATAGGTAAAGCTGAGCATGTATGATGCTCGGAAAATAAAAACAGCTGCATTTATTTTCCTTGTATCTTGCTGGATCTAAGCATGTGCGAATAAATTCGTATTAGATGCTTAAATACGTACGATCACGAGCATAAAGTTAATCCTAAGATAAAAAAAATTTAGTTTGATTTATTTATTCGAATATAATTTTAAAGTAACAGAGATACTTTGGTCATAAATCAAAAGCAGACAAGTTGAAACAATTTTAACAAAAAACAATGTTAGAAGTGAGGGATGCGGAGAAAATCTCAATATATGACGTGTAAATTTCAAATGTTTGGCTCATAAGCACCTAGTTAAGGAAACCTATGGAGCTAGAAAATTCAAGAAGAGACCTTGCAAACCACGAAGAAAGGAAGTAAGAGGTGTTCCAAATTGCAAGGTATAGGAGGAAATGAAAGAAAATGCAAAAAACCTATATAATCCAACTCAGAGACCCTACACCGAACGGTAAATGGGTTCCGGGTTATTTAAGCAATAAGAGGAAAGATTTACCGAATAGATACAACTCCTTCAAGTATTGCATTTCCTTTAAAAGTTAAGCAACATCAAAGTTGGTAAGATACAAATGATACGTAAGATGCGCGAATAAAAGTAGTCTTATAGCATCAATGGGTTTTTCTATACAAATATCAAAGAATTTTTTGCCAAATTCAGTTTTATTTCTCAATGTAGTCTATGTCCCTTTAATCCGTCCAAATTGATGCAACAACATTTTGTTTTTCATCAAATACGGCCATTTTCCCGCAATTTCTTCAGTTTTTAAAAAAACGGCCATGACTTTCCCAGATGTCTTAGTTCTTTTTCGGAGCCGATTCGACCTTCACAGTTGACTATTTCGAGTATGCGACCAAGCTGGCACGACCACGTTTAAATTCAGCTGACCAACATTTTACTGTGCAGAATCTGACGCAAACTACAACAACTGAATGTCCGCGGCTGACATTTTTATGAATAACGCAAGACGTTTTAGACTACCTTTGTATCTTGATCTACTAGAGAAAATGCGATATATCCGAAAAAAAATTAAATCGCTATTTATTATATTTATATTTATATATATTTGCTCAGGTGTAAGTGTTTCAATTAAGAAAACCGTTACAAATATTTTGGGCTGACTTCTTTTATATAAAAAAAAGCTACGCCATAAAGAGGATTGTAATCTCACAGTTAAAATGAGAAAGAGATTCATTTTGTCAACTAAAGCATTAATATTGTTTGGCTTTATTCCGTCAAAGGAAAAGATCAATTTAAGAAATTTTCTATCCTATCGATATCGCATTAAAATGTTCTAAAATTACTCTAAAGGTAAATTACGATAAAAATTATTTTCAAGCAGGTATGCTTGGTAATTTCGCGCGTTGCACCAACACAACTTCAGCTGACATTCAGAAGCGACTAAATTCGACGCCAAAAACAACATAGGCAGGCACCAGAAACTTGATACCTGCTGAAACATAATCCTTTTGAAATGAACTTGGCAATTTAAAAAAGGCAAAATTCATCTTTGTAAATGGTTCGCTACATGTCGTAACCTGCTCCTTAAAGAAGTTTAATTTTACGGTAAGAATACCCAAGATAAAAATAATAGCACAGAAAATATTTAATTAGCAATTTAATGATTTTTATACCTCATTATATAGCAGAGATAATTTTAGGGAAAATTAATCCAGGGGATGGGTAGCAACAAGTTCTAAGTAACAGATTGATTAATAACAATACCTTCCATCAGCTTGAACCGCCAAATTTCTGAGGTAATCGTGAAAGGTGTCGTTGCTAGACTGTATTCGGTCATTAAGGTTCGACAAACAAAACTCCAACATCTGCTATTTATCGCTGTAGGGTCGAATATAATCTATGGGTATATGTGATACGCACTTAATATCCTTTTCTCCGGAAAAATTTCGTACCAATCACATTCTGTCAGCGATTGGGATCGAGATTGTATTGTGTTTAATAATGAACACACCAGGTATATGTCCGATCTTATCTATATACAAAAGCAACGCGCGTCGGTATTCGGAATTCGAAAAACTTGAAAAGAAAACGAAAGATTTACTTGAGGATCTATCTACGCTTCGTATATACATATTCGGTAATTTAAAATTAAGCCAGCGGAGGGAGCGTTCGAATCGAACCGACGAAATTAAACTAGCAATCAAACCCATCCGAAGGGATGAAGATTCATTCGTATTCCGCAAGTATCGATGGGGTATCGGGGATGGTTTTGCATTTTTTATGCGCGCGGAAATAAATCCTTAAAAGAGGAGGACGGCTAGATTAGTTTTGCATGGAAGGGAGCTTGGTTCCTCCGCAAACTGTGACTCATTAATTTTGCACCATAAAAAATACGACACATGCGATATTATTCTTTCTTTTTTTGTTCCCCGCTTGTGTTTTAAGGGGGAGACCGCTTTTTTCATTTGGAAAATTTATCGTTTTTATTGATTGCGATATCGACACCGTTTGATATATTATCGGTATACGTTTATGGTCAAACGGTACCTTATGCTACATGTGTTAAATATTCTTTTGTAATAAATCATGTCATAAAATATTAATCTTCCTAATTAAGGCTGCATATGTAATGCTGAGCTGTGCTTTACTAAGAACGAAGTAAATAAAGAATCTAAAAAAAAAACATCAATAAACTCTGGAGAACAAGCCACATTAAAAAAGGTATTTGATTAAGAAAACAGATGCTCTGAACAAATACAAAGCTTATGGAGAATACGATAGCATTAGTGGCATCTTTAGTTTATAAACAATGAAGAATTACATCGAAAAAGCTGCATTCACATTGGGGTATCTGGAAATTAATATTAAGAATTAAAGCACAGTGCCAAAGTTTGTATGAAGCAAATTGAATGCGACGTAGCGTTTGTAGTGTAGTGCGAAATTATGCGAACGCCAAGCTAAGAGAGTTACAGTTCTGCATCAATACAACCAACCAATCATCAATTTCGTATGTTTGATTTAAAACGAGCTTTTCACAATCAAACACGATATATTTATCAAAATTCTGGTTATCTTATGTTATAGCTATCCATTTATGGTCAATATAATTCTTACGCTAATTTCGCACTACCCTGTTGAAGGTAAAATGTTTGAGGATGGCATATTTATTTATTTTCAAACCATTTGTGACCATATCTTTGTATCCAACAATTTTGATCAATTTCATACTATTTTGACTAAGCTTGCTGTAAGAGAGTATAATAGATTAGAATAATTTTCATTGATCCTTAGGCTTCTTCAATGCTTACAATAAGTTAGTTTATAGGATAAAACAAGAAAAAGCACCGAACTTCCACGTATATCTGCCATTATTTACAAATTCGTTCACCATTCCGACCAGTTGTAACAGTTTCGTTCGATTAGATATTGTTTTAACCAGTCCGAGGCCCGCATGCCCGATGGGAGCCGTTAAAAAATTCGGAACCTCCAATAGTTGGCGATTTTTTATTATAACAAGCGTGATTAGGTATATTTTGAACGATATTGTTCCTGTCTTTAATTTCGTAATTATGAATGTCTGTGTACTTTTTACCATTTTCAAACTTAATTTAAAAATGCTGGACCACTTGGATACTGTATAACAGCTGTATTCCTTCGTTGTATATGCAAATTAAATGTATTCTAACCATCTTCACTATATTCGAGTTGAGTTAGTTACGGTTTAATCAGTTTGCTTTTAAAAAAATTCCGCATTGACTAACTTCTTTTGTTTGGAGAATCCTTTATAGTTTCATTTATACTCATGGTTTCATAAGTACTACATCTATCTTTCCTCTATCTTTTCATTTAATAAAAAAGAAGAACCTTGAGTTCATTTACGTATTTTTTGAATCTCCGGCCAACGCGACGAGAGAACCTAGCACATCAATATGAATAATTTCCCAATAAATAAAAAGTAATAAAGGCGAACTCCGTAGGGGGTTTATGGAGCAAAGGAAGAAGAAGACGGGGGAAAAACATAACGCGCAGGGACAAAACGGAGTTGATTTACGAAAAACAAACTCTCATTTATCAACCATTCTATCCAATATTCCATCAAGATACAGGAATCTATTCGCGGCGCCGCAACAAGCCCCATATATTATTGACGACAGCGCGTACGACGCCCGTACACCCGCCACCATCACACCGTTATACAGTTGGGCGCAAAATAATGGCGACAGAAATAAAATGGTGTGGCATATTCTTATACTTTAGTACATAGTTATAAGGCGAGTACCGATGTAGTATTATGTTGGTATGTACGGTAAGTATGTCTTGAAAGTGGTATAAACATGAGATCACATTGTAGCCAAATTACCATATGTGCACTTTATCATCTCAATGTTATTAATGAAGTGTCATTATTGTTAATGTCAAGCCTTTGGGTATAGCGATACTGTTTTCTTTTTATTAGGTGCATTTTTTGATATTTGCATATCGCGATGGTAACCGAAAGGTTGGTGAAATAAATTCTACAGATGTATAGAATTCAAATATTTACCTGCATTAGCTCATCTTCTTAATGAAGGATGCTAACAGGCACAAACTTTCTACAAATGTGTTGTTGTCTTATATAGCCAATTCGAGTTATTCAGAAACTTTGTGAAAAGCTTACGAACATTATCAAAGCAACTATTCTTTAATAAATGCCCTTTAATCAAAAAATAAAACAAATTAATTATTGCGAATGTGTTGATCTCGGTGAATTATACAAACTTTGTTGAACAACCTGATTGATTACAGTATGTAACGCATAGATTACCAATTCTTAAGAGATGCATAAAATTGAAATCTGAAGATGCATGTTATCCATGTAATTAAAAAAAAAATTAACTTACTATACAGCGTGCTCAAAATTGCAAAACCGCAAAAAATACATAATTAGCCCATTATTTTCAACTAAATATTCTTCATAAAATTATAGTAATGAATTTAATTGATTATTTTTTTATAAAATTTAATCTTATAACTGTGAGACATATTTGAATTTTTATTTATTTTATATAAATTTTCAAGGTTAATTGTACAAAAAAATGGAAATATAAAAACAAAAAACTCTTAATTAGAGGCAGATATCCTCCTATTTTCTTAGAAACTACAAGTACAGATAAACCATTTTTTGATGAACTCTTGTTTCAGGTTAGTAAAAGCCAATTTCCACCGATATTCTTCTCTTTTTATTTTGTGAACTGCCAACTATATTAACGTGCATTAGCTGGTTGCTACAAGCAGACTTAACAGGTTTAACATAAATTGGAAGAAAACGGTTACAGTAAAACTGCAGATGCCTAGTGAAAAGATTCCAGAACTCGCCGATAAGTTAATAAAATACCATATTAATAGGTGTCTTTTTTCTATCGAATAAGGATTATTTTACATTCCACAGGTTTTGATAGTTATTTTTTATTGCAAAAAAATTTTAATATGGGATATAGAAATCTTTATTTTAAAAAGTGGCCAGCAATCATTATACTGCATCAAATTCCCTAACCACGAACAGGATTAGCTTTAATTTTGGGTTATTGCCATCAAAACTACATCATTGCTTCTTTTCTCATAACATTAAAAGATGTCAAAAATTGTACAACTAAACTAAAGACACCGCTTCCTTACAATACTGACGCTATTATTCTGTACATGGCTATACACAGCCTTTTCGATTCCAATTACGCAGCCCTGCCACCTATGCGGATACCACTCAACTCCTGTACGTTTCCAGCTAGAACTATCGTCGAGCAGTATGTACCACTGGTGCCGCACCGCCATTACGAATTCATATGAGAAGCACAGGGGGAACTTGAAATATTAATTTATATTTCCCATTTTTCCGTGGAAAACAATTCATAGCGAAATCGTATGGAGCGTAATGGGGGAGAGAGAGAGAAAGAACCGGTAAACGTTCCCTCTTCGTTCCTTCTTTCGCGTTTAGTTTAGAGTCCAAGAGTTTTTCTTGGGGGAAGGTTGTTGGTAAGTGCGTGCTGGCTGGGGTAGCCTGTATACGCGACCAGCTTTCTTGTTAGCAAACAAACAAATGGAGGGGTTGCGTATGTTGAACTTTTTTCGAAGTTCAAGTACAGTAAAGATGTAAAGGAATACAAATAACACATAGGCGGTCGTAAGAGTGGTAATTTCGACGGTATTGTGAATAATGAAATATTTAGAATCTGTATTATGACGTATGTACATTACAGTTACATCAGTGATTTTGATGGTATCTTATCAGCTACAAGAGAACCTGAATTATAATAGTCAAAATGAAATTTATCTTCTTTGTACTATTGCGTCATTGTTTGGTTTTATCACAGCGTGTTCCGTATCAAAACTAAACTAGCAACATTGTTTATTCTTGTCGAGAGTCTGTAAGTATCAAATAACCATTACGCGTGATTGAAAATTGAGATACTGCTCATAAGCACTAATTATTTGGAGTACTTCAGTGTTATTAACACATATTCCTTTTCACAGTGACGACTTCTAAAATATCTGGCGAAATTTGCAGTAATTTGGGCTTGCGGTTCAAAAATTTGGCGTTAGTACCGAATCGCCCGGTGCTATATCATGAGATAACTGGCATAACTTTACACCCTGTTTCTATTTTGATCATCCTTATTATTATTTAAATTGAATAGCGACAAAACATAGTTAGATATCTAATGCTCTTAATAGAGTTAAAGGATTTAAGCTACCTACCCATATTTAAAGATAAAACAAAAATATTGACAATAGAGATAAATTTCTAAGCTGCTCTCGAAAGTTTATTTCAACCAGTTTTTATCCGATGTAGAGTTCTTTTTGTTCGTAACCCGAGAAAGTCGAAGATGCTAATTTGACACCAGGAATTGTATGAAATATAGCTAACTGACAAATAGTTAAGAGTATCAATAATGAAATGAAATCAATACCAACAAAATTTGATTAGAATCAGAACATATTGGTACAGATTTGTGTACGGTAAATTGGAATAATTTTATCAATATGTTATGCATACTTATTCTCTCGCAGAAATATTGAAAAACGAATTAAAAATTCTTACCTAAATTCATTTGAAATGATACAGTTTGTACTTTTCAATAAAAAGCTATCAAGTTATTTACAACTTTTCAGGGTAATAGAGTAAAAGATCTTCATTTGAATAATTTAACTTTTAATAATGTTTGTCGAAACATTTCGTGCTAGACATATTCGAATAACATGCAGAGAAATAGACAAGACAAACTTTAAGTGGAAGACTTGCCAAAGCTGTAAAGTCCCCCTTTTCGAAATCATATCTTCTATATACGCACGTAATTAATATAAGCATTTTATTTGTATTACATGGAATCGCTAATTTTAGTTTACGTTAGTAATTTAAGTGAAAATGTAGCACAATACGGATGTTTGGAATAAGCAAGAAGAATAATTAAATAATAACCGCGGAAAAACACAAATCTCTCAGAACTAATTAGGGTATAATAAAAATTTACTCACCGCTAGCACCGAAAACAGCATGCTGCAGGAAAGGATTCTGCGCACCATAGGAACTATTGTTGCCGAGCCCGTAGAGTTGCTGGAAGAAGGCTTCCTGATTCTCGTCCTGTTCCACCTTATTGGCACCAACCTGAATACCAGCCATCTGAAGCAACTGCAGCTGGGTATTATTGTTGAGGTTTTGCTGTTGAGGATTCGTCGTGGAGTCAGCGGATACCGCGCCGGAAGCGCCGGGTATCGGCGGAACCGTAAATTCGCCGTCGTTCATACCGTCTTTGCTTGCGTTTTCCAGATGCAGTCTAACGTTTGCGATGTGGCTCTTTGTAAATATGTGGTCTTGGATCGAGTACTTGTGTGAATATTTGAAGCAGCAATATTTACAATCGTCGGGTACTTGCGAATTCTCGGAATCTGTATTTCCGATAGCTTTCTGTAGGGCTATCTTGCTTTTCTTCTCTTTAGCTCTTGCGTTTTGGAACCACACTTGCACTACGCGTTTTGGCAAACCGATTTCTCTACCCAACATTTCACACTCCGCCATCGTTGGTGTTTTATAGTCACCGAATAAAGATTTCATAATTTTCACTTGTACCGAAGACATTTGCGTTCGAAATCGTTTTATACCACTATTACTACCACCCCCTCCAGCACCACCACTTCCAGAAGTTGGAGGACGTTGTGAACTTTGAGTGCTGCTAGCTGGCGATGTAGGATTACTTTCGTCATCGTAGAATTCGGTAGTTTCCGACATGGAATCACTTCTTTCATCGCACAAGGATCGTTCGCTCAAATCCGTTAAGGGACCAGGGTCGCAGAGGCTTCGTTCATGATCCATATTCACTTTCATAGGTCGTGATAAATCAACAGGCTTAGACAGATCGAGTGGTATTTCACCTTCTTCTTTCCCAGTTTTGATTTCACTTTTATCGCCATTGGAGGAGGCAGCATGTGCTTGTAATTCGCTAATGTACCTTTTCATACTTTCCTCGTAGTATTTTTTAATCGAGTTCTCCATCTCTGGATTCATATTGTGAAACATTGGCGGGATCATACCGGCAGGAGCCTGTTGAAACTTGTTATCGCCACCGGAACTTAAACTAGGTGAAGATTCTAGGCTTGCCTCCTCATCTGGTAAGGCGTCGATGTTAATTTCACCTCTTGCGCACTGATCCGCATGTTTGGTGGTTAGATGAGATTCTAAAGCAGATTTCACTTTAAACAAAGCAGGGCAGAAAGGGCATCTTTTATTAATCACCTGAGCGTGCGCTCTAAATTGTCCTTTGCGTTCACGAGCTCGAGTATTTTGAAACCATACTTGTACTACACGTTTTTTTAATCCGACCTCCCGAGCTATATTTTCCAACATCTTCCTTGATGGATTACTTTCGATTTGGTATTTTTGATAAAGGTAGTCTAACTGCTCTGGTAAAATCGTTGTTCTCAAGCGTTTATCTTTAGGTTGATCCGAAACGTCGCTTTCACCATCGTATTCTTCCAATTTTCTCTTTTGAGTATTAACATTGTTCAACATATTCATCAAAGGATGCGGAATGGGTGAAGCCGTCTTGTTGTTTGTTTGTTCTGTTACCAGATTAGCGTTCATTTGTTGTAACTGGGCATGTTGTTGAAGGATACCGAAAGGAGAGTCGGGAGGGTATGTTGGAAATAAGTTTGGATTCATGATATGAACTAATTGATGCTCCCTCCATAAATCGAATCTGGGAAAGACTAGATTGCATTTATCGCATTGAAATGTGCCTTCTTTTGCTTCTGAAGTACCAGAGGAAGACATGGGAGAGTTCGGAAAATTTCCACTTGTTGGTGTAGGTGTTGTTGGAGGATTAGGTTGGAGTGGACTTTGTGAAGATGTGCCTTGCATCTGAGGACTTTGAGGAATTGGAGGTTGTTGTTGATTCTGTTCTATGGTGGTACTACTGTTGGAATCTTCCGAACTTAGAACGGCAGCTATTTGGGCCGCTGCCGCTTGAGCTTGCGCAGATCTTTTAGCATCTTCTTCTTTGAAGCAGTGAGTCTTTTGATGCCGTATCAGCTCGTAGTATCTTTGAAACACAAGCAAGCATTTTTTGCACTGGTAGTTTAATCCTGGTGTTCTTTGAAATCTATTTGTACCTGCTTCTTCTGAGATTCCTGGTGATGGCTCAACAGCTGGTTGGTTTTCATAGACCTTCCTAGCTTTCTGCCTCGCGTTTTGAAACCATACAACTATTACTCTTGGGCTTAAACTTAACAACTTTGACAGATATTCTAAATCGTCATCTTTGGGATAAGCGTTATTCTCAAAAAACTCTTGCAATACTTTAATTTGGTAATCGGTAAAGCGAGTTCTATTCGCTCTTTTGCCACTACTGCCTACACTAGAATTAGATCCAGATCCTTGGTATTCTCGATTAGGGCTTAGGCATCGATTCGGCGTTAAAGGTAACATACTTTGTAGATTATTAGGACTGGGAAAGACTTGCTGGTTTAATTTGGGTGGTGGTAACATCGGACTTTGCAAAGGGTGTTGCGCAGAAGATGTCAAATTTAGAGCGGATGGTGTACTGGTTGTTGTAATGGTATCGCCAAGTTGAGAAGCAATAATGGAGGTTAACGTGAGACTGTTTGGCGTATTTGGAGTGGACAAATGGCTCATATTGTGCGATTCGGAACCGCTTATCGAAGAAGCTGGACTTGGAGGCGGTTGAAGGTTCGATGCCATATTAAATATATTAGGTTTTTCATCAAGATCATCAGGAATCTTATGCTCTTCGATATTATGAAATTTAGTGGAGGACGTATCTTCCACCGGTTCTTCTTTCATTTCGCTCTTAATTTCGTTCTGCAAAGGCGGTGGTGGGGATTTATTTTTAATGGCATTTTCTTCTGTACTACTACCTGAGCTGTTTAGAGGCATCACTTTCGCCTCACCAGTCTTTTCGTACTCTTCCAGGTTTAGTGTTGTTGATGGTGGATTATTAAAATTATACGGACTGTCTTTGTTGCGTTGGCGTTCTTTAAAGAGCGTATTTCTGAACCAGTGCTTTATGACCTTCGGCGGTAGGCCGCTTTGCGAGGCCATTTCATGTATTTGCTCTTCGGACGGCGAGTTGTTGATGTCGAAATGGGCGCGTAAGATCTTCAACTGATCATCGGTAATGCGAGTTCGAGCTCGTTTCTGATTGGCAGCTGCATTAACGGCCTATTTAGGAGAGATATGTGTTTATTTCAAATGAATGTGAAAAGCAAAAATATGCACAAAATACCAATTCTACTTAAACAGATACTTTCGGTCTAAATCTGTAGAAGAAACATGATAAATCCTAAAGATCATGGGACTAACTGACATTATACATTTTGGGAATTGTTCCTTGAGCAGTTTTTAATTTTAATTCAATTCATTCTAACAGGCCAAAATACTTTATTGTAACTTCCCAAAAAACATCTGGTTTATTGACTTTAGCCGATTTCATCATATTTCTTTTGTAATCCTAAATAATTCCATCGAGTAGAGGCATATAATGTTAATATAAATCTGCACGCACACTTAACATTTACAAAACGGTCTTTCCTCCAAGAACGGTAAAGCACGAATTAACTCGTTAACTTATGACTAAAAAAAGAAGAAACATCTTTTTCAATGACGGCAGTTCGTGCACTGAGACGCATGTGTAGATATGATAATTTACAACATTATTGTATTACTTTTATGGAATTTAAGCGGTCGGCTTTTTATTTACCGCTATTGTAAAGTATAAATACAAACAGTGACTTTGACATCAGCTGCAGGTAACATACATTGCATAGGCAATACACACTGTGTCGCCGAATGTGATATCCCACTCTCGTAAACTCTCAAATTATTGTTCTTGATCGATAGTTTTGCTTATTTTGGGATGTTAAATAAGGCGGTCAAATTTGTAATAAGACATAACAAACGAATTTTATTATTAAAAATCCGTGATTTCTCAGACGTTATTACATTTTTGAAAAATATCAAGCATGGTATAGAATCGAACCTGATATCTCCCGCTATGCTAACCACTGCACTATATGCTAGGAGCAAAAGCACATATTTAAACATATGGATTTTCAAGGAAGCCAATATACCGACTATTGAGACGATTGAATAACTCAAAATCATTTATTTAATCGCAAAAATTTTATTATATGAAGAAGGAAAATACATTGTAAAGGTTCAGGTTTAATTGTAGATGTGCCATCAATGTCTGTCGAGTGTTAAGTTAGCTTTTTCATTTAGAAAAAACAAACAATTTTTATTTGAAACTTTTGCTTATTTAATAGCTATTTACTAATATAAACAGTAATAAGATAATTAAATGAAACAAATATTATTTGCATGTTCTTACATAAATATAATACTTTTGTCATTTTTACCATATGCCATGCCAGCTGCGCATATTGTAATCGCTCGCAGTCCCTAATAAGCGCGCACGAACGATTTCTTAATCGGCCGATCCATTAAACGGGTAGCAACGATTCGCATTTTAATTAGAACGAGCCCACGAACGATAAAAAATCGGTCAATTTCGCAATCTGTATTATTTGGACACAAATCACAAAATTGCGCTGAGCGTAATTAAATTACGTCAATTGCTGTATGTGTATCGCATAGGTCTGCGTATCCGTGACCGCCACACCATCGCCACCGCGCTAGTTTGCGCGACGGGGAAATTGACAAATGTAGGGAAAGAAGCGTGCAATAACAATAGAAGCCACCTTAATCTGTAGCTCATTTATTCCTTTACTGCTGTTATTTTAAAGCGAAGCCTACTTGTTTCCTTCTGTTTGTTTTAATTACTTTACTAATTTTTATATCGACAAGTAGTTGCTCAATAACAATAAATTTCATATAAAAATTTTGGCTTTTTGTGGAGAAAAAATACTTACTGTTAAAAAATATAGGTTACCATCTGAAAAAACTAATAGTTTACTTAATTGTGTCAAGATAAATGAATCATCCGGTATACCCTTAATGTGACGAAGAGCTTTTTTGGTTTTAAAGAAAAACTGAAGATAATTCTTCAACAGAGCCAGATACCTGATTTATAAAAGGTTGATTTCCCGCTAAACACCAGTAACCTCGCCTGCGCGGCCACCAGATCTAACCCCTTTAATTTTCGTCCACCAGGGTTATCTAAACCAAAAGGTTTAAAGAAACGTGTTAAACAGCGATCTTAATTCATTGAAAGGAGAATAGTTGCTTTAATGGGAATTTTTTTTTTTTCATTAAAGCCTGTACATTAACCAATTTTCAATTTTAACCTTTTAATATCTATAAGGCCTTATATGTATTTTCGTAAGCTTAACTACCGAACTCAGCATCCCAAAATACGCAAAACAATCGATCAAGAATTACTTTTCCTCAAAAAAGAAAAAATAAGAAAAAGAGTGAAGTATCCCATCCGGGGACACATTGTATAAGCGCGTGTATGTGCTGCCCTACCTAGTCTCTCAATGCATCTTTTCGAGCGGCTTCGGAAAAGCTCTATTTTACTATTCGCTTTCCTAAGAGACAGATATCCATAGATGTGCGCACGACCAACATTAATAAATAGCAACAAATTGGCAATAAATCAATTACGATAATTATCACAACGTACAAGGTTACGACGCACAAATAGCAATTAAAATAATCAAGAGTCGGATCGGTCTTGGTCCGGCAAGTAATTGTCAGATCTCAGAATGTATAATTATTGGCAAGTGGTCGCTTGCCTTTACTGTATAGCTGTTGCCGGTATGTTTCGCTGTGTTAGCTGCGAATACCTTGTACGATCGTCATGTAAAAGCACACCAATCGGCTGATTGTGTCCCAAAGTATATTATTTCCGTTGAGATTTGAGATGGAGGAGAAATAAGCTTCTATACAGGGTTACTAAAAAGCTACGAAGTGTTAAGTGTTTAATAAATCGAAGGAGTTTTAGAAAATGAGGGCCTATTTGTCAAGTTTAAAATACTTAAAGAGAAATATCGGCTGAAGTGAAAGAATGTTTTTTTTGGGCAGTATCTTATTATTATAACTCCAAAGCAAAATAATTGCATATACAAGGTGTTTCAGTCTACTCATCCCCGATTTTTTTTTTCTCACGATTTGTTGTACGAGAATGGTATGTGAAGTACCCGTGTTTGCCGACAGATGAAAAGCTGGATGCACTTCCTTCCACGACTACCATCGGATGAATTTAACCTGGCTGTCGTTGATGAGGAACGGATAGGTCGTCCTATTTAAATGAAAGTTCATGATAGCAGACGGTGGGGTGATTAGCGATTGTTAATATGGTAAACGTATGCAAAATATCCTTAAAAAAATTGGGTATTTGAGAGATGGGTGAGGTGAAACGGATGCCGTGTCTGCTGACCATCAAAAACGGAATAGCGTGATAACTTCCAAGCAAAGTTTGGATATGATCAAGTGCAGCACCCATGAAAGGAAGGGCAATACTATGTTGACCTATTGGACCGATTTGATGTTGAATTAAAGAGAAAGAGGTCTCATCTAGCGAAAAAAAACGCTACCATCACGATAACAAATTTTTTTGTCTTTCTTAACACAGGCATTTATATAGTATCCCCCTATAGTTAGACTAATGCTAGCAAGTAATCCTCCCTAAACTCTAAATGCGTCAAACGGTTTGAAAATTTCGGTCTTTGCGAAATATCTTTTAAAATATTTACTTTGGCGCTAATCCGTCCGAGACGTTCTTTTGTGCTGTTTGTCATGATTAGTTTTTTTCAATTTTTAAAGAATTATTTAGTTTATACGAATAAGGAGGTAACATCTGTTCGATTTAATGTCAATTAAATGTGTTTTAAGGAATTGCGAAATGAAACTAAAACGTGTCTATTATAAATCAAAGGAAACCAAAATGTTTCGATAATGGTTTCATTTAAAATATTTAAATTAAATTTCTGACGGCCCTGTATACATTCGTAGCTTTACCGTTCTTGGATTTTACTTCGTGATATAGCCCTATCAAATGATACCATCTTGCAGTAACAAAAGGTACAGGAGGCGATACTAAATATATTCTGTAGATAGTACGCACATATACCATTCTATATACCAATATTACAAGATAATTATAAGCTTAGCAGTTATTGACTTAAATGGGTTATTAATGAGACATATCTTTTGTTTCTTCTTTTATACTTTTTAATATCGAAGCATTTAAGTTAAAAGCAGTGAAATTTTTAAAACGAAACGTACGAACTTAGGTAATACTGATTTTGAAAAGTATAAAGCACTTTCTGTATAATGTTTTTTTCAAGGGTGCCACCTTTTCCGAAAACTGTTGTTAAATTTCGAGGATCGTAAAGTAACGAAGTGCAAATAGCTTTCCGCCAACAGGTGTCTAAAATTACAGTCGTTTTGTAGGGTTTTGTTCTAGAAAAAAAATGCCTGCTTTATTAGCACGGTAAACAAAACACACCGTTGTCAGGGTGTTAGCCAAGCAGGTGGTCCAAGCTGTTGTGCCTTTAAAATCTGCCGAAATATTTCAGTATGACCGCCAACAACGAACGGATTTCTAGTGATTGTTTAAGCAGCTTTATTTCAGACTACTGTATACATAAGAAAGGGTTTTATAATTGCAAATGGCAACTTCTATAGCTGAAATCAAGAGTTTCGTGACAAATTTAGACTCGTGTATTGAGGTGCAAAACTCTTTAATAGAGGTAGCTGTAAATTCAAATGATCTTTACCTTCATTACTTAGATGTTGGCATCTGAAAAACGTTTAGTTTATCAATAAGTTTTTAATGTTACATCTATCATATAATTTTGATTTGAATTCTATACAAATTGTAGAATACTATTTTGTTCTTTATCTTAAATAAAAGACAATATGTTAGGTAAAGGCTCAACTGATAGTTTTGAAAGGCTTGACATATTGAACGGATGCTGTAGTGCAGAAATAAATATGAAGGGTGTCTCGAACGTTCTGCGGCGTCAGAATTACTATTTATTTTTTTAATATCCCGACTCACATAGCAATTCTATCTACGTATGTAAGTGTATTAGGTTATATTAATTGTATTTAAATCGATTTTGTATTAATAACAATAATTGCATTAGACTACGACATTATAATTTCATCAAATATAAGCAAAGATGCTTTAAAATAAGCCGTCATATAAAAATAATACAGAAAGTAGCTTTTATACCTTTCTTAATATAATCTAATATGATTTAAATGGGGAGGATTTATGTAAAAGTAGTTATATTCAGAGGTACAATATTCATATATGAACTTTTACATAAAAGCTCCTCAAATTTGTCATAAATACTGAATAAGATAAACTCACCGCTTGTTGCTGAATCATCGCTTGTTGCTTCGCTAGCATGGCCTGCTGATCTTGCGGTGTGAATTGGGACATCGGATCGTACGGCGGCGGTGGCATCATGAGAGGCACGAGAGGAGGTTGAAGATTCATCGCGGCCAGTGCGTTGAGACCGAGCGGTAGTCCCATACCCATCATCTGCATCATAGGATTAAAGTTTAACTGTTGTAGTTGCATGACATTCAGAGCGGCTTGCATCTCGGACATTTGTTGCGCTAGCACCATCGGGTTCTGTGCCATACTTTGCGCAATCATCGCTTGTATATTCGCGGGTAAAGAGTCCGTACTGCTCGCCGGCGTTGTCGAAGATGTCGGCGTGGAGGGAGCGGTAGTTGCGGCCGTTACTTCGGGCGTATTTTGTAAATTAAGTTTTTCGTGCAACGCTTCTTTGGATTCATCTTCTTTTTCCGGCGTGGTATCCGCTGTCGATGTTGTGATGGTCGTCGCGCCCGGGGTCGTAACTCGTGGATCGGTGTTTAGTGTGGAAGAAGATGTTGCGGCCGTCACCACCACAGATTTCTTTTCGTATTCGTTCTTGAACTGTTGAGCATATTTTTCTAAGAATTCTAGTGGCACTAAATCTTTATGTACTTCTTCACAGTGAGATTTTAACACCCACACACTAGAGAACTCTTTATTGCAATGTTGGCACGTGGATCTACTTACTTCAGGCAAGCTGCTCTCAATGTCCTCCTCCGCCCTCGATGAAGCGTCTAGATCGACATCGTGATGGGTGGGTGGCGGCGAATGCATCTTCTCCTCAGCTTCGCGTTGTTGTTGCTGCAGTTGCGCTTGCTGTTGTTGTTGTTGTTGTTGTCTCTGCCGCCTCTGATGACTCTCATTGTATTGCATTACCAGATCGAAACCGAAACTCTCCAACAGGTGTTTGTACATATGCGAGCCGGTCTTTTTCGGTAGATTTAATTTGTTAACTAGATCTTGATCGCCGGGAGACGACGGGCTTTTCGCCTGTCCAGGCTCTTGCGCCTGTTGAAATATGGCCATCGGAGCGGCGAACATACAATATAATTGTTGGTGCGCACCAAACTGATCTTGCGAAGTGAATAACGCGCCGCACTTAGGACAGCTCAGCATCCCTTGGCTACCTGCACCCAATCCAGGTGATGGTGGGGTGGGAGAACCCTTCTCCCCACTACAGGGTGTAGGGCTCGATTGTTTAGGAGACTGCATGGCTTCGGGCTGTTCGATGAGCGGTCTCGAGAGATCTATTTGCCCCGAAAGCGCCAAGTCTTGCAATTTGCTCGCACGCGTCTGATGTAAGACGCTTCGCATATGAATATCTAGCGTGCTACCCTGAGTGTACGCTACCTTGCATATATTACAGCGATATCGCTTTTTGTCATCCTCCTCGGATGATGTACTCTTAGGCGTTAATGTCATATTGTGCGGTTGACTGATGATAGGCGATATAGGCGGGTTGTTGTTATTATTCTGCTGTTGTTCTTGCATCGCCCTCTTTAACTTATGCAAATGACTGACCGAATTGTAATGCACCAGCAAGATATTTTTTTGCGTAAAACTCTCCTTGCATACATCGCATTTGTACGGTCGATTCGGATCCAGGTACTTCTCCATGGGATAGCTAAGTTTCTCACCTTTCCTATGTAGTAGAGTCTTATTGTGAGCAGTCAGATAGCTCTGTCGTGTAAATGCTACTTTACACCGGTGACATTTATACTTTCTGTTTGGATCGTTATAACTATCTTCCGCGATCGCTTGGGAGTTCAGGTAATCTTCTAAGAACTGCTGGTCCTTATAGATGATGCTATCATCCGAATTTTCTCCATCATTCTGATTGCTATCGTCGTGGCTGGTATTCAGATCTTTACCATCGTCACAATCGATGGATTCCACATCGTCATTGCGAAGAGATTCTTTTTTCAGGAGATCATTCGTTGAACTGTCGAGAACTTGCCCTTGCAACCCTGCCAAGAGTAGAGGATTATTCATTAAACTTTGTTTGTAAGCAGCTAATTCTTCGTCCGTTAATTCGGAATGGACACTTTCGACATGCTTATGTAAAGCTACTAACGATCTAAAGCTACGTCCGCACAGGACGCATTTCGTAGCATCTCTGATCAAATGATACTGCGAATGTAACTGGAGTTTTTCTAACGTCTTAAAGGCTAACGAACACTGATTGCATCTATATTTGTACACGTGTTTCTCCGACACCGACATCGTGGTTATCGAATTTTTGGCATGGACATCTTTGAAGTGCATTTGCAGCGTATGCGCTGTTGGAAAAAAATTATTGCAACCCTTTTTCCAACAGACATACCCAGGCCCGCTGGGCGTCTGCTTGATCTCCAGATGTCCGGTCTCGTTTTGGTGGAAGCATAGTTCATCGATATTCTTGAAGTTCTTAAAGCAACTTCCACATCTTTCGTACTCGAAATCGGTGTTATCGTCGCTATTCGGCGACAAGATATCAGGGTCGACATCCAAGTTCGTCGAATCGTTCTTATCCAATCTGTTAGAATCTTTGGACGAGACCGACGTGGGCGACACCATTTGATTTGGCGGAGTTTGGATTTGATTATTTATCGCCGAATTATTCGGTGTCGACGTTCTAGAAGCGTGATTCAGCCAATGGCTCTGATCAACCAACATCAAAAGTCGTTGGAGGCCCTCGCTATTGACCGAATGAATTTGCATGACGTGCCTTTCGAGATTTGACCGTTCTTTGAACGAATCCTGACACAATGGACATTGAAAATGTGTTTCTGAGGAACTGTTTGTACCGTGCTGTGCTAGGACGTGAGCTTGGATCCGCATTTCCGAATCGCTCGTGTATTCGCAATATGGACATATGTGACTATTCGTCGGCGTTTCACGCGGCTTAACCTCTTCGATATCCTCGTTTGGTTCGGTTTTGATTCGTTCTTTGGGTTGTTCGATGATGTTCGATTCCGAATTAACGCTATCTCTTCTTTCTGATGGATCAAGAATAAACAAGAATAAATATTGGATACGCTTTATGAAAAGAAATATGATTATTAGCAATGTGTAACTGGTACGTAATGGTATTAATTTAGATAAGAATTTATTTCAATTTGGTTCTGATGTAGACAAAGTGTTACAGAATACAATTTTACTGACGTATCTTCCAAATATCTGAGAATAAATACACACTTCCGGAAAAAACGTTTTGAACATTTTTAAATGCACGTTGCTTTCACAAAACAAAGTGTGAATAGTAAATTGCAAGGAAATGGAACGCTGAAAAGAAATTATTAGCAACGTATGAACAATGTTAAATGTTTAAAGGACATTACTTTCATGGAACCATGTATCTATAAAACACAATTAAAGCAAATAATAATCTTGCTAATGTATATCACTAATTTTGTCAATGTTTATAATTTGGTTGTTCCTGTAATTAGATTTTATTATAATAATAAAGAAATAAGGATTCATTTCAACTTCATGGGGATTCACATGGTTCATAAAGAGCTTTATCGAGCTTTATTATAAGTAAATTAAAACCTTAATTCTATTAATTATTGTAGGGTTGGACAAATATATTTCAAAATGCATTTTTATGTTTATTCGATTTAATATCACATTTTGCATGAGTGCAATGTAATCCCAAAAGAATCTAGGGAGTAGGTTGATTTTGTGTTCCATGCGTCACATTATTTTTTCTTGAATTTTTGTTACTTTTTTTGTGTGACTACAAGACCATTGCTATACCCGCAGCAATCTTTAGCATATAAGTCATATGTTAATGTTACTATTAATTCAAAAAAATTCGAGAGGTGTACTGGGGGCCTGTTAAAAAACTATTTCTACTCAGGACTCGCACGCTGGACTCCTGACGCGCCATGGCGAAAGCGAACCTCTCTCATTACTGAACTACCGAGCCATTATTAGTCTTAGGAGTTACTATAAAAAAAAATATTTTTTAACACAGTTATCAAAATAAAATTGGTATTATTCTGCATATATGGTATACAATATTTTCATTAATATATTTATTTAAAATCAAAGTAAAAAGACTTTTCCATTCTACAATTAATGCTTTGACGCATGCCACTTACATTAGTGATTTTTTTGCATCCAAGGTGCAATTTATTCTTTAATCCAAGGAATAAACATTAAACCGCAAAATTTACTATTTTGTACGAGTTCATTCAATGCATTTATTTTTTTCCTAAACCTGGCAAAAATAAGTTTTCTAAGTCTTATCTAAACGAATGCCAATTATTGCGTCATTAATAATTATTTATTATGGATGTAATGGATATCTTGGATTTACTGCATTTTGTATCAGCAAGAACTACATTAATTAAGAGATTAACTAAAATTAAAATAATTTAACTAATAACATAAAAAATCTCAATTATATACAAGCAATTAACATTGAAAATAATAAAATACACCTAATTATATTTTGTAGCTTATAAATTTCTTACCAAATATGTATATTTGACGAAGCACTAAAATTTTAGGTACTAGTTAAAATATATAAAACTTCTAATACTTCTCACTTTAAATCACACAGCTAAATAAATCGTTTAATGTTTAATAAGGCTTGATATTTTCTTACTAACATTTTTTGCCTTATGATAAAAAACGTTCGTGGCATATTTGGGAATTATAAGTTCCTTTCAATTTTATTAACGTTGCCAAATATGTCATGATTCTGTTTACGCTTATTTATATTTCTACTAGTAAATATAATTCTAACTAATATACATGCTGTTCCCACTAACATAGTATTGACATAGCAGCAACATTTTAAGGAATATGTGTATAAATAAAGTTAGAAATAAGATTACCGTTTATCTACTTTTTTAACTAAAACTATACACGGAATATTCAACGTTTTGTACGTGTAACCAAATTAATTTATTATTATTACTAATAAAAAAATGAAATTAATACATTTTTTATACAATATATTAACCAACAAATACATGGATAAAATGTAGAAATAGTAAAATGAGCTAAAATTTAATATTACGTTGTGCAACATTTTCGCCATAAAGCTTTCTTTAATCTAAGGGCTCCCAATTGCAGAGAGAATTGATTTTGCTTCACCTATTTGATCGAATTTGAGTTGCTGAAAATATGTCCCTGACAAATTTTTTCTAGTTCAAGCCATAGATGTTCTATTGGGTTAATGTTAGAAAACTAAGGTGAATTGATAAGGCGTGAGGTAGTATTGTGCATAATTAATTATTTTGCTTGACACATGGTATGCTTGGGGTTGAAACCATCAGTTTGTCTCAAGATTCAACCTTTCTCTGTGTACCTTCAAGATGTTTTGTTTTAAAATATTCTGTTCTATCAATGCAAACAAGCTTTCCAACACCAAACCATGCCATACACTCTTATGTCATTGCTAATTTCAAGTTATTCTATTTGTACAATTCCGAAACTATTTTCCTCTCTTCGGTGGTTATTTCTCTATCATTGCGAGTGACAAAAATTTGAATGAGACAACGAAGATATTTTCTAGTGATAAGAGTCACCACTTTTCATAAGTAGGGAATTCAGTGAAGTGCAGATACTTACATTTTCCTTTCTAAGGTGCGATAATACGTTTGTTGATTAATATATTGTATGGGCAGTATATTCACTTAATTTATTGATTAATAATAAATCTGCTTATTCCGAATAGTGAGAAGTGCTTAAGTATAACCCTCTCCCATGTTAACTTTTGAACGGCAGAATTCAGAATTTTTTAGGAAAAAATAAATCGATTTCTATTCTTTGTGAGCTAACTGTTGGCATTATCGGCAGTTCAATTACATTTCGAGTATGTAACCAGCTCTCGTTTTCAATTAGAAGTCTGACTACAATACTCAGGAGTGTTTTTATTTATAATGCTGATCTTTTTGGCAAAAAAAAAATCCAGGAAATAAAATTATCCTGTATCAATTTTAATCCACAGAGCTAATTTCTACGCAACATAATCATTACAATTGTCAAAAGTTTCAAATCTAAACGCGTAAATTGTTCTTGTCATTTATTGTTATTATATCCCCCATTTAATTGCTGTTATTCCTTAACTTTATCGAACTTCATTGCCCTTAATTAAGGTAGGTTCCTTTAAGTTTGTTAACTTTCGTCAGACAATGTGCTGTTAATTTTACAATGGTTTGAACATGGACGGTGCAAGATGGACTTCAAAGTAAATTAAATATTCGGTGAATTTGGCGAAGATTGCCATGAAATGGAACATAATGAACGCTGCCCTTAGTCGTAAATATGCGAACTTTGTAAGATAGAATCTGAAGAAATAATAAGAATTAAATTATTGGACAGCTTGTTATGTAATCACGGCAGGTTAGGTGATGGTTGATCTAGCAGATTTTGTATGGTTTGCGCTAAAGCCATCCTGAAGGTAATAGCTTGGAGAAGGAATACATTCTCAACCAAAAAAGAAATAAAATTCAAAGTTCCATAAAGTGAGGAAATAAATATGAGAAAGAAAATATGAGGAATGGAAGCTGCAATAATAAATAAGAATGATTTATGTCTTTAGAATTGGGACTTGAGTTTGGCAATTGCTATGATTATGTTGCTCAGCAGAAATCTCATTGGCTCAACCTCATGTCCCAAAAGGCAATTTGCTGCTTTTTGCTGTAGCCAACTTTGCATAACAACAAAAACAGTTTATCAAAATCTATGTTGTTGCATAAGTAATATTTCTTAGGCCAACGTATAATTTGTGTGGTATCGTTGGAGCCGTCATTCGATTACCTTCCCCAAGCAATAAAAATATACAGGGTTTTCTATTTAAAATAAGAGAGTTGGTGTCACTTCCGGTGATACCGGAAATGTAATTGAATTGTTGGTAACAAGAAAACTTAGATCGCGAGAGAATATAAATTGAACTGTTTTTTTTTCTAAACACTAGCTTCTGTTCTTCAAAGGTTAGTATGGGCATTTTAGGATCTCACTGTATAGGACGTGGAATATGCCATGTAGTTTTAGTTTTCCCTTCCCATAATTATTTCGGTCCTATAATATCAGTATTATACGTAATAATATTCTTCTTCTGAAAATATTTTCACAACTAAGAAATTCCAAGGCTGCAATTTCAATAAACTTTTGTTTCCTCTTCTTTAAAAAAATGTAAAGAAAAGCCTTGGTGCGATGTATACTTAAAAACTTTCTTCTTATTTACAGCGTGTTCGGTAATTTTACGTAAATTAACGGTATTATTTCCACCATCAATGTTATGGTATTATCATCACGGGTATTCTTCGCAACATACGAACACTCGCAGCGGTCCCCTCCAGAAATCGAACAACAACAATAACAGAACAATTGACCCTAAAAAGAAGATCGAGACTATTGTTATCATCGGGCCCGAAGCGTCAACCGAGACACGCCTTAGCAGCAGACTCGCCATGGTACGATAAAAACATTCCCTAATTATATATAACTTTAAATTTTAATACACAGGAAAGAAATCCCTACTATTATTCTTTCTCCTATACGTTCGTACATATAAAACATATGGCTTATATGACACTTCATATACATACATACAGCATTCCCCGGCAGTGTATCGTGCACGCGGGTCGAAATCGCAATTGTTATTATACGCGCTTGTACGTGTAACTGTACACCTCAGGGGTGTGTAATTGTAACATCTGATTTTTTTACGGCGAGTCTCGAAAACGTCAGTAATTTTGTATTATGTAAAACATTTTTGCACTTAACCACACATTAAAACCTTATTATATACCTTTATGCCTTTAAATATGTATGTATTACGTTACAGTTACGCGAAACTTATTTTACATCTTTACATACTCGTCTTTCTTTCCTTCTTTTTTTTGAGGTCTCCATCGTTTACTTTAATACGCTAAAGTAGTAATTTTAAATTTTTGACATTATGCAGCAGCAGTTCTCCGAATTCATTGTTGGTATTTCTGCAAATTTAATGGTAGATATACGATAATTATATGCAGGATGGAAGTTGAGGAACTTACATAAATATCTGTAAAAATTGCATCGAAACACGATCGTTTTGAATCCTATCGAAGTTGCATAATTGGCGATTTTTAATTGGAGACGAGAAATATAAACAGTTCGAGGCTCTCTCGATACATTAAAGTAATAACTGTGGAGCACTCACGCAAAACCAAAACAATTCAACTTAATGTAATGCTGTCGCCCACAAGAATGTCACGGGTTTATTAAATTTTATTCAAGAACATTGCTGGATTTGTTCAGGTTGGCTTAGTAAAAATCGGGATCTACATCATTTTAGTTCACAATATGTGCAAGTGAAGTAGGCACCCTATTATTCTAAAAATAGTCTTGAGACCATCCGGTAAAATATATATATTTGTACACGGCATTAAGGTGCTAGTGCATGGTTTTAATTGAAGGATACATTTATAGGTATTTTAGTGTATCAGTTGCCATTTAGACAGTGCCACAGTAAAGTGTTTATAAATTTAAAGGTAGCTGTGGATAAGTTAAATAAGGAGATATTGTGTTACTGATAATGCTTAGAAAAGGGAGCAAACGTAACCAAATTGTTTCATTAAGTACGCATGGTTGTTTGTGAACTAAAATTGTAAAACGAATAAGATTGATGAGTCAAAGGTTGACCTAGGTTTTTTTTTAATTATCTACTATGTTATATCAGCAGCATTCTAGATAATAATAAACACAATCAAAGATAAACATTTGCTAATAATTTAACAAATTTTATTACATCTGACGATTCGGCAAGGCGAAATGTACCTCGAGAACTGGAAGTTATTACTACGTGTTTTTCTTTGATTGTGTGATCAATAGCCTTTACCAAGGGCTTCGTATACAGAGACTCGGAGAAGCATTCTGCGCTGAATGCATTCTCTATAGTAAGGTACAATGGTGGCAACCTTATGTGGAATTGCATATCAGAAATTAGTGAGCTGTTTGTGTGTGAGAGGGCATCGAATTTGAAACTCTTACACGATGACTTAATTCCAACAACAGAGTAAGGCACCTTGCCATCGTGTAAAGGTGACACTGCGTTGGTGTGGTCAAAACAAAATACGACTGCTCGACTGACATACAAAATCTCAGAAGCATGGCTATACACCATTACACACCTAAAGAGCGTTTCACATCTCGGGAGTTATGCTTTGATCTTTTGCCTATACTATGCCTAAACGGCTAAATGATGTAATGAAAGCAGATGATCGGGTTGCAAAATATTAAATTTCTTAATTACTTTATACACGCAGGCATATCGTTATTTTGTTTCAAATTATTCCCTTCCATGCGTTTCTTCAAAAATAAAAGGGTGCCCAATACATTTGCGCAAAGGAATGTTTGTTGTCAATGTAAATTTTGATATGCAATTGTGAAAACTGGAGATGACAAAGCGACTAGACAGACTCGTGTTTTGTCGACTCTCGAAGAAACCAGTAGCCAACACGAACCCTTTCTCATGAGACGAATAGACACAAGTCTGTCTAATCGCTGCAAAATAGTAATAATTTCACCTGCCTCGGACATCTCTAGTGATAACTCAACATTACGTGTACAATGTAATATTTTGTTGGACTTTTGTGTGAATGCTCTTCAACTTCAGTAAGCAGTAAGACAGGAGATACGCCTACAAATTCAATCATAAAATTATGCTAAAGTTCAATGTAATACTGGGAAAAAGGTCAGGAACACCGTGTGGCATAGTAATAGAAGGATACATAATAATAATCTCAACATAGTCAAGATCCTCGAAAACAATTTTTTACTTTTTCCAAACTTTTTAAGTGTACCGACACTCTAGCGGCATTTGCCATATTATCTTAGAGAACTTGCTATCTGCTATGCTAAAATGCTGATTTTTTTTAAATTTTGAATTGGTATTAAGGACAATTACACTCCCAGTGTTTTTGCGATCTCGGATGTATCGCAACATCCTCGACCACTAAAGTCCACTTACATCCTTTGTTACATAAATAACTATGATATATGTACGTTAACTTTAATTCGAATGATTTAAAAATTAATTACAAAAAAGATGAAATAAGATAAAGCTGTACCGGAGTGTCGGAAATTGGCAAATCCTTAAAATAAAGAAAACAAGCAATTTTTTGTATTGCCATTCTCCACAAATTTGCAAAAAAAAGAATATTTGGTAATTTTTGAGAAGAAAAGTCAAATTTGGCAGTTAAAACGGTCAACTGATCCTTAAGGTGATAATTCTTGTTTACATAATAAATGAATTATTTATAGGTAATTTCATCTATTTGTTATTAATTCATTCATCTTATAATATCCTTAAAATTATTGTTGTTATGATATAAAATATGCACACAAATATTAGACCTTACCCATTCTAATTTTAACAGATCTATTTTCGTCCAATACCTAATTAGAAATCATCAATTATACAAATCGAAATAAGGATAGATAATATCAACTTCCCTACTGCAATTTTAATAATCCGGTGCGGCGAGATAAGCTACGTAACTGAAAAGCGCTAAGACACGTAGCGTCAATTATATTATTGTTTCAAATTTTCTTATAATTTTAACGTTAAGCAGCTGAATGCTTGTAGTAAAATTGGGTTACGATACAATAATTCCATTTAAGAAATTAATAAGCAGTTATATTAAAGACATAACTGCGTTCAATCTGAACTAATTTGCTGCATAATTTTATGAATTAATTTGCCTTAAATGGCAACTTCCATACTTTATCTCTTTGAAAATAAGTGCAATCGATATGTATGTCGTGTAACATTGATGTTTTTCCAATAAGAAAAAAAAACAGATGACACAAATAGGAATGGAGCGTATTTATACAGAATGATTCAATAAACTGATGGAGATCCTAACAATTACTAGCGTAGCAACTAAAGCTAAACTTAAAGTATTTTTTTATAACTACTCTGCTTACCAGGTGTTTGTTGTTCAATATGACCACGAACAACGTGAAAAATTTCACCAATTTCGGGTCCAGTTTCCTTGCCTTCCGCCCTCCTCTGGAGTTGATGCAACTGTTCCAGATGCAGATGTTTCAAGGATTTCACATGCTGTAGAAGAAGCAGTCTATTGGTGGCTGAAAATCCGCACAGCGAACAGTGAAAAACCCTTTGCTGATCAGGTCTTAACACTAAACATCTTTCCACTAAATGGCGCAGGAGCGCGACTCCAGCTTCGTGTCTTCCGCCGGCCGCGTGCAATTGTAGCTTATGTGCAGAATTCGTATAGTAATCACAGGCGTTGCAACGAATTTGAACACCACCTGGTGCAGAAGCGTATTTTAACTTCCATTCGTTTCTAGTCCCACCCTCCTTGACGTGGTTCACGTGTTGTAACCTCTGGAGATGTTTATCAGTCTTACAGTGAAGTTGAAAGTTAGCTTTGAGATTGGTTTTGTAGGTACAGAGTTTGCAGACGTAGTGACCTGCCACGACAGCGAGGATCTCCTGCTCCCTCAGTCTCGTCCTGTCCTGAGCCAGGTGCCTTCCTAAGTCTTCGAGATTGTCAGTAGCGAATATATTACAAACACAACACTGGTACGTCTTTTCCGGATCGGGATCCGCGGGCTCAGGCGGTGGTTCCATAGTTTCCGGGTTTAAACCCATATCGGAATGCTGGGACATTTCTGCCGGACCCGCATGACCTGGTAGCTGTCCTCCGGTCATCATTTGAATCAGCAGCGCCTGGTTGTACGCCATATCGGCTAAAGCAGCTTCCGGCTTATCGCCCAGACCGGGATATATGCCGTACAAACTCTCCATGTGTTGCTGGGGATGCTGTTGATGATGTAGGGCCGATAACGTTTGCATATGCTTGACGTTCTGCTGAAGTACCAACATATTGTGCGTATGTTTTTCTGAGGTCATGTGTATTCTTAAATTCCTAGCAACATTCGTTTCATAGTTGCAAACATCACAGCGAAAGCTCGGTTTAGGTTTATGGCCGCTACTGACAGGTGAATGGTGAAGCGGTGGCGCTTTCGGCGATGCCTGTCTCGGTTCGGTGTTTGGCGCTCCACCATTCTGCAATTCTTGCATATTATTCAAATGCTTATCCGACTGCATATGTATACTGAGGTTTCCTTTGGTTGTCGTTGAATAATTACATACTTCACACCTATACGGTTTGTAACCACACGTATAGGTTTCGCCCCTAGCTAGACGTGGGTGTGGTTGACCCGCTATACAATAGATGCAACTGGTCTCAGCCTCTGGATGTTTCTCCTTCATATGTATCTCTAGCGTTTCTTGGTATTTGTAGTGCCAGTTGCATTTGGGGCATTTTAGCGTTTTGCAGGAGTTCCTGCTGTGAACGTTACCTAACCCAGCGGGACCCAATCGACCAGATGCCAGGATCATTTCGCATCGAGCGCATTCCGCACCAGATGGGCGTCCCTGAAGATGATCCGGACAGACACCGATCGTCGTACCGGTGAGGAAGGCCGGTGGTGTGGCGAAAGGCGGCGATGGCGACTTACCGGGCGTGTTCCGCGAAGAACACGGTGGCGTTTCGCTCAACGGCGACGTGCCTTCGATTCGTTGATTCGCCGTGCTGATTGAGGTCGTGGTGCTGATGTGGTTCTCTGTCTGTGCGGGACCGAGCGGTTCCAGGAGCGAAACGATGGGTCTCTTGTCCGCACCGACGCACTGCAAGATCGCCGAACAATCCGCCGACAACACTTCGCGTTCGTTTTCCTTGAGCGTGACGCCGTGTTCGGATTGCGCGTGGTTGGCGAACGACCGCGCGAAACCGAAACTCAGTTTGCAAACGAAGCACATGAGTATTGGTTTGACGGGTACTGACGCGGGTCTCGGCGGTCTGGCGTCCCTCAACGCTATCACCCGGTAACTGTGCACCGCGGGCAATTCGGTAAGCCGTGCGGGCTGCCTCAACAATCGCGAAACGTAGACGGCCTGCAGCGGCGGCACTACTTCCGGAATGCCGGTCACCGTCGATTCGTTCTCGCTCTCCGAGTCCTCGATAATGTACGCGGAACCGTCCGGATTGTAGACGATCTTACCGGAGAACTGCTCCACGTCGGAATTGGTGTCCTGGTGGGAGATGGCGGGCGATGGAAGGCGCGTCGGTGCCGGAGGGGGAGACGCCCCAGGCGCCGCCGGCGGTGGACTGGCCTCCTGCTCAGGGCTCATATCATTGGCGACGGCGTTAGTAATTCGGTGGTCTGATGGTTGTTGCCGCTCGGTGCGGCCGCCGGAACTATGCTCAGGCGCCGCGGGCAGAGAGGGCATCGCGGCGCATCACATGCTCGCTGACTGGACGCCCTAAAACAACACGAAACGAAAAAATTAGTTTCAACGGAACTTGTATATTTATTAAATTGATGCAGCCTAAATTTGTCGTTTAAATATTCCATATTATCTAATTAAATTTGTTACATTTAATAAATTCTTATAAATGAGCACTCGTCAATTAAGATGGCTATTTTAAATCGCTTTTTTAATTTTTCGCTGATAATATTGGTCTTAGTATACTGCCAAGTTTTTCATAATTTATTCCTCGTAAGGCAGTTTGCAGTCTGATAGGTTTACTTGAAGGAGCGATTGATTCAAGTAGTTTAGTGAGTTTGGTGGTGCAAGTTCAACATTTACCCTTAACTTTATCCCGCACAGTCAAAAATTGTATTATTTTTTTAGTGAAATTCCATAAGTAGGGGGTCTGTATAACTTTTCCCTTTGAGGGCACATTGAAAGTTTGTCTGTGATTCCTTGTAAATGTTAGATAAGATCAAGCCCACAACCGTCGACAATATATATAGGTGCAGTTTTAGTTTTAGTTCAAAAATGGAAGAAAATAAAGAAGGTGTGAATGTTAACCTATTTTTTTTTATACATTGTTTTTGATTACTTTTTAATCTACTTTATTTCTAAAACACAAATAAAAAATAGTATGAAACATATGCAATCTTAACATTTTGACTTAATAGGTCACAATTAAAAGCACCAACTTTATACTGCATCTACTTTCATGTACAGTTAACAAAATATATTATGTCTGCCTTATCTGAAACTTGAACAAATATAAACCGTGAAATACAGAACTCCATCGCTAAGACACTCCGACGTAATTCATAATCACATTTATTCGTGCTCTTTGTTACCCGCAATTCCGAAAACACCTGATTCCCGCACTATTCGTGGTATTGATAATCAGTGCCCGATAGGAGAGGAGACAACTTATTTTGCTTATTGTACATAATATAGAAAAATCGTTTCAATTTTCGACTGCGGTAAACTGGCTTTAGCAAAACACTATTCATGATTCATTCCGATAAATATCAATAGAAGCTAGATAATTTATTATTCTAATCTATTCAAGAAAAAAAAATTGCCAGGCTAATTAGTTCCGAAAACCTGTTTTGCCAGCTTAGATAAGCAGTGGATAAATATTGCTGTACAATATATTTGCTGTTATCGAGCATATTTGAGGATTACTAAATTCAAATATATTTTTTTAGGTCATCGAGATGCACTTTCCGTTAAGAAGATAATCGTTTAATCGATTCATTATTGTAAAATATCCAAGGTTGACTCGCCGTATGGTATTCTTATATAGCTATGCATGGACGTATTAATGAGAAAAGGCTATTAGGATATTTAAATGTGCTGACGCGTGTGTAGGCAGATACGCGCTCTACCACGTTCAGTCAAGTAGCAAAAAATACACTTATTAATGCTGTTAATAGCAAACGAAACACCTACATGTGTACAAGCCAAACAAATAAAGCAAACAAAGAATAGAAAGCGGACGCCAATGTTCAATGCACGATGTTACAATATATTCGTTATAATGAAAATAATTTCTAAGATAGCCTTACCTAAATTAAATTAGTATACGCAAATTACACTTCTCTCCAGCGTTAGTATGTAAGTGTTGAAATAAATTTCTAGAGCTAGCAATGCATGTAATCTTTCAATATATTTCACCATAAACCTATAAAATGAATAACAAGATAAACTTCTCGAAGCGATTCTAAAAATCGCCGATATGCATATGAGCTTTCGTCCCTCAGAGTAGAACCTTAGGGCCTACAATTTACAATTATCTAAAAAATATATTTGATCTCTCGACGGGGTCTTATCTTTATTTAAATAAGACGATTTTCTTTTGTGAAAATACGGCTGTTTGGTCGCCGTTTTTCTCGTGAAAGAAAACCCACCCATCATCTGATTCCGTGCATAAAGTTCCGCGTTATTAAATTTAATATTTGCTTATTGCAACTTATCGCGGAGTGGACTGATTTTGTATTATTATTATATGCGCTCTGTTTCTTATTTGTACAAATACTGTGAGACGGCCAAGATAGACAAGTTCACACGTAACGTTTCGGCTTATACGTATAAGATGGCGCATGTATATCGAAAATAAACAACAAATAACTAATAAGTAAAGGAGGAAAATAAGGAGGAAAGCTGTGCAAATACTTAGCGATAATTGAACGCATTTATGGGCGAGATTACCTCCGTATAGGACGTATTGTTATCCTAAAACGACCGTTTACCCATGAGATTTAAGAATTTTTTGCGAACATAAATCTCGAGATTTATTCAAGTATAAAAGATGCAAAAGTTTACACAATTCTATCTCGCGTAACAATAAGTGCCGTTCATTCCAAAGGAAATAAGGAGTTATTAAAAAAATGCTGTATTGGTTCGATGTTAGATATTATTGTCATTCATGTTGATAACAGCTGTACAAATTTTTAACACGCTTCGAATTTTATCTCTACATAAAGTCCCGGAGAGTGCATATTGTCCGTTTCGTTTCGTTAAAATTCGTTAAAAAAATTCGTTAAAATTGCATGTAATTAGTACGTAGTGCTTATCAATCATAGTTGTAGCTTTGATAATTCAATCACTTATTTTCCAGTTTCCTTTCAGTTGTTTTACTAAGATAAGATAACAAAACAAGAGTTTCATCACTTGAATCCCAGCCTATTACAAACCATCTCCGAGATATTTTGATGAACAAAACGAAGCTTTAAGCTCATAACTTGTTATAAGTGCTGTAACTAGCGAAAACGAATTGTGCGTTACTATAACAAACGATACATATATAACCTTCTGGAACGATGTGAAACCCGCTGATGAATATCAGAGGAGAGTTCCACGTTCCACGAGATTGTTCGTTGCTGGAGTATTGTAATAAGAGGTATTGAAAAAATCATCGTTCCAACATGAAAGAAGCGGATTCTGAAGTGGTCTTTTACACCCCCAAAGATGATTTATTTGATGTACTTTATGGTACTCCTCTTGAAACAGGACGTGGAGGAAGAGATCGGATCGTTGAGCAGCTAAAAAATAACTAAAAGTATAACGGTTTTCTGAAAAACTGTGAATGGAATGGTAGTAACACCAACAATTTCTTAGTATTTAAATAGCTGCTGTCACGTGGATTTGATGGATTTCCAATCCCTCCCAGATGGTAATTATAAATTCATCAAGACCTTACAAACTTTGTTGTGCAAAAATTTCCGGATACTAAACGTACTGAGGAAGTTGCATGTCGAGCATAAGAAGAAATAATAGGTTGGTTACAGGATTAACAGGATTTGAACAAACTTTTGTAAATAAACTGAAGAACTAAATGAAGGAAAGCGATAAAGAAAATTGGGAAATAAAAATGAAAGTAATGGAGGACGATGAAAAGAAAAGGCGTGTGATTCCACTCTACACGAATTGCTTAAAATCCAGTCAAAATCCTCGATGTATATTGTGGCATTGAAGCTTGTCCACAATAAATGACCCTAATGGCACCAAATGTCTCAACAAGCGACAAAGATGAAGATTGCTTCAGATAAAAACAAACCCTCGGCAACTAACTAGAGATTTTCTTCTTAATCAGACTCATCAGAAAAACTATCGGTGCCTCTGGTAGAACTCGCACACACGATTCTTAACGTGCCAGAGTAAGGAGAAATCTCTTCGAGATAAGTAAGAAACACTAGAGGAAGAATTTGCAAAATTGCTCTATATTTTATTTTAAATACGACATATACCA
>LR737385.1:4282341-4309304 GCA_902655005.2 Marronus borbonicus | reverse complement strand
TACTTGTACCCTAATTGCTTGAAGTGCCACAAGGTACTTCGTAGCACCCTTTTTTTGTATTTAAGTATTCTATTGTTTAAAGATGCACTAAAATTAAAATTTTATTAAAGGCATTTTTATTGATATTCATTTTATTCATGTGTGTGTAATTTAAAACGGGATAATTCTATATATAGAAAAGTGCCTTGACTTTCACAACAATTTTATGAACTAAAGTTCCGAAACTAATTGACACGTTTCTAGTTGAAGCAATTAAATGAAAAGGAAACAATAACTTGATCAACAACTACGGCAAAAACAACCCGATACTTATTGAGTCGTGTAGCGTGGTCTATCTGTTCGTTTTTTGTGCCTTCTCCTACGATTTCGTATAGTCCAATTTGGTATACTTATACGCCGAAAAAATCAATCGTGAGAAATCACAAGAAAAATACCTGCGAAGCTCAAAATCCAACCCGAACAAAAAGCCTGTAATTATTACCGTGATTAGAGCACTCTGGTAGTGTAGTGTGGGAATTAGTAATTACAAGTACCGCGTCTGACCAGACAATTTATCGAATATTTTCGTTCATCTCGGCGCTGGTTCGCCACAGCCGGTCGGTTATGAGACCTCAGTGAAAAGATCTACCCTCACTTATATTCAAAATTATACATTATTATATTTTTTAACAGAAATCAAATTGGTGCACTCAAATATCGTTAACGTGTACTCTGTTAATTGTTTTACCCAGGGTAAATAATAATACCGCTATCTTTGTCTTTTAGGTTTTAGTATCCTCTCGTTTTATGAAGATGACCATCGTTCCATTAATTTGGTGTAACTTTGTGTTCGTTTAAAGACGGATAAACGTAACATCGTGATTGAAGCTAGCATCATAACTATGTAGGTATATCCAATACCACTAATGGTTCTAGAAGGAATAACGTCTCAGCAATTAAAAATTATAATCGATTTGCTTCTGGCAGACAATTTGTGATTAGTCGAGAACTATTATACCTGATTTACATATACATTCTGGTCCTCGAATTGATTGGAAGTGGTTAGATTGTTACATTCCGGAAGAGATTCTGTTGCTAGATACACTTAGTACTAACTAAGCATTTATAAGCATAACTTAGATAACCCATAATTGTTTGAATTGGAAAATCTTGAAGTAATTGCATTCAAAGATTTTGAAAATACTTGTAGAATATCTGCCTTACGCAAAAAAAAACGTCGTCATACAGGATCTTCAGGATTCTAATCGATATAAGCTGCTATTCATAGTATTCAAACAATGCTGTATAGGATGTGTAAGTTACGCTTTAAATACCAATCCAAGTATAGGCGTGCAACAATTGAAATGATGAAATGTCTACATGCTACATTGCCGTTTAACATAGCAGTTAGGCTCAGCAAGCAGCGTTTACACAGTAATCTCATTATATAATATATGTATTTTGCATGCTTTTGTGACTAGCATGAAACAATTCTTCTAATAATCTGCCATATACAGGGCAATTCATGCTAGAGCAATGACATCGTCAGACTCTACATATTACTGGATTCTACTTCAACACTTAGGCTCAAAAATTTATACAGAATACGCGAACACATTACGGATCAACAGAAACACAGAATATCCAAAGGAACAAAAACCCCCGTCATTGGCCAGATGAAAACTCACGCTGAGTACAGATGTCTCACATAAAGCGATTACAGAAAGTGAACGTATTGGCTGGCGTTACAGGAACCAGTGTTATTGGGAATTACATTTCTTAAAGAACATTAAATAGGAACGTTATACCTGACGAACGGTTTTACCATGACGAGCACTGAAATGTGGGACGGTTGTCTTTTTCTTCAAATGCGACTGTTTTCCGCAATTTTTTGCCCAAGATTAAAGAGTCGATTAAAGCAACTCCATCACTTTTCCGACTGAAGGAACGGTCTTCGCTTTTCTAAGGTCAGTTCAACCTTCGCAGTCCACTGTAGCGAATGCGCCTTGACTTCAAGAGTACATTGGTGAATGCAAGTTTCCTCTGCATATTTCGCTTAAATTCCTTCAACACGGACTTGGAAATGCGTTTTTGGTACTAAGTAAGCGTGGTTCCCAATGCGCGATTAGCTTTTTAGCTGAATCTTCAGTCGATATGTTCTTTCGAAATGCCCATAGGTCCCGCTACTCTCTAACCTTAATTTGATTATCTTCTAGCACAATTTTATGAACAGTTCTTAGTGGTAGTGGTTGCAATTTTTGGCCGTCCCGAAGGTTCACCTTCTGCCGAACTAGTAAATTCAGCTAGCTAAAATTTCATTGTGGGAAATGATGCAGTCCTCGTAAACAGTGTCCATCTTGGCTTTAATTTGCGTATTGTCAATTTTTTCAATTTTCACAGAAATACTAACATCAAAGGTCTGCACAACATGGCTGAAATTTTCAAGATATTTTTCACAAATAGCACCACCTTCACGTTGAGGCTTGATACTGCTCAGCACCCTCAACACCGTTTCTATATAGTAGTGGCTTCTTTATGCCTTTGGAATTAAAATAACTTTGTAATGCAATATAACAATAGATGGAGCGCTCTAATCTAGAAAGAAGACAATAAACCAAAGATAAAAATCGACTTGCCTTGGGATCTTCCATTAAAACTACTTGATTAGCTTCACTCAAAGAAATAGTAGTAGTATGTACGTTTAATATTTTATCTGATATATAATTTATTATACCTTTCATTATAAAATAAATAAATTTATGGAACGCACCATATACAAAATTGTCGGATATTCATTCAAAAAACGCGAAGCAAAACGGAAGAAAGAAATAATGCAAGCAGTTGCAAGCATGAAAAAGAAAATACAAATCAATACATTTATATTGTAGTAAAACATAAAAAAAAAATAATTTAAAGATAAAAACAACTGATTATTGCTTTTATAACAAATCGCAGTCGTTATCTAAACTGTTTGATCTATTCCGCATTTTTGAAACGCTATTACGGTATCTTTGCATAATACTTTTCAAATTCATGAAGTTGAAGTTCTTCCTTATATGAAGTTTCATTTAAATCCCAACATTTAACCGACGGCGAATACACTTTTTTCAGATGAAGATCATTAATTTGTTTTTTCGTTTCTTTTTTAGCTACGTTAAGAAAACCGTGCACATATACATATACATTAAATCCAAATCGAATTTCAAATATTTCACTTCTTCCACACTGAAGTATCTACGTATGCCACGATATATCCAAAGGATCGCATCCTGCATTATTAAAAAGTTACCTCCGTCGACTCTCTAAAATGGAAAATTTAAGAGAAAATGTATATATCTTACAGTTTTCCAGCTAGTCTAATAATTCAACGCTGAGCGCAGCGCTTTCGCTGGCTATTATTTTCTTTGGGCCGCTGCGAGTGCAGGACGGCATATTGTAGACGGCCGAATAACTTATGCATGAGGTGCGCACATGGACTCAGAATGAAGTTAGCGCTTATAGCCGGCCGTAGGATACATAGCGTATATGAATTACGTCATAGGAGATATATGGAATAGCATAATCCCCACCTTGCTGCCATCTATTGTTTGGAGGTAATTAATTTTGTTAGAAAGATGATGGAATGAGATTTTGACTGTAGAAAGTTATGTGAAGCTAATATACGTACTGTAAATAGATTGGTACTAAAAGATGCATGCAATTGTAGTAATTTATTGGCGCATACCCCGTTGGTGTTTCGTTTTGAAACTTTCTAGTATCTGTTTTGTTGTATTCAAGATTGATTAGTTTTAATTTGATGTCGTCTTTAGATTTATTTAAAAATGGGTAAAGTTGAAATTTGTTTCATGTGCTACGTGAGAGAAAGGGTGATGCGACGTTGCCGATTGTTTTTGTTGATTTCGTTCATTCATAACTAACTCGTCTTCGATCCTCCAAAGCAGTACTTGCAACAGTAAGTTAAGAAACAAGTAGGATGAATTAACAAGACGATCCGGAGAATTGTTCTCGTGTTAGACCTTTACTAAAATCGTAAAAAAATCATCCAACGGAAGCCGTCGCGTGAAATTTTCATTTAATCAAATTACTTCAGTCCTGCAGCTTATGCGGATTGTGCTAATGGTTGCCACCCTGCGATGCTAGTACCAGTATCCTTGGGCAACATTGTTACCCCCAGAATTATCCCTCATCATTTATGTATTGTTTATTAAAAGAACATTCTTGGGGAATTATTGTTGTATCTTCAAGAAGAAAGATTTCGTCTTCGATATGTTGAATGTATAGCTGTCAGGATTCTATAGACGATGCTCCATGAACTAACCAACCAACCAAGAGATCATAGCGACATGACGCCATAATGACATATTCTGAAATGAATAGTTGGTAGTGCATTGATTTTAAAGTAATCTAGGGAACCTAAAAAGAAGTTTCTGTCAAAATCGGAAAATTGGATAATTTATCATTAAAAATCAGTTTAAAATGACTTAAAAGGTACCAATGTAGAAGTTAAAGTGTAAAACGTACAACTAAAGTATTTTTTTGAAGATAAAAATACGTGAATTAATAAAGGTATTGGAACACTGGTTTACATAATGAGCTTATAGATATCATAAGGTTTTCTGGAGCAAAAATTACAAAACATCACATTCTGGATTTAAATTAAGGAAAATACATATTTTGATTTTGAAAGAAGATATTTAGAAAAATTGTTTTAAACATCGAACACAATTTTAAAAAATGTATTTTATTGGAATCTAAAGGTACAAATGAAATTGATTGTGAACATGCGACCTTCGCCGGCTACTTTGCCAGGGTCGACAAATCGGGGTTGCCTATTGACAGCGAAATAATATTGTACAATGGTTTCTTCTACAAACTCTCAATATTATTGGGTAATGCGACCTATTGCACAATAATATTGACAGACTAAAAACTGCTCGAGGATTGTGGTAACTCATCGGACACGACCACTTTTGTTAGCGCACAGTAACATCCATTCATTGATCCAAGCAGCAAACTCCCATGATTTTAAGAATTCAATAAGTCAACATATTTAAAAGAAGTATTCGCAAAACAGATTATTTTCCTTTCTTTTGTTTCTTGTCGTCGCTAATATTTTTATGGAAGCATTCGAACAAGTAGCTCTATTATTTTAAAACCTTAGTCTAAGTGTCACACTATTCCAGCTTAAAAACGCGGTGATATCAATTCTCCTATCCAAAGGGCCATTTCCATATCTGAACATAATTCGGTTCCTCAAGAATTCAATCACATTACCGTAATTCTTACCATTACCATTAACTACACCAACCTTTCTCTCATCCAACCCTAATTTCCATAAGCAAACGCATATACCGTACATTCAACGTGTCAACGATCGCATCGGCAAGATCATCTTCAGAATAACATAAAAACCATTTTTAAAACCAATTTCACACTGTCAGACTGCTTTCTCATCAAAGGCCGTAATCATCTGAAAGTGGTGAGCGTTGTACGCGGTTGTTGCGTGCAGCCAAATCAGCCTTGACTTGTGGCTAAGCATAGATTAGAAACTGGCCACTACGTTCAATTTAACCCGCATTTTATCCCGTAAGTCTCACTGTGAATCTATAGAAATCTTCCAACATACCAACAAATCGCGAAGATAGCTACTCGTTACATCACGTAAGTGAATCTCGGCTGATTCAACTTCATAACAACAGTCACGCTTCTTTGATCCATTCCATTGACCCAGAATGGGATTGGAATGGAATTGACCCTATGTTCCGCAATAAATAGTCAACAGTCGCAGCCCTGAAGATGTCTATTAAGAGTATGGAAATGTCGGCAGAAGCAACGACAACGCGGTTCCAACCCAGAAACTAAGAATATAACAATAGGTGGTGTCTATAATTAGGCAGCGTTTTGTTCCTCTGATGAATCTCGCGAATGCAAAATAAGTAACATTATTTTTCGCAAAACGTACTAACAAGAAAATAAGTACGTCTGCGGTGGATTTCGCAATTAATGGTAATAGTGTGGGACAAGTATATGTTCGGTCTTTAGTCATGGTTAATATTTTTTTCGAATACGTGCGCTATAGCGTCGTAAGATAAAAATAATGGCGTCAATTATAATTGAAATATTCTTTTCGCTTTTGGCAAGACGGCGTATGAGCAACCGCAACAGCTGTAGCATAGAGACCAACAAGGGAGTTGTAGATGCAAGAGCTCAAGAAATCGACAGCCCCCGCTCGCTCGGCTGATACGAAGAACGGAGGAGGCAACCGCGTATAGTGGGTATAGAAGTGAAATGTTGAAAAGAGTGAGCGAGACTCTGTGATATTGTGCACAGCTTCGACGTATATCAAGATGATTCCTAGTATCGGTGCACATAATTTATGGTTGCACGTTATAATTTTTGAAATTAATATATTCCAATATTGTTCTAAAAGCTCGCTCGTGTTATGGACTCGGATGTTTTACCACTAGATCGTTCTTGATTGCATTGCCGCGAGATATCAATTATATAGATCGTTATTCTCGACTAAAAACGGAATATTTAATGCTCTCATTTTCTCATCGGGCAACAAAGGAATGTCGAACAGTTTTGTTATTATGTACAATAGGCGTTTTTTCTCGTCGTACCACCACCTGCATGTTTTATGGAAGATGAAGACGCTTTTTTCTAATTGCATACAGTAGGCGCGAAAAGAATGGGCCTATGATAATGTTGTAGATTATTTGACAATATTCAGGGACTCTAACGCGAGCTTCTATTGAAATTAAATCCAGAATGTGCTAGATAAGAACAATAGTTTGATCAACGTATTTGAAGTCAATTAAAAGCTTAAAAAAATAATTTCTTTAAAGCTGTTTAGGCACATTTTACATCAAGCATTAGCGACCAACACCCAGAAATTAGTAACTGATAAAGCAAATTAACTGCCAAAATAACTATATTGGATTATGTTTGGTTTCCATAATATAAAACTTAACCTGATACACGTGTGTTCGAAATACTAAAAGGATCAGATTAATTGAATTTAAAGAGTAAATAATCAGGTTTAAATGATAAATTTTGATATTTACAAGAAACTTTAAAATTATGTACGTTGCCCATACCGTAAGGATGCATGTTGAAAAAAGCTAAGAGTGTGTTCAAAATACCAAAAGGATAATATTAAATGAACCTAGAGAGTTAATAATGAGGATTTAGTGATAGGTTACTATATCTTCAAAACCCTCTGAAACTATGTAAAAGATCGAATCAATAACATGAGCTTATTTTCTCGTTATTGCTTACAATATTTCTCAACATACTTCAGTACTAGCTTAGGCTAATTGCCATCTGCTAAAATTATCCTAAGACATTAGAATTATTTGCTTCTAATCTAGAAATGTTAACATTCTATTTTAATTTTTTTTATTTCAATAATTCTCTTGATTTTTTGACTTGAACAACTTCAATTACATAAGTCCAAATTTTAACAATTTCAACTTCGCTATTTTTTATTTATTAACTCACCATTATATTTGAATAATGGTTCTATTAAGTGCATTTTACGTAGACTTCAGTTAGTTCTAGCTGATGATGAATTTTGCAAACAATAGCGGGGAAATAAACACATTTTGTATTTTATCTTTAAAATTGCTTTGGAAAGTAGAAGCAGCAGTTGCTAGGGTCACTCAAACCTTCTTTCAGAGAAAAAACATGTCATCTGGTCAATAATTTCCACATTTTAGATAACAGTGGTTTCAATTCAAAAAATATTTTCGATAATAAGATCATCTTTTTAAGTTCCTATGACAATATCTCAATCATTTAGAATGTTTAGCTTTTAAAGGTCTCCCACTGATATTACAACTTTGATAGAACGTATGGATATGGATTCTCGTTGAAAGCTGCTCGGAAACGCGGCTCTACACGTGAAACAGAATTTAAACAACCATTTCGGAAGAGGAAAGCCAATGGTTTAATATAGGATTGTAAACATCTTTAGCTAACATAATGTTGCACGTTCATTGATCGTTTTATAGATCCGATCAGTTTGTAACTGAGAATATGTAACTGAAAAATTCTTGGAAATTACGATATCATTGGTAAATGCGATCTCGTATCAAGTTGCTATAATATTAACACCGTAAGCTTCATGTAATTAATTTAAACCAAACACGTACGTTGCCCCTTTTTTGTCTTCGAAATTATTACCATTACTAACAATTCGCATTATCGCTAACTATATGTGGGCTACATATTTGGCACAAGATCTAAAACGATAAGCGGATTTTTTGCTAATTATAATTTATTCCGTGCCAGAGGAATAATTGGCGCTATATATATATTCGACCGCGAACATTCATAATGATCTGAAATTCTTGTTGGTGTTGCTTTGTACTTAAATATGCGTATGTAAAACCTACATCCATACATCCCCACCATCGCTCGTCGAGCGATCGTAAATTATCGAAACGGGTTTATTTGTGTTTCCTTCACACCTGCGATGAGCTCGCTTCATTTTTTTAGAGAATTCGAAGCATCTTACGCATCTCTTATGTCGACGATATGGAAGAAGAAGTCGGGAATTTAGGGTTAGCATAGTAAATGTCGATTTTTATTTATTATTGTGGCTGGTTTATTTTCTTTGATAATATTTTTTGTGGTTATGTGTGTACTACAGGGGACAATAAAAATGACTTGTCTGAGTTACAGTATGGGCGCTGTGTAGGCGGTCGGGTGTATCCGACAAATGCAGTGCAAAATGGTTTTTCCTCGGCAATTTGCATATTTTGCCATACCTTCTTCCCACAGAAAAAGAGATTAAAATTCGATAGCACAAAATCAAATTCAAGTTCTATGAATACCTTTTGAAGCTTACTGGTTTATTGCTACTTCGTTTGAACCAATTTCTTGAGATTTGTACAAATATCTAGGTAGCTCTTGAAAACGTCTTGTTTAATCTTCCAGTGCCAATTGAACAGCCTTTGTGTTTGTTCAAATTTTCATCCACAAGTAGAATTTAGTCGTGTTTAGTGATAAATGTTATTTATTACACGAAAGCTCTCTCGGCTTGACAATGTTCACCTTATATTCTAGTAGTGCCTAAAGAAATGGAAATTTATTTGAAATGGTGTTAATGGCTTATATTTTACATCAGCTTCCTATTTATTCAATAAGCAAATAGTACCTGCAAACGGTTTTCGCAAATATTTGTTTGGTATTTATAGCACATGGTGAATTGGCAAGAACTGCAAGTATATTTCCCACTACTTATAAATAATTAATTTTTGTCAGTAATTAATGATAAATAATTCATAATGAACAGTATTAGACAAGTAAAAGTATAGAAGAAAAAGAAAAGAAAACACTTTTCTAGAGATACTCCACGATGTTGGTTTGCTGTTCTTTTGCTCTAAATTCGTTGATTTTATCCCTTAAAAAGCGTATCTATTTTCATTTAAGATCATTTGTTGACTTTTCAAGTTTGTGAGGTGGAGCTGTGTTAGTGGCCGATAAGGTCAATTTTGTCCCAAAAAAGAGTGCAGTCAACACTATTGCTTGAAATTGACTTTATTGAATGTATTCTGTGTTGGTGGTGTAGTATCTGCGTGGCTCGGCTGACTCTGCAAGAGTTGAATAACATTATTACTATTGTTTTTATTTGCTTGTAAATCCATTGTTGTCCTCTAATTGCTGTGTGCTCTGACATTTGTTCTATTTTGCAGTCCACGATTGTTGGCGTATGCAGGTCTGTGAAAATTTGTATTTATATTCTGCCTGCTAGAGTATTGACGTGAATTAATCTTATTCTTATTAAGCTTTTAATTTTTAGATCTCCACAAATGTTGAGTTTAAGTGCAACACTCTGTATATTCCACGGTACTGTGTGTGTTACCCCTAAACATCATCTCTAACTCTCATAATTAAAGTTCACCACTTTCCGTGTATTTCATGAAAGTAGTAGAGATTAAACAGACTCGTGTTTTGTCGACTCTCGGGAAACCAATACGCAACACGAGCCCATTCTCGTGGGACGAATAAACACGAGTCTATCTGGTCTCTACCAATTTCGTGAAGCGCACGGAAAGTGGCGAACTTTATTTATTCGAGAATTATATCGAAAAAAAAACCTCGGGAGAGGTGTTCACCCTATCAAGATAAATTTCCACCGATAAGAAAAAAATCTTTTGCATATCTGAACATACTCTACATCCCTACCGAGTTTCATCGGGTTCTGAATTTGGCACCTAGACAGCTTCCCTTGATGGTACATAGAGGCGGCCGAAGAAAACTGCCCTATGTGCAATGTTGAATTAACCAACAAGATATAATAAAACTTAATTTCTTTAGAAAGGCAAATATTACATGTGCGAGGCGAGAGAGCAACAACCGAACATACCCCAAATATACTGTAATATAGACCAGCCATTTCGACTATTCTCCATAGCACATTATCCCCAAATGATATACCACATCGGCCACATCTGAAGGATTTTACCTTGCTTGTAGTTTGTTCAAGTGCTATGTTCGTTACTCCTTACGTTCAACATCTTTAAATAATTTACCGTGCACAGCACAAACCTACATTCTATACTGCTTTCGGTAGTTAAGATAGAACGTGCTCTCTGTAGATGTTAATTCTTTATTCGCCGCATATACTATACCGCACGGTTTTTACGGCCCACAAGCTTTCAGAACGATACGAACCTATTGTTTGCATTTTAAATACGCGCCGGTTAAAAGAAAATTGTCGGAAAAGCGCCCGACACGTAGCAGTAGTTAAAAAGAACTAAACGAATAGTCCGTCTCTAGGCTGATTAATAGGAAACTCACATGGGATAATGATTAGAGATGTGCTGAATGTAGTTTACGGCGAACAGTATTTACAAGTAGTTCGCGTAATCGTAACGCGGTGATATTGGTGTTGATTACTAAACATCTATGTAGAAGCGAAACAGTTAAAGAACAATTCTAGAGAACTCGCACATCGAGTTTTATTTAGTAATTAAGGTAGAGTTGCTAAAATCGCGCTTTCTAAATCGCACCATCATTATATCTCTTTTAATAAGATACTTGATTAACGCGATATAGGTTATCCGCTTCTAAATGATAATTAAGGACAGTGGGTCTGCATCCTCTCAAAGAAATTGCGTCAGAATTATTGCTTTGATTTGTTTTGAGATGTTTGGGTATATACACTGTGATCCGCTTGAAATGGAGGCACTCCTACAGAACTTAATTTAATTTTTTTTTCATACGCAGTTTATATATAATTTCAAAACGTACTGTGGCTATTTTTCGAATTAGAAAGTGGCAACATTGTAAATACGTGTAGACAAAAGCAAAATCAAATATACATGACCACAACAACAAACATCAAAGATGCTCGTCTGATCAATGTGTACTAGGAATAGTCCCAGACACACTCACTGGTCCATAAATTCTGCTAGTGAATAAGGGCAGCTACTCAAATGATAACGTTTTACTTTCTGCAAAACGAATAGTCCTTTATTATTAATTCCGCTTTCCTACAAAACTTACATGTTATAAAACAGTATAGATTGAAATAAAGCAAAATAAATTTGAAGAAGGCATTCTGGACTTATTGAAAATTGTTTAAATTTACAAGTAAATATATATTCTTACTGTTCTACTTAAAGGTTCAGTTTAGCTGGTTAAGTCTCTTTCAAATTTACCCCATTATATCAAACTTCTGATGGCTTTAAGTATCTCTTTCTTTTATAGCTTGTTTTAATAACATACACTGCCGTTCAGTGAAGTTCGGTCATACAATAAAAATCTATTATATCACACTGTATACAATTATTAATACATAAAATTAGAAAAATATTAAGCATACACTCTTTTCCAAGGGATTAAAGCCATAAATTATTATGTAAAGTAGAAATATTGCGACAACCACAATAGAGTCTCTTTTATTATCATTCCAAGAATTCTCTCGGAAGTACCGATCTTTTGAAACGGGTCGTTTGGGAATTATTAACGAACAATACATTTAGGAAATATACCGCAGCATCATTCTTGTTTATTTATCACAGGCGTAAAGATATAAATTTGCTTCATTTTACTGTTAAATGTGCGTTGCTGTGCATCTGTCGTTTTTGCGCGAAAGTTTTAAGAAAATTTACTTCAAAATGGCACGTGGCAAGCCAGGCAAGTGTAGAAAAACGTTCACGCATTATTACACTGTTTGAAGAAGGATATTCGGGGCGACAAATTGCTGAAAAAATAAATATGAGAAGTTCAACAGTAAATGACATCATAAAGCGATATCGGACAGCTGGAACTATAGAAAATCGCGTTCGTCCTGGAGCATCTAGGAAAACAACAAAAGCTGAAGATTTGAGAATTGTATTATTAAGCAAACGCAATAGAAAATTAACAGCGCCACAAATAGCAGCCGTAGTTAATTGCGGCCGTGAAGAACAAGTTTCGGCGAGTACGGTAAAATGTCGACTTCAACAAGCGGACCTTCATGGACGCATTGCCATTCGAAAACCCTTATTACGTCGGGGCAACAGAGCAAAACGGCTGCAGTAGGCCCGTTCTCAGCTAGATTGGTCGTTAGATGATTGGAAACACGTGCTTTGGAGTGACGAGTCAAAGTTTGAGGTTTTTGGGCAAAATCGACGAGTTTATGTCCGAAGATCTAAAACCGAAAAGTGATCCCGAACTGCATTGTGCCTACAGTGAAGCAAGGGCGTAGTTCTGTGTTAGTGTGGGGATGTTTCTCCTTTGCTGGGACGGGAGATTTATGCAGAGTGCAGGGTGTAATGAGGAAGGAAAATTATTTTGCAATACTCCAGAATCATGCAGTGCCATCAGGATTGCGTATAATAGGCCGCAACTTTACATTCATGCATGACAACAACCCAAAACACACTGCGTTAGTGTGTAAGAACTATCTAAAGGAGCAAGAAGAACAGCACACCCTGAAAGTAATGACATGGCCCCCACAAAGCCCAGATTTGAACCCTATAGAGTTGTTGTGGGATGAACTGGACAGGAGGATCCGAAAAATATGCCTAACTTCACAAGAACATTTACGGAATATTCTGCAACATGAATGGATTCATATTCCACAATCCATTTTAACAAAACTTATCGAAAGAATGCCTAGAATAGTTCGAGCGGTGATTAACAGCAAAGGAGGTTTTTTCGATGAAAAAAAAAATAATGTTCAGTATGTTATATTAGGCCAGAATAACTTTTTATTTAATTATTTTTGTCTTTTTTACCTGTACATTCAATAAAATTCCATTTTGTTTTTAGTTTCGTTTGTTTCTGTAACCTTTGCATGTTTTTTACTAACCGACCGAACTTCTCTGAACGGCAGTGTACATATTTCAATAAAATTTTGGTTAAAACCATCTTTGGACTTTCTCAATTCAGTGACGTTGTCAGATTTTTAGTAGAAAAATAGAACATTAATTAAATGTTGCTACTTTCGAATTAATAGTAACGGAGTAATTAATAGTAAAATGGAGCTTTGACAATGATGCTTTCATTTCAAATGAGTCACACTGTATAATGGCGCTGATTAAAAAATAAAACCGATTGAAGACGTTACAATCCAAATAAATTCTGCTGGTTTTTCTACGTGCACATAAAGTTGAGACATCAACGTGCATTTTCAATAAAACTAAAGCGATCGATACAATACATTTAGTTGGAAACGAAGCTATCGATTAGCCGAGAAGAGTGTCTAGATTCCACAAATGTCAACTGCATTTGTTGTCCGCGTTACTATTGTAATTTGTTACATAGATTCAAGGCTATCATCGGTTTTAAATTAAATATTAAATTAGTTATTTACCAACGTATTAAGTAGATGACATTCCAAACGGTTCCATCCGTCAGACGCCTATTGAAGCACTTTCGAATCAAGGTTGAAATAAATCGATTCTCTTCTAACTTTTTGTAGTTATTGATCCTATTGTTGTAATTAACTATTGTAACGTATAAGATACGAGGATATCACGCTGATATTTGATCTTGTTAGTGCACTAGCGCAGAAATGCAGTAAGGCGTTTAACGTACCATAAATTGTTTTCTTTCACGCGTGAAAAATGAAATATTACCCAACTATCTATTACTATAAGTAGTCTAAACTCTACTAATTAACATCATAAATTTAGAATTAGACGTATATTTTTGCGCATGCTGTAACATGAGCGTTATGATATAACCTAAATAGTTCCCATAAATATAAATAGTTTCAATGTTATTATTCAAACGGTCTAAATTAATATTCCGTCTCTAAGATACTGTAATTAACTGAAAGGTTACAATTATTAAAATATTTATCAAGTCGGACATGCATTTCTTGTAATCTACTCGCCTAACTCAAACTCATTACTACACGGAGGTAGTTGCACCTGCCTTAATAATTTTGCAGAGCTGACTGCATCAGTAACGTGTGTAATTTACAGTTTTGCGACAGGTATTGCGCTGTAGCAGAACTATTTTATGTCTGTTTAGAGTTTTTGTACATATAATAATCCTAATTTTATGATAGAAGTTTTACTATTGGTCTCCGTTTTATGCGCTTTATTTTACAGCCAATAGGTTAAAGGATTATACGAAATTGCCACAAAGCTTGTTGCATTATGTTAGAAATATCGAAAATACATTTTGATTGGTTGGTTGGTAAATTGTAATACCTTGTTTTCCTGCTGTTCTAGTTCTATTTAAATAACCTACTTAACATATCGAATATCGTTATTTATTAAATATCAAACTTTACTGTTTCATCTAAAATCACTAAAACTCTATTTAAACGGCATGGGTGGAGATAGAGTGTTTGTACTCAAGTAGGAATCTGTGGAATTATTCATTTCACTGAAAAGCCCGAACCGGTCTTAATACTTAAATATATTACTCGAAAAAACACTTGAAACGGATGAAAAAATGTCCGGTAAATATTTGAGAAATTCAATATTTGTTTACTATTTGATAATAATCGATGTGGAATTCCCTATATTGTTACTGATTTCGTCAAATCCGTTAAATGATAACAGGAAAACGTTACCACTTTAAATCATTTATTTTGCAGGTTCTTATCTATGTTGTTTCTTCTTAAATAGCAAGAACAAAGCCATCAAGCAAACATTGAGTTATTATTATTATTAATACGAGGAGTCTTTTTTTCATTCCTTTAATTTTCATTTCATTTTTCATTCTTTCAAACCAACCGTTAAAAGAATTATTCCAGTCGTACGTTAGAATAATCAAAATTGCCATTTTCAAAACATCAGCTGGTTCTTCCGGCGAATGGAACCATTGTCCAGGCAACCTATTCTTGATTCTAGGGAACCTAAAAAAAATCGTTACGACTGTACGGAGGATGATCTAATAATTCGATGTTTTGGTGCCATTGTCTTTTAAGGTCTATGCGAACACATCGGGAACAGATAAGTTCTGTTGGGTTCTTCTTATTTTGAAGTACCCACATAGCAATTAACGTTTGGTTTCAGGTTCGTAGTAGCAAATCCATAATTCGTCACCACTCACGGTACTATAAACATTTTTTTGAGCTTCCGTTGTTGAACTGGGTCAATGTTTTTCGACACCAACAACTGCTTTTTGTCCTTCAGTTAAAAGATGCGGGATAGTCATCGGAATTTTTTGGATTGACACCTTTGAAATGCCTAAGAATGTCTCAATCTTGCGATATGTCATATGTCGACCACTTTTGAGCGGTTGTCGACTAATGCTGTGCTCCATTGGCAAGAGCAGAAATCAGTTCAAGGATATATTATTGTTGATGTAATCTTCTCTGGAAGTTGTAAGAAATCACTTGCTGCGTCTAAATGAAACTGGATTTAAGTTCATTAAATATCGAAATTAATTTTGATAGGCGATGATTTATTGGCGGCACCCCTTACATGGCTATATGCAAAAAAAAGGACAACCCTCGTAGTGAATTTGTGGATGTAGCGCTAGTCATAGCCATCATTTCACATTCGCTGAAGATTCAAACAAAGAACTGATGGGTTACACACACCTCGCCCAAGGGTTCAACAGGGCAAAATCCACAATGGGAGAAACTGAAAGATCACGCAGTTACACTATACCTACACACTATCACACTCTCATTTTGTTATCACAAAGAAAATAATACAGAAGTTGAGAAATTTGGATGTTTGGACGGACCCAACAGTGATCTATAGTTGAATGAATTTTGCGACATTGGAGTGAAAAAGTAGTTGATGACCTATGCTATATTTAGGGCAATTCATGGTAGTATGCCTTAGATTTTCCACTTCTCCAAGTTAATTTTCTTGAGGTAATTGTTGCATATACCACGATTGGATCATATCCAGCCTATGTCCTGAACCGTGCGGTTAGAAGTGTAACATTTCCAAAGCCATGGTATTGTTGGCAGCTCAATTTGAAATCTTTTAGAGGAATTGCCTTTACTATACTTTTCCAGTCCTCACCATACTTGGTTTTAGTAACCATTTTGAAAGTACTAAATACATTAGACGGTGTTAAAACATAATGCATAATTTTAGAGTTTTTCCAGCTTGGTATGGTGTTCGTTGCTTTCTAATTCATTGTGACTTTTCACTCATAAAACTTCTATCTGTGAATGGTACTTCTTAATTTCACGAAAAAATCTGTTATTTTTTAAATTAAATGAAGTTTTAAATTAAAGTAATTTAAAATTCAACATTCGAAAATAATCATTGAATTGTAGATAGATGTTTCTATATCTAAATTTGAGAACTGTAGCAAAAAAACTCGAACAGATTTGATGCAATTAATATTTTTCACTCTAACCTGATTTGTATTTATTTCTATTTTCTTGTTGTTTGTAACTATACGAGCATGGTACCAAATTGTCAATTAATTACTATACATAACTGTGCGCGAGACAATTTTTAGTATTATTTACCAATCAAATGTATGGTTCTTTCTGTCGCAACGAATGAGCACCACTCACCCCGACTCGGCTGGAACTAGCATAAATTAAAACGAATTGTGAAGATGATTCGATTTGAAATTGCCTCATATAAGTATCATGATTACATTTTCTTAAACAAAATTTGCTTTTGCTTGCATTTTTATAAATAGTTATTTCACATCGCAAAATAAAACAATAATAATTTCATATTCTGAAGTGTTTTGGTTTATAGTTATTTTCTAGCCGTAATAACAATATAAAAAATAAGAAACAATTCTTATACTTTTATAGAATTGGACTGGATAAAAGCGGGAATTAATAAAAGATATAAATAATTCTTACAGAATATGTAAACTCGCATACACATTCATTACTTCTAAGTCAAATTCAAGGAAAGAAATTGATATATGCCACTTGCATGGAAGGAGTCAGCTTCTCATCTACTTTATGTATATTAATGTACACTCGAAGTTGTGTTGTATAAATTTCAATTGATAACTTATTTTTTTTCTTACGGGTGGAGTTTGCAAAAAATAGCATTTTTAATAGTAATTGCAGATACCTATAATCGTCCATGTTACATACTTTTCGAAGATCATTACATTTTTCCCCCTTAATTTAAGAATTTACAAGATCTCAAAACAAGACATCGAAAGAAACAACTGAATTACAAGAAAGTCAATCTCATAATTGCGTGCACATCGCTTACGTTTACATTTCGTGAATCAAAAAAAGAAAACGAAAACCAATAGGAAACAAGCGAAAACAACGGTGAAAATAATCGCGGAAATTAAACGCTCGAGCAACGGAATGTCGGCCCGAATAGGAACATAAAAGGCCATTTTCTAACAATAGATATCGAAAGAGGGGCCTCGCTCCTATGCGCTATCATGAATGGTCAGTATTCTGAATGGGGTAGTAAATCGCTACAGGGGAAGGATACGGTCAAGGTGAAGGGATTTCACCATGAAGTGGAACAAAATAGAACATCACTGTTGACCAGATGATGGATCTAATCGTTCTGTTAATTCACCATTTACGTCTATATATTATGATCTATTTTATTTTATATACAGCAGTGTGTTGTATGATTTCGTATGTAAATGTTATTCCGTGGCTGATCCTATTAAGATGACCAGTGCATTGAAAATGTTATAATACAAAAAATTTAATATCGTCGACATATGTACACTAAAGCAAATGAAAGTTAGAAATGTCTTTTTGAAAACTACGCACCGCATTTGTTTTTATTTCTTGTTAATTCAAGGAAAGAACAAAATCATTACCAGGGGTGGTCGAGCTGGTACAGGAACACGTCATTGCTAGCATAGCCGTCCGTTCGTGCTTATCGATAGGAAATGGAATACACAAATTTAGACTCGTGTAAATAGTGGAATGATTCACAGCAGTTCCGATATCGAATTTTTTATGTACACATACGTAGTATCGCTATTTTATACATTTCTGATTGTTCTCTAGGCTCAGATTGTTGTCATATACCAGAATGATAAAACTAATTGCACGGCATATGTATGGAAGCCACAAAACTAACGTATTTCATTCATTTGTTAATTACACTAAACCATAGGTTCACTGTTTATTCACGCCAGTGATAGACAAAACCCATTGCATTAAAAAATCAAGTTTAAATATGTTGCAAATTTATTAAACACATTTGAAAATAATAGATGTTAAAAGGGAGATAGCCAAAAAATGTTTCAAATTTATGGGAAGTCAACTATAAGCGGGTGCAATGCTGCAGGCAGAAGATGCACGTATCTTGTCTTTACTTCACTCCGCAATTTAAATTATTTTTCAAAATTTCAATATTTATCAAAATAAGTTTATTTAAGTTAGATATTAAACTTATATTTTAATTAAATTTAGGTGACCTCACCTCTTTTAGGAGACGCACATTTGGTTAAATAAAGTATGGATTTATTACTACAATAAAAACATAAAACAAGGTGATTCTACAAATACTGGTCTTACTTTTGAATTTAATCTTTGACTAATTAGCATTTACGTGGAAAAAAAAGGTCGAGAAAAACCAACCTGGAGTTAAGTCTTCCACTTGTAAAGCCATTCTGCACCTCTGGGATATAAATCAAAGAGCCTTGTAAATGCCAGCTATTTTACTACGCGAAAGGGAAGAATTCCAATAACAAGCGAGTTCTTTTGTTTTTAACTGCAATTTTTTATTTGCTTTTGGGGATGCATCTCTTTCCTATCCAATTGTTCTGTGGTTTGAGCTGATGGACCTGTTCTATAAACATTTCTTCTACGCAAAACTAAATCTCTGTGTGTAAGTTAGAAGAACACACAATTTCTCAAAAAGTAACTCGAGTCTGTTACGGTAACCATAATCTCACAATATTGTGACCAAAATTCTGACAACAGCAGAATTGGCGATAACTACAAAAGTCAGGAGATAATGTGCCATTTCCTGGAATTCCAATTGGTTGCCTTGATATAGAACAAATTTGTTGCTTTATCAACAGATGCATGGTTTTCTAACGAAAAAGGAATTCATGTTGCATTTGTAATTTTTCTTTGAACAGACTTTTTCTCTAGACGGAGAAGGAATTGTAACTATTTATGTCAATATGTGATAAGTTCTTCCAATTCTTCCCCTCTACAGCAGCAAGAAGGACAATTGGCAAAAACCCACTTCGTCTTATACGAGCATGTTTTAAAATACGCCTGTTTATCGTCTTCGGAATTTTATGGAGGAAGTTATAGGCGTTTTTTTGTTTGCAGTATTATAAAAGGTTATAAATTCGCGGAACAAATGCATATAAAGCAAATAAGAAGAAAAATAATCATAACAAATAATGCGTCACTGTCTTCTACTTGTTTCTCGGAATTCAAACCGCATTTCATTCATATACATCAAAGGGAATATGGAAATAATGCGCAGGAATGCATCTTGTGGTTGAGAAGGAGTATGATTTCTATAATTTTCAAAATAAATGCACCCACGAATTACATAAAAAGTTCATGTATTATGCATTGGAATATGTACTAACAAATGCAAGATAACCACTTTTCTTCTTATACGTGAGTAGTCTGAAAAAAAGGCACTGAAACAGGTATTTCTTTTGTAAAGTTGTACACTTTTCCTAGCACTGCTCCTATGTATTTAATCCGTCCAAATGCTAGATGACCTTCTGCCAAAATCTCTATGTTACAAATGGAGCTTTGAGCCGAGGAACCAGAAAAAGTCGTCGAGAGCCATATATAGTGAAGGGTGAAGATTATAATTATTACTATCTATGTCTATAAATCCGAACCCCACGAAAGTATGAGGCGGTCTTCTTGGTGGAACGAAACATTCTGTGTCTTCAAGGGTAACGGTTTTTCCGCAATTTCTACCTTCAACTTATCAAGCAATGTTTCTCCTTTTTCGAGATAGTCGATTAACGCAGCCCCATGACTATCCCAAAAACAGTCGTCCACTTTCCCAGCCGATGTTTACTCTTGGTAGCCCAATGTTGTGTCGACCGTGACTTCGAAAATGTACTAGTGGATGCAAGTTCGACGCCAAAATTCCGCCTTATTTCGTTTAAGCTTCTTCAACAACGCTTTGGAAGTTCTGAGTATGTAAGCGCGGTTAACTATTTCGTATCCAAATCTTCAATCAATATATGGCAATCACGATTTTTCGTGATGCCCTCCCTAACTTTAAATCGACGGTTGCCTAGCACCATTTGGTGAACTCTTCCGATATTATCGGTGATGGTTGCAGCTCTTGTCCGCCCCGAACGTTCATCGTTATCCAAGCTGGTACGACAACCTTCAAATTCAACTGCCCAAAACTTCACCGTGGTAAACAGCGTTCATCGTGCCTTTAGCTTGCGTAAATGTATTGCCTGATATTCGATTACTTCAATTTTTACGGAAACGGAATCGATTAACACAAGCGACTGTTAAACTAGAACTGAGCGTCCAACATGGATGAAATTTTCAAAAGTATCTTTTCACGCATGCGCAATTATATTTTTGATGAGTACCACCATTTGCATGTTGAGCCTTCGAACTTTTCAGATTACCCTTGTATAACTGCAAATTTTGGAATAAAACTGTTTATCATTTTCGAGGCTTTTAGGAAGGAGAAAGATGAGTTTGTTCGTTTATATTCTCATAAAAGAAAATGAATAGAATTTAAAAAATAATAAATAAAGTTTCTCAAACGGTGCGCAAATAATGTGTCGATGTCTTTTACCTGCTTCTTAGAATGCAAACCGCAAACAAAACGTGTCCGTTTCGTTGCTATATAGGTAAAAAAAAAAACTTATTTTATTAATTGCATCTGCGCGCGATTCTACGAACGATAGGACACCCCATGCGGCCTTTTATTAATGATTAAGGCTCGATCGTTGATACCGAGCGCGTTACTTATTAAGTACTTTATATTGTTAAACTAAAATTAGAACGGACTAATGTCAATTAAATCTTTATTAGCATCTTTTACATACGGCAATGGTAGGCAATGAATTAAAAGTGCGTGCGTCAATTTTCAATTTAGGACAATTTTTCATTAACGTGACAATTAGAACTAATAACGTGATAGCAGACCCTGGAATAAATATATTTATAAATCATAATATCCATTAACACGTTGTACGTATTTCGGGTGTTAATTATTCTGGTCATTAGATATATGGAATATTTAAGATTGTGAAATATTTTTTTTATCGCTGAATGACCCAGCGATTTTATATTACGTACAACATTATCTTCAATATTTTACACTATCATTGCAATGTATTTATGCACAACTAGATACTGTTTCCAACGAAATTCTTGCACAAATATAGATGCTCTAAGTAAATTTGTATAAATGAAACATAGTTACGCATACTTATATGCATAATCCAAATATTAATATTAATCAACCACAAAACAGTGCTTTTTAAAAATCCATCGGCTTATTACCAAACACACAAAATCTTTGTATTTATTTATTTGCACTGCTATTTACATTTCTCACAGTTTTCAATGTTGTCAACAAAGATTAATGAGTTTATCGACAAACATTTACCTACTGTATACAGGCAAAAGGTATAGGGAAACCAAAAGGAAATTCAACAGAGGTATCGCGCCTTAATTATCGAGAAGTTCGACCGTAAATTCGGTATATGTGTGAAACTACAATTGTAACGATATCAATAACGGTTTCAGCGATGTAATTTTGCACTATAAAGATTCTTCTTGAATATAAAATTAAAATAAAAAGTGGATGCTTTGCGTTGCTTAATTCTGAGAGCCGTAATCTGTTCGGCCAGGTAGAAAAAACCTCCAACACGCATGCCTGAACTTTGGTGAATTACTACTATAAGTTTTTGTTTGTACTTTTTCTTCTTCTTTTCTTCGTCATCCTCTTCGTCTTGTGGTTCTGCCCTGTTGACGTCTAACCTTCGGAATTATCCTCTTCCATATTAAGTTATCTTGTCTCTCTATACTACTATTTATAAGTGTTTGAATCAATATTTGTTCTTTTTTTTACTGTTTTGGTCGATGCGTCTAGGTTTGTTTATTTGCAGTGTTACTTATTAAGTGGTCGTTTGATTTTTTTCCGTACTTATAAACGTAAGATGTATTTTAATTTATTTTTTTTGGTTTACCTGCCATTACTACACCAAAGGAAAGAAATGTGTTGAAATAGCAAAATCAATTTTGTTCGCTGAAGAAGTGTTTGTTTAACAAATTTTCTGATTAAATTATCATTCACTAACAGTTTAAATGTTGCCAAAAAGTTTTGTTCGCGAAACATGTTCATTTGGTTGAGACGTAAATTAAGAAAGAAGTCGTTTCAGCAGAACCCAATAGCGGTATCAATTTAACAAAATAGTGATGGTTGAGCAGAATTAATAATCGGATAGCATTCATTACAGGTGTTCAGTTGATCAGTTATTATTAGCTATAGTGGGAAGCATTGCATCATCAGTAAAGTTCGTCACCTTCCGTGCACTTCAAGAATTTAGCAGAGACTAGACAGACTCGAAACCAGTAGGTAACGCGAACCCATTCTCATGAGACGAATAAACACGTCTTCATGGAGCGCAACTCGTTTCTGCAGGCTTAATCATCTGCTTAATCAAATTGCTTGTTTTAGTTTTTACATTTGTTCTAAAATGCGGATAAATGGGAATTCTAGTGGTTAATACCGACTTTCACAAGCAAATAACCAGAATTTTTTACAATTATACGAAACCGGGAAGCCATGTTGTTAAGTTAACTGACCTTTATATATCGTAATAGCTAATAGCTTCAGCTACGACTTTTACAACATGAGGGATTTTCTTCTTGTAAACTTTATTTCATATATTTTGTTTCTTTGATTAACTGTTTGATAAGTTACAGATGGTATGAAATAAAATGTTGTTTTTATTTAAAGGTTCTTTTCTAATATGCCTTCTTTTTCAGATAGAGGAGGACGGGATTCGTTTTAAATTGAAATCCTTATTTCAATGATTTAACTCGTTTAATAAAATAACTTGCCTCAAGAATACGTTGGATTTGTAAAACTTTAAACGAATAAAGTGACTCTTTAATTACCTGACAACGCCTGAAGAAAATACATTTGGCAGATACCGGCTGCAACATAAACAATCTGCAGTACTTGTGCAATAACTCGTGTTATTGTCACATATTTAACATACTGTATTTTGCACGTTAGTAATATATATAATATGTTAGTTGCAATGGAATATGGCGCACTTTATTTCTTTCCTTCGCACTTAAATTTCTTCTTACATTTCCGGAATAAATTTTACATGTAAACATGAAATATCAAATATTTTGTATTTATACATAAGTTAAGCAAGAATCTTTCTAGTAGATGAAGGCACTTGGAACAACAAAGGGATTTGTTAAGTTGAACAGAAAAAACATTTAAGCTAATATTAACAAAATTCCTTTGTTATTGCAAAAGGCAAGAAACTTAAATAAAGCGCATTGTTGAGTTAACACATCTGTTGCTTATGATCTAGCAAATATATTTTTAAGCATCGGTAGATGTTGATTGAACAACAAAATATCGGTGTATTTAACACAAATTTTTTGATTAACTGTTCTATGAATTTTTTACCTCAGTATATTGTTTCATTACAACCAGTTAGTAGGAATAAACTCTTAAATGTTAAAAATATACCGTCCGCAAAACGAAAACTTGTTTGTCTGCATAAATATGAACATAAAATTTCAAAGTAGTGTGTGCATTAAATGCTGTAGTGTTAACATGCTTTATTTGTGATTATTTCTGTTCCATTAGAAAAATAATCCTCTTGACCCTAACACAATTTGAACGCGCAGCGCCTTGCTCTGCCAGAGTCGAAAGCAAGTCCCTTTACGACCTATGATACTACCAAATTTACTTAAAAACGAGTCAAGTGAAATCGAATTAGGAGTACTAATGAAAGACGACATCTATTTTCATCGCAGAGGTTAATACATAAAAACATAGAAGCCGTTGGATTAGTACCTCTGTTGATATAAGTAAACAAACGGACAGGCTAAAAAGGAAATGGAGCAATCCAAGCGTTTGAACACAGAATCGTTTAAAATCCAAAGTAAAAGGGAAAAAAATCATTCAAACCTTCTACATACGAAGAAGTTTGCTACATAAGCAGTTGGGGCAGATATAAGAAGAGGACCTTAAACACGTACATACAGTAATCCACGATAAGGGGAAATTTATGTAAGTAATCCTCAATATTTTATAAAAAGGTTTCAAATTGAAAATACTGTTGAGAACCGGATAATTTGAATTTAATTCCTTCTATCATGTAACACATCAATAGTCACAAAAATCGTATAGGTGTCGCTTTAGATTCTAGAGAATTATTTGAATACTTGTTTTCCATATTCACTATGGGAGCTTTCAATTATTTGCCCACGTTTATGTAATAAATACCAACATAAGTTTAATTCGGTGTCAATATTCTTACGAGGGTGCACTTTTTCTTGTTATTGCTGAAGCAGCGGCAACATAAATCGGCCGAGAAGGTTCTTTACAGTGAGCGTTTAAAGAAAGCAATTCTGCAAAAAAACTTCACGTAGAAGTTTTAGATGCATTTTTACGACCTTATAAAGGCCTAAGACAACAGTAATGCATCGAATCCCTTCGTTCAACTTTTGCTAATGAAACTGGTTTGCAGAATTTCGTCGTTGTCATGCTTTCATCAATGATGAATTTTGTGAAGGTCGACCAAAATTGTTTGTTTCCCAAAATATTCAGCGTTTCCAAGAAAATCATCGCTCGTTTCTTTCGTCGCAAGCATTGCTTTGGCTCATCATGGCATTGCCAGCTTTAACACAGGGCGTCAAACAATTCACTATTTGAAGGAGAAAAACATCGGATTAATATCGCATTGCTCATATTTTTGTTCCCAAATGTTAAACAAGAAATGCGTGGACAACGATTTTTATCACCTCATGAAGCTTTTAGAGTCTTTAAACCCCATATTCCGGAGATACGTCCTTCAGAGTGGAAAACATGTTCCAAGAATTGGTTCCAACGCATGCAAATATTTTGAAGAATAATAAAAAATTTCTACCAAAATCTTTTGTTCATGTCTACATTCATTACTCTTGCTTCGTTGATATCCTCCAGCACTTTTTTCCAAGACCACGACTTTTTTTTTGTATTTTTCACCTCTTGGGACAAAGTTTAACAAAAATAGACTTTAATTAGGTCCATCATTGGTTTTCGGAATGGAACGTAACAATAGCCATTGTCTTCCATAAAAACTGGAAAATTACAACTGATTTTATCGAACTCTGTAAGATCTCATCCAGACTAAATTCAAATGAAATTATGGCAATTATTTTAATTGAAGCATTTACACAATATGTCCCATAATAGTAACAATGAATAATTAGAAAAGCCCACTCAAGAATTCCAAATGAAAATGGATGCTTCCTGCATTTCTAGTACTACTAACACCGTCACACTACTGTTAAAAAATATGCATATTTTTCCCATAAAAGGAAATGTGGTTACTCGTTGTTTAGCTTAAGCATCTAAGAATTAAATACCAAATAAAGCTACCAGCTGACTGCATAAGTTAAACCTCCTCTTCCTAAGGAGAGTAAGGATAAAATTGCAGATCACCTTAAGAACATCTGCTTTTACTTTTTCTTTAATCTTCTGCCTTTTTTGAGATTTGCAAACAATTTCTTAGAATCCTTCTTCTCTGTACCTTTTCTTTATATACAGAGAAAGCGCGGTTATAAGTTTACACATCATTGCGTGCGCAGATATTAATATTAATTTAATATAAATGACTTGTTCATCTTAAAAAGGAAAGTATAGAAAATCTATTATGCAAATATTGTATAATGTTATACGAGGTATAATAATAACACTTACAAGCACTTGGATTGAATTTACAATTTAAATAAACAACCACATGAACAGAAAGTAATTTAATAATTTCCACTTGAATGAAGTAACATACAGACACAGATTTAATTGAAAGGAAAAAAATGCGTAAATTTAATTAAGTGAAAACATTTGTGCAAAGCATGGAAATTAACACTTAAATTAAATATGTAATGCATTATTAGATACCATATACAATAAAACATTGTCTAAAGGGATTCTTTTACGAGAACGGATATTATTCTCGTTGAATACAATTAAATAACTGGTATTCTCGTCGTATAGTTCCTATCCTTCAAGATTTAATCGTAATCGGAATGCTTAGGCTATTAGTAATGCTGGACATTTTACACCGGATTTGAGCAATGGATTCTGGCTGCACGAACCTGCTCGCTTTCGGTTAACATATCACGGAACTCTCCCACAACTTCGTACCTGAAGAGGCGATTGTATATCTTTGTCTACTCTGCAAATAGTACACAACAAAACTAGTTTCTAATGTTTGTTCCACTTACCGCGGCTGTAGAAATTTTAATCTTTTATGAGCTTGTACATGTGAATACGCTGATGTAATTCATAAGCGACGATACGTTTCAAAAGGGCGCTAAAGTTTAATTCGCGTACAGGTTTAAATATGATTATTATAACGTGAAATTTAATTGGCTCTCCTAAATAATGTATTATTTCGAT
>LR737385.1:4227572-4281941 GCA_902655005.2 Marronus borbonicus | reverse complement strand
GTAAAAAGGTTACAATGCTAATATTAAAAAAAAGAAATTCAATTGGTAATCGTTCGTGGACTAATGTTTTCTATGAAGATCGCCTTGGTAGCAGCCGCTCTCGTGATTCAGAATGTTATTGAAAATAAAATACTCAAATAACGTTTCGACAAACAACACAAAGGTATTGGCACACTCCGCACCACACACAATTAATTAATTGATTAATCCGGCACAGCTGTTTCGAGGATATGTCGATCCTCATTTGCAATCGAAGAGACCCAAGGTTTTAAAGTTATCACTGGTACAATGAATAAAAAGTAACGGTAATGTGAGATTCTCCAATCCTAGCGGTACCTCATACAGCCCGGCCTATTCTTTCAAGATGGATATTATATCATAAAGGTAGAAAGGAAAACTCCATAGCACATACTAGAATAGAAATAGGTAAAATAGAAGGTTGTAACGACATTTCTTATGAATAGAAAGATGTTTTTGGAGAGATTTTTACAAACATCCCAATTTAATGTTTCGCCTATAATTACACCAAGGATTTTGGTTGAGTTTGTCAAGTTGATGTAATTGTTTAAAAAGGTATTAGTTATATGATAATGCATTTAGTCTTGGATGCAAATTAGCAAATATTTTCACGTTATCGAGTATAATTTAAGTTGTAATAAGCTTCTTTATTGCCAAATTAATTGGTTCGCCGAAATTATAAGCAAAAAATCAGAATCTCTTTCGTTTCAAACGTATGAATACCTGGAGCTCCTGAAAAATCCTGTATGTCATCGCAACAAGCAAGTTGTATGAGTAGTGGCTTATTCTCAATTTATGGATAGAAGGTGAGAGTGTGAGAAGTCATCGTCTTGGGAAAATCTATTAGTCGAACGCGGGTATTCTAATTATAGACAAATATAATAATAATAATGTCGCCTTAACAAAGACGCTTTTCTAAAGCTTCGACGCTTTATGCACTTACATATATTCAAATCTTACCGGACAGTCATAAATTCCATTCGCAATCTAAATGAGGAATAATAAAAAGACAATAAATGTTCCTCCTCTATAGAAATCAGCGGTTTATATGAGGTAAAATAAGTACTTCCAGTAACAGTACAGTCTGCGGTTTTCTTTGTTTATGTCGTTGAATAGACTTCGGGAATGTCCACTTATTATAGTTGGTCAAAATGTTACATACAATCGTTATTGCATACAAGTCGTATTCGTTCATATTTTGCAAATCAGAGATTCATCTTAGCACGAATCACATCTTTAACATAGTAAGCGATCCATTGATCAAAAAAGGCGATGATAATTTACAGAAATCGCCTAAAGAAGAACGTGTAATATATGACTGTCTAATGTTCAAAACCATAGGGATGAAGTGGCGAACAAATCCACAGCAACGCCTTTCGTGTCGCATCAGATAAGAGCCAAATTGACGCAAATTACTTAATTTTTTTTTCTCTAAACCGGGGACCTCACACCGTAATTGATAAACGCACGAGAATTTGCCGATTACACTTTTAGAACTCCGAACAAGCTAGCGCCCTTACAACTAGCCCGAAGAACACCTTACAAAACCGACGACAAAAGCAAAGAAGAATGATCCGAGATAACGTCACCATGAAAAAAGAACAGAGAGGCACAACCGCCTTGTAGAAGGCGCAGGAGCGGAGTAGAGTATGGAGTATAGCAAGGATATGTAGATTACATATATCCCCATGTTATTCACGCGACTAGACACAAGAGGGCAGCAGCGTGAGCTTATCTGATCCGTTGATAATAATGGTAGAGAGTTAGTCTAGAGGAGCGTTGTCGCTCCTCTTATGTCCTGCACGTGTGGGTCCTCTCTTATTCTCGCTGTTTCGGATGTCTTCCTTTCATCCTCTCATCTCTGCTATATAATCCTCGAGGAGTTGCAACTATTGAAATATTACGTTTTTATCTTATCTAGCGAGGAATTAAGCAACGTCTTGGCACAAATACTTGAGAAATATTATCTGAAAGCTAGGGGGAAGATGTGTTTACTGTATAAATTAAACCATAGACTTGCTGTATTGGATTATGTAAATCGAATGCTCTTTTAATAAAGAGAAGGAAATGTTTTTGTAAACATTGAAACATCTTTACTACGACAAGAATATCTTGTACAAATAAATATACTGACTAGCCATAAAAACATTTTTGGTTACAGAATAAACACTACTCCAATATTATGCATCTACTTAAAATAAAAATATATCTTTACTTAAAACCACGGATTGTAATTTTGACAATATATTATTTTGTACAATGAACGAAGAAGGTACGCAAATACAAGAAAGATAAGGAAATACAACAAAAAAGCACGTTAATGTAACGGTTTTTTGTCAAAACCATTCAAAGAATGAGTTTAACATTTTAATAAATGGCTGTTTATTATATCAATGAATATATACTTTCCTATATACACTTAATACAATAAACGGATTTATTGATAGAAAGAGTACATTTAATAATGTTTATAAAAAATACCTGAAGTTTGCTTCGCTTCTCACAAAGTTAATAAACCGGTATTTACTATATTATCAATTTGATAAACGTAGTTCGTTGTTGTAATAAATTTATTAGTTAATATAATTTCTTTTTGTTGCTCTAACAAAACGAATCCAATGAACACCTAATTTTTTCAATACAGGTTCACGTTTCAACTAATAGTAATGTAGCGTTATCTTATACGATTTCTCACCAATCTTGCTACTTGTGCAGCAACATCGGCGTCCTACGTCTCGCATGGTTGTTGGGGTTAGTTAGCGTGGGCAAAGAAATCCATTTTCTTAAATGATTTGTTAAACAAGGAAGATTCGTTAGTGGAAGTGGTGTTGCCGGAGTTAATTGCCACGCGTCAAAGTATATAATGTAATTTATACAGCACGTCCTAACTGTACTTGTAAACTTCCTTATTTTGCACTTAGGAAGAACAAGCAATTCCTTATAAAAAAGGTGACTAGAAAACGAGAAATTTTGCATGCAACTCAGATTTAACAACTCAAATGATTGCTTTAATGCCTGTCAATGTTTGGACGATGCTGTCTCTCGAGTTCTAGAGCATCTATGTGGTGAAGTTGCTTATCGCTATGCAATTGAACTGTTGCATGGGAAATACCCGAGAGTATCCGAGAGTCTCTGTAAATTGTGTTCGTGAGTTAGTAAGAAAGTTTGAAAAAGCAGGCACTGTAGCAGATTTGAAGAAGAAACGAAAATGATTCCCATACTTGAAGAATTCGTTAGAACACTTACAGAGACGTCTATCAGAAAACAAAATTCATTCTTACAAATCGACGAGACCACATAAATTTGAAAAAGGCGGTGATGAGCTTACTACAGATTATGATAACAGATATTTTTACAGATTTTTCTTCTAACAAATGGGGTCATTAGCGGACTAAATTGTAGGTATTGTTCGGAAAAGATTTTTCGAATTTTAACAAACAGCCAGCGATATAAAAAAGTTCATGTTTGGTGTGCGGTGCTGTTACATAATTAGAAAATATTGCGAACAAAAACAATATCTTTGTTTTAACCAATACATTTTTCTTACTGTAGGTTTGTTTCTAAGAGAATTCGTCTAGTTTAGGAGTCTTATATTATAACGTTTTCGCTGTTTGATAAATTATTATTAGATACAGACTTTATAATTACACATGTCTGAAGTTCTTTTTGTAATTAACACGAATAAAATCATTATTACGCGGACATTTACATGCCGGTATAATTACCGTAGCAATACAGCCACATCACACACACCGCATACCGTGATACACAACACGCAGATGAAATAATTTGTACACGAGCAGATTATATCGCGCTTAAAGGTGTACAAAATTATGTACGGAACAAATGTAACATGCATTATCAGGAGTAATTGAAATAATTCATTTTCCGCAGTACAGGGCAGTACTCTTATATCACTGCTTCATTGACGATGTGAATAGTCAATGTGAACGTTGGAGTTGTGACTTTAATAAAATATTTTCCGCTCCTTGCATCTTTTTAGGTAAAATTTGTATGTGAGACTTGTTAATTTTAGAATAGCATTTAGAATAAATACTGCGGGAGTATAGCCGGTTGGTGTGGTGCCATGTTATTGTTGATTCTTTACCTCGTGGAATCTAAGATTTAAAATTCTAGGTGAGTAAGAATCTTAGATCTTACAATTCTACGGTACTAGTTATGTAAATATCCTTAGACGTATAAAAAAAAGGCAAAGTTTATTTAATTTCAAGTACATAGAAAAACTATGTAGACTATGTAAACTCAATGTAGAACTTTTTGATTACTGCACAGACCAGCTTTATATAAGCTGTTGGCAAGTAGGATTTTAGAAAAATAATATCCGTAAGTTCCTCATTTCGATACTAATTCAAAGAATTGATATGATCTCCACTATCACCATCACAACTACACAGTCAAAATATTCTTTAAAATTATAAATTTTTTTTAATGTTTCTTTAAAACATATATTGCGAAATGAAAAATTTTGAGAAAATTCAGAAATTAATGCATTTCGGAAATTATCCAAATAAAATTTAGAGGCGGTGAAATTCGGGAGGCAATTTTGTGAAGGTTTTTGTCGGATGGTTTGCTACGATTTTTGTGGTAACATGGTTCCATGTTTTCACCAGAAAACACCGTTTACAACTCGTTTGCAGGATTTCGCTGTAGTCGTCAGTAAAGAATTTCGCAAAGGTCGACTGGACATGTGGCGAGCATTGCTTCGGAGGATCGAAAAAAAGCAAGAAAGGCATACAATAGTTTATTTACCATAAGTCATCGATGAAATCAGGAGAAACAATCGATAACATCGTACCATCCTTCATCGTGGAGATGCCAGCTCTCACACAGCCCGTTAAATGAGGAAGAAAAGATCGTGAACTATCGCCTAGCGACTTCTTTTGTTTCCAAACGTTGAGCGCGGACGGCTGTTTTTAACACCTCAAAAAACAATCGAAACCTTCAAAAACTATATCTTTATATTGAAAGAGTTTTTCGACAATTGGCTCGAACGCATGCAAAAGTGAATAACATAACGAAAGACAGTAAGACGATTTCTTCTATTTTTTTTTCGTTTTAGAAACGTAAAAGACTCCTCGTATAAAATGAAAAGGTCCTAACACAGAATCTTACAGGATCCCATATCTCCTTCCAACCGGCAGGGGGAATAATATAATAATGGTTCAGCCAAGTTATCGATTTTTTCAGGACAGTTCCTTCATTTACAGGTGACACACGTATGTAGTACACAGTGTAGACCTTTCGTTGAAGGGTTGCTCTGAAACTTTGCATTTTTCCTAACGTGCGTGTCCCGCTTTTGCATGTCTGTAGGTAATTATGTCGGTAATCATTTCACATTGTCATTACTTCATATTAAAACGTAGCAATGCAACGGGCTGATGTGCATACACACATACATGTGTATCAATCCGGCACATAAGCAATGCATAAGCAACAATAAAACATATTACCACCATCGCGTCGCGGGTCTCGCAGTTGTCCTTTTGTCATTCTACATGTGTTCATACAGAGGATACATACGTGTTTCGAGCGATTTTCATAATGATTGCTACGCTGTAGATATAGCAGAAGGACAAAAGCCCGTAATTATTAATTTATTACGGGAGGAGTCGCGTCCCGTAACCCAGTTTCATGTATGGTGAGACGACAACATCAATTATCGTCTCTAAGAGGCGACGTTTCTTTCGTTTCTTATTGCAACTGCTAATTTTGTATAATTTTATGCATTGGACTAGGCTGATGGTCGCTATTTATACGACTCGAGCGGCGTAAAAATAAGATTATTAATGTGTGGGTAGGTTTATTAAGCAAAAGAATTAATTTTATGTAATTGGATGGCCTGCCATAGAAGAAACGTTGGTTTTGGCGACTTTAATCGGTTAGTAGAAGAATAGCTTAAATTCAGAAACTGTAATATGTTTCCCAGAATCAAAATATGATTTTGTATTTGTTTATTGAAGATTTTCAAACATAAATATAACTATTTTCCTAAATTATGCCAGATAAACTAACAAAGAAATCTCCATTATTTACTATCGTATCAAATTTGTCATACTTATCGTGCAACTACACGCTACACCAAACTCGGCCTTCTTTTGGTTTTGATTCACAAAATTTTATTAGAACGACAGATGTAAATAATACCGTCTTTAGCTCTTCTTTGCAAATATTGAACTATTCGCAAATGTCTACAAGAAACTCTTTAGTTTAGGCAAAACTTAGTATAAACTAGGTTGAATATCTCCAAAAAGAACGCGGTGGATGAAATTCTGCCAAGCTAGGAATAATTGAAGAAATACTTGCAAATATTAGATCACTTACTTATTCCTAAAATGGTTTTCGTTACCTTATATCCAGACTTTTGATTTTTCTCCGTTTTGTGTTGGAATTGCAGGTGCAAGCGCCTCACAGTGGTCGATTTTGCTAATCTGGCCGAACAAAACTAGTTCGCTCTATTTGGATTTAAATTAGTTGCAAAATTTGCTACTAATTGCCTTACTACTTACTTCTTGGCAAGAAACAAGCATTTTTGTATGTAATTCATTGTATTTTTCAGCACAGCCTCCTTTGAGGGTTTCTCCAACCTTACAAAATAGGCGTTTGCTTCTATAACCACCTCATCGTCTAAGCCAAATCTTTTTCCGCTGAATCATCTTTTCATAATCGGAAATAGGAAATAATCTCTAAAGGCTAAATCTGGCGAATATGGTGGATGCGGAAACAATACTTCTCCTAACTAATTCATGGAATTTTGTTATGGCGACGACACAAATGTGTGCGCGTGCATTGTCTTGAAGAAACGGAATACTTTTATTCGTCAAATGCGGACGTTTTCCTTTCATAACATTGTTGAAACAATCCAATATGTTGATAATAAGTCGCTTTGCCCTTTTGATGGTAATCAATGTCACAACACTACGGTCATGATTTAGTTGGCCCATAAAGTGGGTTTGGCCGCCTTTGGTGCCAGTTGACCCATTGTTTGGGCTGTTCTTTGCTCTCTCTGGTGTGCTGTGATGAATCCATTTTTCGTTAATAGTTATGAATCGACGCCAAAAATCATTCGGGTTGCGCTTTAACATCACCAAACATTCCTTTGACAGACGTGCGTGTTTATAGTCAATTGTGAGCAATCGCGCCACTCATCCTGAAGAAAGCTTCCTTACATTCAAAGGAGTTGTTGAGACTTGCACTTGGTCAATTGAGATGCCCGCAGCTTCACTAGTCTGATGCACTTTCAATCTCCCATCATTCATTACTTTCCTTGTATTTCAGCTATTATTCGATAGATACATATCTAATTCATTACACAAGTACATCGGTCTTTTACACCGTCTGCTTTCTCTATGATCCACGTGTTTTATATTTTTAGGATTGTTTCGGAACTTACCGAAATTGTAAAAAGAATCTAAAGATTACAAGAAAAGTAGTATTTCTTTATTATTACTATAATTCTTTTACAAGACTTCGTACAGTGTAGTCCAGCTAAAGTTATGTCAAAAGAATAATTGACTGCAAGAACAATTCAAATATTATCACTGGACGCTCAGTTTAAAATGGTTTGGCATTGGTGCATTTTTCCATTCGCCGATTCAATTCTGCTGTAAATAATTAAAATGTTTGCTACAATATAAACTTTTTGCTGATCCTTATTAGTTACTTTGATGGAAATTTAGAACAGATTTGCTTTAAAATTAGAAGATAATTGGTTATCCACCAATTAGAATTTTAATAAAATGATTTGCGAGGAGAACAATTATCCTAAATGGTCGATAAAAATATCCATATTGATGAAAACTTTATTAGTGTTTACTGACCTGTTATTGTGTATTTAAATTATGTTTTGCTACCGCTCTAGTTCTTAGTAAGCTAGAAAAGAAGAACTAATCACGGTTACAAACACAGGTGAGAGGACAGTCACAAATACTGTCACCCTACTTAGTGTATCATCTAAAGGTAGTCTACGCAGTTACTCGTAAAATTGTGTAAAAAGCGACCCTTATAAGAAAAGCCGTTGTACTTTAGAAGAATTCCGACATATTGATTAATATATGACATAATAATATCGAGAGTCAACTCAAAATATGAACTAGATACGGCGGGATACTAATTATAAATAGCTGACGATATAGTGTAACACTTAAAGCTAAAAGTACCAACTCATTAGTTCAATTACGCTCCGAAAAAGAAAGATGTTGGAGAACGCTTAACAATTAGAGAAGAGGTTGTTTATTCTAAATCGGTGTCATCCATATAGTAATACTTCGCAACTTTAGCGATAATTGCTTAAACAAATAGCGTTATTAGCAAGCCGATGATGAACGTTGTGTTACACGCACCACAGGAAAGGTTAGTTAGTACATAAACTGAAAATAATCTCTTATGGTAATTTTTGTGCGTTGCTTTCGTTTAATTATCGCGTTTCTTAAATGAGCACAACGACGTATAACTGCGACATAGATAAGTGAAATGTTTTGGAACATTTCCTGAATTATTTAAAATCGTACATGCATTGTTATGAAATTCATGAAGAACTAAATAAAAAATAATAAATATCCTTAAATCAATAAAACCATAGTACAGATACAAAATATAGAAAGATATGCGTCATATACTCGATGCTTTACAGTGAAAAATTGCAAAGAAAGCTAAAGGCGTATGCTAGCTGCTCTAAACAGCTGCAGTTGTATTTGTATTCCACTTGATCAACTAGTAGAAAATATTTTCGTGTGATACTAGCTTTGTTCTCTGCAGTTCTGAGCAATTCTACAATTAACGCGCATGGCATTGCCTTATCACACGCTTCTAGGTGCTGTATACGCTGAATATGACAAGGATATAAGCCTTTCGTGGAGTGTGTTTATTTCTCTTTTTTTTTTGGAATGACCAATTCTTCCTGCGCTGGTCGCTTCTTCTACTTCTTGTAAACCTTGTCGAGTAGCTCATTCATATGTTATGTTATCAGTGAGAAGCATTCCGGTATCGCAAAATTATTGAAATGATATTGAGCCTCGGAAGGATTGATTCATATAACTGATACGTTGTATATGATAAGAAGCTTCTAAAATTATTTTCATGTGTACAATACACTTATAGAGTTTTGCATTTCTGATACACTCTGTATAATTCATTTTAACCTTTCTCTTCGATAATAGACTGCCAGGATGAATTAGTTTTTCACACTTACCGTGCCATTTAAGTAGATGCAAAACATTCTTTAACAAACATAGATAAACTGGAATAGGAGAGTAACATGTAATTGGTACACATGGTTGTGCCACTCTACGCTACAGATCCTTAATATCCAGATACTTCGCGGCTTTTACTTATTTCATTAAAGGTATGCATAGTCAGCTACATAAGTAATGGCACAAAATAGGAAATTCTATCCGGTTTCTAATTGCAGCGCGAACACTTGAATGGTAGGTAAACGACGACGATAGGATCATGGTTAATCCGAGTCAATATACCAGCCAGCGATGAAATGTTACCGAGGGCCGCCGCTGATGAAAAAATATATGGAAGGGGGCGTATTCGTGACTCAAAAGTTGATAGTTTAGCACATTTGTAGTTGATTTTATTTATCGCCTGTCTCATTAGAAAGTGATATGTATGTGAACAGCTTATATATACACGATTAAGCCTAGCCTCGGTTGAATATAGCGCCATAAATTCCCCGCGCACGGCAGCAGGTGAAAATGATATTTACAAATTTATATACGAGGAATCTTTAAAAAGTTCCCAAAATGGCGGAAGCTAAATGCTAGTAGAGATAATGAGAGTATCTTTTTAAAAATTGATTGCAGAACGTAGCCGCTGGAGTAGTGAATCGGTTTTTATTCGATTGAGTATTTTTTGGGGCGTTCGGCAATACATCTAAATTGTTTTTATATCAACAAGACCGTAGATATTATTACATCTCTTAATGTATATTTTTCCAGAATCAAATACAGAAGCTAAAATATCTTCTAAAATGCATCCTTCTTTAGGAAATTAAATATGAAGCTGTGCAGACAGGTTTTTCGTTAAAAATTTGGTACTGAGACAAAATATTATAAACAACAAAATACAAGGAATCATATTACAGTTTGTATGAAACAGAATGTTTCATACAAACTGTACAAGCTTCATAATTAATCTACTAACAGACGACATAGTTTAAGTGTACGGAAATTATTGTAATAAATATTCTAGAATAATTTCTTTATCAGATTTTGGAAAAATATACAGGCTGTCTCTTTAAAGAAAATTGAAACAGCATGCAATAATAATAATACTTTATTAATGATAAATATTCAAACGGATAATAAATCAACAGTCACATACAGAATGAATGAAGATTCAGACAAAGAAGTAATAAAAGAAATAAAAAAGTACAAGAAAAGATGAATTAATTAAACAAGAAAAGGAACAAAACAAAATATAACTTAATACTAAACACAAAGGCGAAACGTATCGATGGGGTGGCATAACCCTGTTGATTAATTGATGTGGTTAAGAAGTTCTTTTAGGCTTTGTTCTATTAAATACTTTTTGGTGGATTGCTTAAATTTGGCGCTAACTCTAATTTCACGAGATAATTTATTATATAGCTTCTTTCCAGTGCTGGTTAATCATTTATCAATTATTTTATAAGATCACTTCTTCGCCTAGTTTCGCAGGAACGTATGTCCTTTATAGTGGTATATTCTTCCTTGTGACTATGGTGGTCGCAGACAGCTTGCAGGATGTATAGAGACGGAAGCGTTAGAATAGGCAACGTTCGAAAATGTGGTTTACATGATTCTGTAGGTTTTAGTCCGCCTAATATTTTAGTAAGTTGCTTATGTGCCACAAAGACTTTTGAAACCATAGATGAAGATCCCCAGATGACTATCCCGTACCTCAGCCGCGACTCAGTTTCCATATGATATACAGCAGTAACACGTGTAATGGTAGTTGATCCTTCAGGCTACGGAACTGAAACATCTTGGTATTCAACAATTTCACTAAGTGGTCACAGTGAACATTCCAGAGCATATTATCCTGAAATCCTGTATCAAACAGGGTGACGATTTCGATGACCAAATTGTAAAAGAAATCATCCATAGCTCCAACATATTCTTACCCAAAACTGGCGATATTAACTTTGAGCAAAAATCAAAGTGAACGTTATTTACGTTCAAGTATACTAGGACGCCCGCACACAAGATACTTTTTTAATTTTCACAATTAGATGTGGCAACATCCAGGCAGTGCTAAAATACCTCACATAGATCACACCCACCGGTGGGACTGAAGCAAGTCTTTAGTGCTTATTCTAGGGACTTTAACATAAAAATAATATGGGAAAAGCAAATAATTTTATAGCTAATTAATACCAAGTTTTTGTTCAATTTGCCCTTGTTGCTTCATTAGGCTTCCCTATCCTCGTTTCGGCGGTTGACAGGATGAGCATCGTTCAATTACCCTTGATAATCTCCTACCAGACTGAGCTCGAAGATCTGTCACATTTTTTTCTTATTCAAATCTTTTAAATCGCTGCGATTAACAATTTGATCTTACCATAAGTCATGTACGATTAATATTGAATGCAATCTAATAACTATATTACATAATTAGTTATTGATGCGCTTCTGTATACTTGGAGCAGTATTCTAGAAAATTACTCATGGTTATTGCATATTCTGGAGCTTGAGCACGTATTTTGTACCTGTTCCAGGCGCTTAACCAATCGAAGAAAATAGAGAAAAATAATAACAGTTCTATTGGCAATCAATCATAAGTAGTTACCATTAATAATATGTATTAAGAGAGACTTTTTATCCACATGTGAGCGTGCGAATACATGAATAATTTAAGCTGCAACCGTGAATAAAAACAGTGCAATTTTTGGCGCAATAATATTATAAGCGTATGGTAATAAGGAGGAATTATATTTCTTAGATGTTATAAATATTATTTCCTAATACAGGATCATTAAAGTTAATGATCGACGAACATTTTATTCGTACGATGTTCAGCGTGACGATTTCGAACGAAGAATCGAAAAAGATAGTGGTAATAAAACAATTTCCTGTCTTTATAATTAAGAAATTTAAGAGGTTTACTACGCATGCATATTCGATCGCTACTTAGAATTAATCATTGATGAACATTTTCCGTTAGCCGGCGTAAAGATTTACATGGAATAGAATTAATTGATGGTGTTTTTAAGCAGTAAAATTAACGTTACAGCACCAATAAATCGCGCCTTAAAATTCATCTACTTCTATCTATATTATTTATTGAGATATATCTTGAGAAAGCGTGTAAAACGTAACCACGAAACATGCAAAAACTAATTAGCAAGAACAAGGTTATCCACCTGCAAAGTTGAAGAAAAAAGAACAAAACATCCAAATTGCCTCTTTTTCGACCTTTCCACCTATACATCGAAACAATACAAACACATTAGCATTTTTAGTACGTCATTTGGGGAAAATTTAGAGTGACAACGAAAACTCCAACATTCAAATGTGTTCGAAGATAAAGAATACATAAAATTCGCACCATTAAGGCAATAAAAATCAGGTCCATCATCAAAAAAGCGGTCCTTTATCTAAATTACGCTGGCCTTTAAAGCGATACACACACCCGTACGAAAACGTTCTCGCTTTTCGATCACATACGAGGATTTCTCGGATCCGAGCGAGAAGTACGATCCCTCCGCTTATCTACGAAAGGAGAATTTAAAACTAATTGTCCACTAAATGAAACAAATTGATATTTTTCTTTAAATTGCCTGGCGATTTATATACTTACATAGGTGTGTGTAGTATCTGAGGAAAGCGGTTGGGATGTACAAAACAGAAACGTGAATAATTATATATGTGAAGTGGGTTTGGTTTCATTGATGTTGGACTGGTTTTTCTTTTTTTTTAATTAGAGCTATCGCCATTTAATATATTCTTCTGTGTGTTAGTAGGTAAGCCTATCTACAAAGTTCGCTACTCATTCATTCAGACTTCCATAGCTATACTTTTGATGTTTAATCTAGTCACAATTTCTCGTCTTAGTTCAAACCAAATTAAATACAATATCAACCTAAAAACCTTCATAACACGTGATAACCAACTGATTTTCTTAAATAGAATGTTCCATTTTTATTGAAATTTTATATACAAAGGGACATTTTTATTTACTTAGCCATGAAGAAACTACGTAACGTTGGCAACTTTTTGCTGTCAACTAACTCTGGCTTCTTGATACAAGTTCCTTCATGTTCACAAGGTTATGCTGTTTTTATAAAGGTTTAATGAATAGAAAATTAGTAAAATTCAGATAAAACATCTGAGCGTTATCAAGTTATTAACGAAGACCCAAGAATGCTTGTGCCAAAATGGTTAATTTCTATGGAAAAGATGCGCCATCATATTTTAAGGTTAACTTTTGGTGTAAAAAAATTTCAGAGAGAAGCAGGAATTAACTCCAGATGACCCAATGTGCGTAAGGTATGTTGAAGCAAGTACCAACGAAAACAACAAGAAAGTTGAAGATGGGGTGAAGTTGAGGAACTGGTCTTAGCAAATCGAAGAATAGAGGCTTTAACGGTTGCTGTTGAAGTAAGAATATCAGAAGTTACAGTTTTAAAAATTCTACAAGAACGAATAAGTTGTCAGCACGTTGGATTCTCAAATTGGTTACTACGAATCAAAAAAGGTGTTAGCAACAAATTTGTGACGAAAACTATTTTCTCAAAGATTGTAACGAGTGATTAGACGTAGGTGTGGCACTGGAACCCATTGACAAGAAAAAAATCCATGCAGTAGGTTCATAAGTAACCTCGGCTACAAAAAAAAAAACAAAAAACCAAAACGCAGTCTTCATCGAGAAAACTGATAACTGCGATGTTTTGAAACGCAGAAGGGGTATTGCGAGCGAAAGATTATGCTGTTTCATGACAATGTCAGGGTCCATAAAGTTATCCATGATAATTCCAAAAAGTGTTTTTATTGAGATAAGACTCACCTTACAATCTGCACTTGGCATCGAATGACTGTTATCTCTTTTTCGTTTTTCTTTTAATCGAAAGATATTTTGAGGGTATAGATTTATTAGAAAAACATTGGAATAAGTGTGGCCTTTAGTGGGACGTAGAAAAATATTCTCTTTGTTTCGTACCTCTTTTTCTTTCGTAGTTCGGTAGATAATATTAAAATCTCCCTTTGTAGGTATGGTCTCATTTGCTGTTTGTAGCTTACGGTATGTATTCATCTACAATGGCAGATATTTTTATGATTTGTTTTGTTGCATTTGTAAGATTTTCTAAAACAATTCTGCTTCAATTACAGTAATTTTCATTTGTTTTTTTTCCTGCAAATACAATTTACACATGACAGTGAGAAATTTATTTTGTTTCTATTTAGATACATAAATACAGAGCACCACCTACATATGTAATACAAGCATAACTTAACGCAAAATTTAGTTTCTTTGTAAACAGTCGCGTAAATACAGTCCTTGTGTTGAATATGGTGCAGACAATTTTGTGGACTTAAGTGTGTCTGTCTCATGTAATTAATCTTCATTCGTTGGTTGGCTTCTTCTATTATGTGTTTTCATTGGTTAAATAGTTTCTCTATTGGATTCAAAAAAGAACTATTTGCAAGGAACGACACTGGAAAATGAACACGACTTCATATCTTTGGAATCTAACATCGTTCATAACAAGATGAGTCCATTCTACATCGTCATTATGAAAATGCAAAATTAACATTGTGACAAGTCAGAAAAGTGAACAGCATTGTAGGGCACATCTTGTATGGGTTGCAGCAAGAAGTGTGATATTTAAACTAGCTGACAGAAGCTCTAGCGAAAGAGAAATTTTCTATAACAGGTACTGAAGAATAGGAGTCTGTTTGTAAACTTGCTGACAAAGTAGTTGATGAATATTTGGAAAAAAAAACGACTAACTTAATAATGTAACAGAGGAAATCACGTTTACAGTAAACATTGAGGAATCAGAAACCAGCGAAAAAGATTCTGATGGTGGCTATGATGAAGATGATGACAGTGATGGCGACGACGGTGTGCAACTTTTGCCAGATAATGTTTAAGCTTTCCAGCTTCCCTCTGCATTTTCTAAAAACTGTTATTATTATTTTCTAGTTTCATTTATGTTTCTGTGGCTGTTATATGTATTTATATCCATGCCTTCGCATCCCCCAATAGCGTTCGCCATTTACAGGCGGCATCGGCCGGCCATGAATTTCTATTACGCCTTGCGCCCGTAAAGCGTCTCAGCATTCGACAAGTTTGGAGTAAGGAAAACTACGGAAAACCTTACTCGGTACTTCGGAATAATTGTCCATATTTTGTAACATTCTGAAGAAATAAATAAATGAAATTATTTTCGTTCTATTTTTATTCTTCTAAGCACCCCAATTTGTTTAAATTACCGACGCCGTTGGCACATTTTCTTCGCGCAGCCAATGATTAACAACATAAGTACTTTTCATTTTGGGTTCACTCTACCTACACTAAAGGAAGTGGCAAACAAATAAACTACTTTTCAAATAACAACTACGTTTCCCAAACGCGTATAAGAGCTTCATTCATATTCGCGTCAAACACATCACAAATCAAGTACTTCAATAAGTGCTGTTCCATAAACGGAAACGTAAAAATAACTTTCAATGATGAAAATGATTTATTCGTGATAGCATAAAGCCTTATCCGCAGCTATCAATCTTCCAAAATAAATATCACTCGAAATAATCTCAAATCAAACGACCATCATAGAAACGAAATCTATGTAATGATAAACTAACAAACCGTAGTTGATATTTAATAATGTATGAGTTGCAGCAATAGTACACATATGTACCGCATTCATAGAATTCACGGATTTAATTATTAAATTATCGTTTGGATCTTAAGTCCTAAAGTTATCACGTCTCGGTATATAAACCTTTTAGTTTTGTATAAAGCGTCGCTCACCGGAAAAAACAAACCGAAAAGAAATCAAGTATATATCATTCCACAAATAGCAAAAGCGAGCTGTGGAAGAAAAAAAGTTATTTGTTGCCGCAACCTCTTTTCGCTGCTGATGCTGCATGTCGCTGGACGGATGCTTTCCTCTTCCATCCACGACGCGCACGGAACGAAGAAGCATCCCAGCTACTTAGCGAGCGGGATGTATGTTATATTGTGTGTGTAGCCTTGCTGCTGCTGCCTCCGCTTTGGTGTGAAGTGTAGAGAGAGCGAGTGTTGAACGGGTACGTCTGCCCGATACAAATGGCACGTCAGACGCGTAGCACCCTCATCCTCTGCCGACAACCAGTCCAGCTAGATTCCGATACGATAATTATAAAATTTGGTATCGCCGTTTCGGAACACTCGACCCGAGCATACTATATGAACCTAGCCATACGTTGAATGCATCTTTCTCTGAGGTGAACACGTGTATTCTGGCGAAATTAATTTCTTCACGATCCCGGCTCATTTGTTAATCAACTCGAAAATCTCGAAGAGCAAGGATCCATAAGAGGCTTATCTTATTTGAGAAAGGAATCGGACCGTTTTGTCTTTATACTACTTTAGTGCCCTAATGAAATAATATTTTTTTGCGAATGCGTCTCGTAACTCTTGAATAGCCTTGCATAACTTAAGAACCCGAGGAGTATTTTTGTTTTTTATTTGCTAAACATGGCTTACCAATAACGGCACGTGTAAACAAGTATGTATAAAAATTTACAATAAGGTAACAGAGAGGCTATAAGGCTGCTGCGGTATAAATGAAAATGTAATTTAGATTTGCCGATTCAATGAAAGATATGTTTGAAGCTTTTTAAAGGTAAAGAGTATATTTCTATGCCGAATGCAGAGAAAAATCTTGTGTCAGTAGTCCTTATATTTTTAAAATAAGAACAATTTATGGTACGAATTACAACACGTTTATTTAATCTAACAAAATATGAAGCTGCCCTAACAAAAATTATAGGACTTAAAATAAAGTCTTGTGTCACACATTTTACTATGTCCCTAGATGAAGTTGATAAGAGGAAAAAAATCTTTATTGCTAATTTTGGAACCGGAAATTCTGGGTTAAGCTTAGGGTATTAGTAAATTAAGAAAATATAAAACTACCTCAAGAGAGAAGCCCTATTTATTATTTTAGGCAAAATGCTTATAAAACAAAGTTGCTTATAATCCAAAAATTAAACTTAAATACAATATTTAAAGTTCAAATTTTGAATTTTGTGTTTGTCTTTATTTTATAAATTCAAAGACTGACTGTGTATGAGTATGTAGCCTATCGTTTGAGATATTGTCACTATTGATGTGACAAACGCCGTTGTGCCATATTTGTCGTTCGATATCTACCAACTACCTTTGATTTATATTTGTTCACAACTTTGTGTTATTTGTTCCGTAGATCTTTTTTAAATGTTAAAACCAAAGAAGAGAGAACATATTTAAACGCTATGGTTTCGGAAACGTTTCTTGTCGATATGCAATTGATATTTTTCGAACAATTACACTGCTAGTTCTGCATATTAAAAAATTTAAGGTTTTTTAAACCAACATTCAAACCCTTAAAAGTAGAGGCAAAGGGAAGCGATCGGATATTTGTTAGTGGGTTGGTGAAAATTGCCTTGTAGATAAAAGTTCTCACGGAATGTTCTTTTTAATTGGTGAAGTCACCTATTGCATCACGAAGTATGTAGTTGTTTTTGGGCATTTGAAAATCCAAATTAAATTATTCAGAAAAGAAAGCATCGTTTCCAAAAGTGAATGTTTGGTGTGGCATTTTTTATGATCTAATCGTTGATCCATGCTTCATTGATGAAATTTGTAATCAATATAATATATCTGCATCTTTAAGAGGATTGGTTATCGTTTCTTAAAACTTTGCAGCCTGTAAATGCAATGCTACACTTTTTGGCAGCAAGACTGATGCCCTGCTTATTCCACACTTTTGGTACGGCAGCGGTAAATAAATCACCTCGGAGAAAGATAGATGGGAAGATTTCGTCTAATTAATTTCCTTACCAGATCTGACACCGATGGATTTTTTCTTGTGGGGTGTTTTAAAACAAAAAGTTTGTGCAGATGGCGTACCGCATGATCGTGAGATACTGAAATCACAAATACAGGACGCGACGAATGAAATAAATGAACCAACAACGATTCGTAGAGTCTATGGTGCATTTATTCATACGATGGAGAAATGTGTAGAAGTTGGAGAGAGTTACTTATAACAGTAATTTTCAAAAACATGATTATTGTGTTTATGAGTTCGTTATTATCCAAACCAAAGTACAAAATAAAATTCCGACTTTAAATTTTGTGTTTCCTTAATTTTCTTATTTTTTTTTTATGAATTTATTAATACATCTCATCTCGTTTTTTTCACGCCAACCTAATTTCTTTGAAAAGCAGAATTTTTCATAACGAATAGCTTTTCATCGTAAATTTCATAAGAAAGATTTCCTTCTTTTTTGTCAAATCTATCCGGCGACACACTGTATATTATTTTTAAGCATATTTTTTATCGGCGAAGAAATTCAATTGAAACCCACCTTTTAAAAATACCCCAAATGTGTACGCTATGCGTTAGGTACCTTGAAAAATAATCACCCGTTTTGTATTGCATAGCATTTGCTGATCATATCGAATAAAGTGAATTAAACTGTGAACGTAGGACTAGAAAAATAAAATTTTGAAATGTCAAATATAGTAGACGTATTATTGCTTTCACAAAAATCTGAGATAACTCATATGAGCTCATTTTTTACGCTTTCTCAAACTTAAATGACAATATTTTGTATTTAACCTAAAAAATATATTTTTTCCTTTAAACTTTGAGCTATTTAAATGATTTCTAGTTTTGCATGCTGTTAATGCGTGAAATATCCTTATGCAATTTTTCAGGTATTCATCAAATGCAATTATGGGCCATATGACATGAAGGTTTTTAAGGATTTGTCAATTATTTTCCACTGGGTTAAAATGCAACCCATGACAGAACTTGTGGATTCATTCTGTGCCAATACACTTCAGTTATCTTGTAGATATAGAAAGTTATCAGGGTATAGATGTGTTAAAGAAGAAAAGCATTGTAATCACGAGAATATTAATGTAATTCTGAGAGTTTAATTTGCTCACAATTCTCCGATAAATGCTTCGATAACTAATCCAACTATTAGTGTATTTTCATTAACTGTAGTGTTGTTTGGTCTACAGACTTCAAGTTGTGGATTATTTTGTCGGCTGGTATATTGTCTCGTCCGCTAAAATAGTCTTTGCGCCAAAACCTAGGTCTTTGTGGATATAATTTATTATTGGCAGCTCCATATTTCCATTCTGATTGCTCAATCTTTCCGTTAACTGTTGATAATATTCTCGTATCTGTTGCAAGTGAAAACTGACTTTTTCTTAAAATATTTAATAAAGCGATATTTTATGCAACAGTAAGGATTTGTTACTACCAGCTTCTGCTTTTCTCCCCAACGTCCTTATTGCATTCCAGCGTTTCTATATAGCAAACCTTGTATTTTCATTAAGTTCAAAATAATGATCGTATAGACTACCCATCTTGAATTTTAACCAAGATTTAGTCTTTAAAAACCATATTAAATTAACGCTCTCGCAACTTGTCGATTTACAATTGAACTTAATAGATAACATGATACAACGTCAAAGTCTTCAAAAGACATGTTCAATATCACAATGGTATCGCTTTTTCCAGATTCTTGCGAAAACAATGGTACATCAAATATTAAAACCTGGGTTGCCAAAAATGTAATTATCCAATGTTGGGATTCTTAGGAATTTTTACAGTAATAACCGCTTCAATTGACATAATTTTCCGATATTGTTCCTTAAATAGTTTCTTTGAAAACAAAAAAAAGGTATTAAATGATTTTCCTCTTAAGAAGTCCCCGTGCGAAAACTTAGCTTTGAAGACACGTTTTGTTCTGTGATTGGTTGTTTGGAAGGCTTGTAAGCACATTTTCCTGAAGTGAAAATTTTATTACATCCTGTATAATCCACCAATACTTTACAGTTATATTTTAAATAAAACAATACAGTTAGTTTGTTAGATATTTAATGACACAATTCAATAAATATCTGATAGACTAACATTGCAGTATTCAACAATATCTATTCTAAAACATTGAAAAAAAAAATAAAAATTGTATATTGTGAAACTAAAACAAACACCATAATAATAGTAGACAAAAAATTTCGGCTATTGCATCGAATGGTATAAAACTCAGGACCATTAATAAATTTGTGAAGTAGCAAAAGATAAAATTTAAAGGAAGCTGTTTTAGCAATTTACGATATTTATCCTTTTAATTCTGGAAAATTCTTTGAAAATCGTCGAGTTATGCGTTAGATACTGACTCATTTTTTGCTTTTAAAACTTTTTGTTTACTTAGTCGCAAATATTCTACCAAACATTCTTTGGGAAACGATATTTGTTAAATTCCAAAGAATTAGACTTTTCGTTTAGTACTAGGTCATGTTTTCGGAGATTTCTAAGAAGTAAATACTATCCATTACGCAGCCCCAAAAGCCCAAAAGCAAATATTTGTGTTGAAAATTTTTCTGCGGGAAACTAGGAACTATTCTAGGGGAATAGTAACTCCACATCTCGATCTTTTGGTTCATTATTTATGTTCCTCTTCCGTTAGAATTTCAAAAATAAGCTAAGTCAAAATACCATCCAAAATAAAGTGTAAAGCATCAAGTGTGGAGCTTGAGAACATATTTTAATAAATGGAATATGATTGAATCAGTAGAGAAAATGGCTACATCCATTTTATGCTATGTTCCAGTAAAAAATAGGCCTACTTTAGAATATTTATACTTAGATTACATAACAAGCTGTGGCAGCAACGCATGAGAAGTTAAACCAATCCTTTATAAATATGATCTTTAAAGCCGTGATTTTGTTTTTATCTGCAAAAATTCAAATTCATTAGGCGGTGATATCCTTCTATAATCAATTAACCGTATTAAGTGTGTTACTGAGAGTTCTGATTGATTTAAATCACAAATAGTTCATTTGAGCATAGAGTCGTATTTTGTTTACGCAAACTTTGATTGTTGTGCATTTGATGGTGTACTTAATAAAATATATTGTTGATGCATATTAAATTGTTTTATGTATTATTTTGCCCCTTTATATTTTTGTTTCAACTGACTTAAATTTTCTTCTCTCGTGCATGCTTATATTCCATTCATACTAAGAACAAAGTGACAAAACCAACAAGGCGGTATGAGAAGGAATATATGTACCTGAAGAAGCAAAAAAGCAATTATTAATAAAAATATACGATTGTGCAAGAAAGGAAAGCAAGCAAGGGCAAGATTTATAATTCTCCAAAGATATTTCGAAACCAGTACATCAACTTTGACGGTAATTAGTGGCTAGGGCCCAAATATCAAGTCTCAATACATTTTCATGGGAAAGCATAAGTACAAAAACTTGTAGGAGTTCTGGGTTTCCAATAACATGACACGCCATCCTTCAACATAATACCTCTTCGGAATCTCGAAGCGATGCTTTAATTTGTTTATACTCGCGCAAATAAAACCAGAAATGAAAATATTGGCCGCAGCATAATGCGATAACAAGGGTATAATAGCATATGCAAGCAATCCTTGAACTTGTGCGTGCCGTTTTTCCCGATGTCGCTCCAACTCAGACGCCGCCGTTCCTTTTCGCGATCAAAAACTGAAGTGAGAGTGTTTCTCATTTTGTGCTTGGGTTTTTCAGAGCATCGCTGTCGTTCTCGGCGGCGTTCCGCACAGCCACGGCTATACGGAGGTATACTCTGCGTGTTCATCGAACTGCGAAAATGTAAGTGTACAACACAAAATATCAAGCGTGCTTTGACCGTGTCAATTAGTTAAGTCATGCGTTTTAATAACTTTTCTTTTTCCGACATTGTTTCTCCAATTTCAGCCCGTTTTTTTTTTCAGCATGCACAGGTTCCGGTTGTTTAGTTTTTATTCATTTTCGAATATAATAATAAGCAGGGCGTAGTTCTATATTGCGTCTCATGTACAGGGAATGAACGCATTTGTTAGTCTAGCAAAAATAATAATAATCATGACGGCAATATAATCGGAATCTTAACTTTCTTTTCGAGGCGTAAAAACAGAGGAAATTAGGTACAAAATCCAAACGCGCCGTGGTTTTTAAATGTCTAATAATGGCCGATCTATTTACCTGTGATTTTAGCGTGAACTGAACGTTGGTAAAAGCGCAAGTTTGAAGTAAATACCAGTTTAATTTGCCCGTTTTTCACCTATCGGCAACAGATAGAAAGATAAATTCGCTTTTCTTCTACGTTCAAACGATATATTTAACAATTAAAATCATTTTCATGAAAAAATAAGTCATATTCTAACGGTGACCAATTAGATATAGCAATGTATAAAAGCATTGTTCCGTTAATTATGGAGTTAATTAATTTTTTTATGGGTTCTACATTCTTTGCAAAACAATGGAAAGTTATGATCAAAAATTTATTCTTATCATGGTTGTATTAATTAAAAAGTAATTTTCGAGGGAATGTTAAATATCATTCTTCGCAGGAAATTTTGCTAATACAACAACTCAAAACTGATTCAAAACGCTAAAATCGCCGGGTAAAGCCAGGCAAAAGTACGCAGAGCATGCAACAAACATCTTTTCGGTATGTTTATTAAATGTATTTAAATATGAGAATTCAGCCTAGGTGACCATTTTTAGAGGCGGTAACTTGTACACTTTGTACTTCTTCGCCTAATTGTTAAAAGTTACCCAAAAAGTCGTGTCTCGAAGCTATAATTTTAGCTATATTGTTGGTAAGTGTTTACGTCTGGCAGTTTAAAAAATTATTTCATTTTCATTTATTCCTGTCCAAAATGTAAGATTGGATATAAAGAGCTTCTAACCTGTAGGTTAGCTGAACCGAAACTGCAGTAGTCGCAGTAGTTTGCAGCAGTAGCGCCCTATTCACCACTTAGATAACCTCAAAAATACATTTATTTCGAAGTGCAGGAAATGTTTAAATGCATGCAAGTGTACACGGAAAAAAATACTTTGGTATTTTTTACTATAAAATTATATCTAAGATATTGTAGGAGTCGATGCTACAATTACACCAAATAGTGCCATGCCATTCTCCAAGTTTTTTACATGTTATTGTAGTATACATTTTATAGCAAATTCTACTGTATAGTACGGAGATTATACCTTCACTTTTGTGTGCGTTCAAATATAGCACTTTTCAGTATAATAAAGTGTATAAACTTCTGTAGATTGAGGCATTATCTTGTATAGCATTATATCAACGGGTATTATTAAAACGAAGCTCAATAGTCACATTCTTCCATTGAATTTTGATACATACATATGTTGCAATGAATAACCTTATTCATCGATTTATATTAGATCTGAATTTGAAAAATTATCTTATTATTCGAGTGCTAACAAAATAGCTATTGGTAATTAAAAATGTATTTACGATTGTATTACAGTTCCTAATTCATAAATTTTTGCAGACTTGCAGAACGGGGCAAAACTTAATTTTTCTATTGGCAAAATGTACGATTTGCATTGAAACATTTTGGCAATATAATTCTGGAGTACTTACTACGCTACGTAGCAAGAATTGCGATAGTCTTTGTGTGTATTTATTTGGCAAAAAGTACTACAAACTACGCCTGGAGCCTATTGTACTATAATTTATATCACACTTTACTATAATTGCGTCAGATAATAATATATTTTTTTTTCGGTGTAGACTCTTGTATAACACGTACGCGATGTTAGTGCTTTTAATGTGTGATTATTGCAGCACGTACAGCTAAAATTTATATAAAATTGATGTAGGTAGGAAAATCAACCAATAAAGATTCATAATTCATACTCCTGCTCAGTCTTGTTCTAAATCTGCATGTTTTCCTTCTATAGCAAAAACAATTTTGGTTACAGCAGCACATGGAATTATTTCCTTCGATTTCCCATCAGGCATGGTAGCAATTTTGGTCTAAAGTGTGTTCAACAAATTAACTTAAACCTAGGTTTATTGGATATGTTTTTTTTTCAATTGGATGTTATTAAATAAATATTATTGTTTTGCTGTCTCAAATATGGAAATATTTAACCGACACCATCTTTTGCCTCCCATTAAATATATTTACATTTACCGATGAGGCTCTCAGTAACCACTTTTAAATAACAAATTTAACTTTAACTACACACAACACTAACGGTGTTACCCTCTTAGGGACCCCTTTTGGTATTGGCAATTTTATTTCCCGTTTCATGGAAATCGTACGAGCGGATTAAAAATATGTTTGCATGCTGTTATTATTACTAAGATTGTATAATATGCTATTTTCTACTATAATTAATTAAAGGTTCCACAGACGTGTGTACCATGCTGTATCAAAAATTAACATCAGTGGAAAATAAAATTCGTCTTATGTAAGAAATTGTGAAAATGTATGTGCTAATTTATGTTTTTGACTAGTAATTTCCTGCTAAGAGTACTACCAATACTAGCACGCATTAGAATCCATTAGAACCTCTAGGTTTGTTTCAATTTGTGTTACTGGAAATAAGTTTTAGCTTGAATTTTTGTTGCATTATTGATGATGTTTGCCAAGTATATGAGCTATTACTTTTATGCTATCGCTTTGGTTTAGTTCATATTTTCAGATTAGCATGTACTTTTAAACTTATACTAATACGAAGATTAAATGATGATTGTGGTGACTGTTACACATTTACCACGAAGAAAATCACTTTTGAGCAGCAACAAGTTTTTTTATCCAACGTAAACCCAAAAATGAAGAAAATCTTATGCATCAATTTACTACAAATACAGACTCTTCTGATCTAATTTCTTTACTAAAAGTGGCATATACAGAAATTAATTTCTCTATATTTAATAGGATTAAAGTTGTATTATTTTTGTGGTTTAATTTTAGGTATTACAAGCGCTGCGTCAAAATGATCTAATGCTTGTCAGGTTTAAATTTTGCGATAGGCGGAGATTTAGCAGCGACATAAAAGGGATCTCCAACTTTTGCGGTTAGTCAGATTACTTACGCTGATAATTGCTTTTAATTTTTTAAACATTTTCGGGTATTAACACTGTTCGTTCGCCTTATATAATGCATGCGTTTTTTGAATCTCTTGTCAGATGGTAAACAATTCGAAAATGGAATTTTTTCCTGCTTCTATTGATGTAGAATTTGAAAGTTGTAGAATTAATCTAACAAACTTGGCTTGATTATTCTCATATCACTTATTTACTTTTTCTGCTCCGAGCAGTTCAAATCAACTTTTAAAACTGTTAACATTCGTCTAGTTTCAGGTACTGGTCGGCATGCTTTAAAGTGCTTTTTGCTTATTTGGTGCTTTTCGAAAGATGAAATTGGGCTAATCATGTGTGACGTGATAATGTTACACTTTGATAACTTCTAGCTTAGCACAATTGCATGTTTCTTGTAACTGGTGTTAAACAATAGTTTTTAGGTTCGTATGTAGTAAACGATCTTTTCAAAATAAATCATTTAAATTTTTTTGTGTCCTTGGTAAATTGATTGTAGATTGAATCTTAATTTCGTGGTGCGCTAACCAAAGTCTCTGAAATGCGAGTCTGTTCTATTTATTTTCTTCCTTTAATGTTTCAAACTAAGCAATAATGTTTAGAATTTGTTTGAAATTCATCTGTGGTCCTTAGTAGCTTTCATAAGAATATTAAGTCTAGTTCTTGTAATTTTGGAAATAGCGTTTGGAGTTTTTGTTAATGTTTAACGTGAAAACATTCATTTTTTATTATAACCAAAATTGATTCTATTTAAGTTTCTATGATATATAATCGCCTTGTTTCAATTCTTATTATTGTTTGCAAGCAGCAAGGTTTCCTATTGGTTTTACTGACATTATTTAAAGTTACTAAACCATTCCTTAACACATTCTTTATAAAATTTGAATGTTTACATTCTAGATTTGAAAATTCATTGCATTTTTTTATGTTCCAACTGACAGTAACTCAAGCCCCCTCGAAAAACTTTCATATGCAAATCGATTCGGCCACATTGTTCCTTTTTGGCACGCGCGGGTTTTGTCAAACGCTAAAATACATTTTTCACAAACCCTTTCACTCGGCGGGGATAAAAAAAGGTTTATAAAATATACACACACTTTATATTTGCATATAATTCACATGCAAAATCCATACCTGCTATCATTCCTATTTATGTATCCACAAATACCACACTTAGAGACGTAACAGCAGCAGGTATATGGTAGTAGGCGATGGTTAAAACAGTCGGACAAAAACAATTGCAACACATCAAAAAAACACAACAACACAACGAAAAACTAACAAAGCACAGCACACTGTGATTTTTAATTCCTCGTTTTTCGCGGCTAACAATAACTCGATTCCGTTGCAGATGAACTTGTTTCTTGACGTAATCAAGTGTTTACTCTCTTTTGTTTTTTTGTTGCGACAGGTAATTTGATGGTATTCGATGTTGTGTGCGTTTACCGGTAACTCAAAAAACAAAACTCAAAAATAAACTTGTCCAAGAGCCGGTGCGACGGTGGTGTTGGTTTCAAATCCTGTGCGACTGTTACCATAAGAAATCATATACAAAATGAAAGTAATATGAATATTAACAATTATTGTAATAATAATAATAATAAATAGATTGAAACGTGTAATAAGTCTCCGCGGACAACATAACAGCACGATGTTAGAGCTTGAACTGTGTTGTTCATAAGTTGACAGCCAATGAGGGGCGGGCTGTAGAGGGGGATGTCGTACCACCACTACCCCGGAGAACACCTGAACTGGTGGGGGATATAGCCGATTGGTGGGGGCAAAAGCGCGGTTGAACGCTCGCGAAATAAGTTTAGAGTGGATTTGCAACAATTTCAGTACTACTTCTTCTTCGTCTTCTGTTTCTATATTATACCGCTTCCTCTCTCTCTCTCTCCGATTTTCACGCGCTCCTATACTCTCGTACGCGCTGCTTCTTCGTCGTCCTCTTTGTGCGTTATCTATTGTATATGCGCGAGAATTTTTCTTTATTCATTAGCGCTCGGTTTAGACGAAGTTATGGTGGGAGAGATGAAGTTTCGACCGAATTTTCAGGCGCGTTTAACGTATTTGCGCATTGTATCCATGTGCATGATGGTTCCATATTTATCTATGTGAGTGATAAATAGGTGGAATATTATTATACGAACAGTTCGGCGTTAGACGCATTCTGTAGGCGTCCAGTAGATTTAAATTCAATAGGTTATAGGAGGTTTTAATAATTTTTGTAGTTTTTTATTTTAATAAACCTTAAAGGGACTGAAGTTCTGTATTATTCTCATTACAAACGAAAAATAGTCCAAGTAACTTCATAAATAATTTTAACCATTGAAATACAATATGGAAACGGAATTCATTTTAAAATAATTTTCGCACTGGTTGGATCCTCTTTTTCGAATATCAGTGCGGTAAGTCCCCATGTCTACTCTTTCAATATTTTTTCTTCGGTCCATATCTTCATTATTAAAGAGTGCAATCTCCTTTTAAAGTTTTGTCCGCCAGCTTTCATAAATTCGCTACATATTTCATTCGATTTCGGTGCTTTGGTTTCCTTCAGTCTGTCTACCATTTTACAGAATTCGAGATACTTTATTGTGGAAACAAATTATATAATTCATAAATCATTCTGGAATAGAAATCTGAATAGTAAAAGTTCTTTAAGATCAAGAGTTGGTCGACATTGATCTTCCATTTTAATTTATCATAAATAGAAATACCCAAGATTTTTGCTTAGTGAGCAAGAAAGGTCACTGAAGATTAGCTCTTGAAATTATAATTTGAGCTATGATTGAACATAATTGATTTTGCTTTAGCCAAATTTACTATTAAAACATTGCAGATAAGTGTTAATTTTGCTTTAGGCAATATTAGCTTTAAGACACAAATCGTGAATGCAGGTTGCGTTAATAACACTGGCGGCGGGTGATGACGTAACGAAGAGCCGCGCACGATTATTCGACTTGCTCGTGTATTATCCTTGTATATTGTGTACATTGAATTGTATAACGGAAATACATAAAGAAATCGAATTGTCGGGCGCGGTCCTCCTTTACTCGCCGCTGGTTAATAATAATATTTATGTCATCTCCATACAATGATAGAACTCTATAATTTTTAGTAGAGAAGTCACAGAGAAATCGTTGATAAAAATCAGGAAGAGAGTGAATGCAAGTATGGAAACTTGTGACGCTCCCAGGTTAGTATATTAAGGACCTGATACACCACGTTTAGTTAGCTACGATTAAAACCATCCAAAGCTACTCCCCTAGCGCCATATGTATAAAGTTTGTAAAATAAATAAGTCATGATTGATAATATTAAAAGTTCTGGATAAGTGAATTGTCGCATTGCCGCATCCAAGAACCCAGTGACATATGTCAGCAGGTTGAACAAGGTAGTGTTGGTAGAAGAACCAGAGATAAAGCCATGCTAGAATGATAAAAAAAGATTGAATTTGTTGAGTTGAAAAGTAATTTAATGCAGAATACACTCATAAACTTTGAAAAAAGTGATGAATATAGATGTTGGACCGTAATTTTCTAGCTGATTGCAGTCACCTTTCTTGAAGACCTGTTTTCGATACTGAGGGAAAGATGCCCTTTCCAAACGAGAAATTAATTTAATGAGACGCGCAGTGTAAGTTTGAATAAGCAATTCTCAGGTGGTTGTCATCAAAACTTGAAACCTAAGTTTTATGGAGGAAAAAATTTATCTGATTCATGTTAGAAGCATTGATGACATGATAAATCTTCATATTTTCGCAGAAAAGGCAGCCTCGGTTTGACATGAACAAGTGCGAAACGCTCTGAAGGTGTCTTGGTTTTCTCATGATTCACCTTGCGTTATGTTTACCAAACCGATACTTATTGAACGGATAGTGTACAATGGTCATTTCAGGAATCGATAACTTTATAGAACCAATAACTATTGAATCCATAATGCTTTCTAGAAACTGGTTATGAATGCATTTGGGAAGTTTTCATCACTTTCAGCTTCCATCCTGTAGCATGCTGGAAGTAAATATTTTACCGCGTAATAAATCATATAATTGCAATAAATTATACATACTTCCACAGCCGTAGGCTTTATTTATAACATTAAGCATAATCTCACCAGCCGTCTACAGATAGACACGGGCCCAAAAGTAAAATTCGCCTACGTAACTAGTAATAATCGTTTCAGTTTCGTATACGTTGAGTGATAGCAAAGAAAGAAAAGTAGAACGTTTCGAAGATGAATAATCGGAGTTTGACTTGTAAAATTGCATTTCGCGTTTTGATTTATCATTCCATGTCTGAGCCCTGTTAGCGTTGCTATAAGAATGGAGCATGTTATCAGCAATACATTATTATACAACGTGCTTTATTTTATTCTCTCAAATAACAAAAGTATAACTTTAAGCGGGCGCAGCATGGTTTCAAGTAATTTCGCCGAATTTCGTACAGAGGTGTGGTAATAAATTCGACATTGTTTCGTCTATTTCGGAAATAATAGCGACGCGATCGATTAGCGGCGTTGTTGGGTACTTGTTTATAATGCGATAATATCGTAAATTGCTCTGAATTAGGTGAAATTAAAGTAACCTTCGAATACCTACCGATACTTTGGAGTATTTAGTGAAAATTTTGCAATAGGAAATGATTAGAACGGAGTTATTGTGGATTTATTGTTTTCTTTACCTAAGCAAACTAATGTCCTACTCCTATAATATTCATTTCACTGGAAAAGGGAAATTTCAATGTGGATATTATGGAAGATTGAAAACTGAAAATTACTCTGTAGTTTTACTTATTTACATAAAATTTGATGCTCACATTGCTACCACAATAAAAAATTGCTGCAGTAGTTATATACAATGATGAAACTAACTTCTAAGTTTCATCCTTGCAACTGTTCGACATTCATATGCACTTAAGGCGGAAGAAATATGATGTTTTAGTTTCACCTTCGTATACGTAAACCTGGTGTAATATTTCCACAACAGCTATTTGTTGATATTTTGAGGTTCTATTGCTCGCGATAGTCACAAATTGCGAACATCGCAACGTTTTTCGGTAGAATCTCCTTCAATCGCAAGTTGTAATAAACGTCATCGCACCGTACTCAATGCAATGCATCTGCACACCGGTATAGTTCGGATTTCAATATGCTCTTCTCCTATAGTGTGATGTAGGCGAAATTGGAGTTGTGTGTAGTCGGACGGAAATTTATATTTCCACTAAAATCACTTCAAAGATGCTTATTAGAATTCAGGCTCCTTACACTATATTCGCGTAGGAAGCAAAGCAAACAATTGCTGACGATTCTTCAAATCAAAAATAATTAAACCGTACTTCTCATAATGTTAGAATAAGTAAATTACTGCTTCTACATTGGTAGCACAATAGTAATCGGTAAAATGGTACCATATATTCTACAGCTGTTTTCTTGGACGTTGCTACAAGTTTGAAGCTTTTAAACATAAAGCAGGCAAGAATTGGTTGACTCGACCAACTTTGTTTGTTAAATATACTCAACGTCCCATATAGTTTAAAACAATAGCTTAAATTGGTTTAACCGTTTGAATTAGATAAACTTCCAACTTAATGTTCAACCAACCTTCATTAGAATGTTGGCAGAAAGCAAAAAAAATGCATCCGTAGAACCAACACGTATGTTTTGAAAAAGAAAAGTAAAGTAGATATAAATACCGGTTACGCAAATGTGAATGGGTGTTGTTTTAAATAAAGAAGGATGTCTCTATTTACAATTTCTATTTTAGACTTTTTTCTGTAAGCATTTCTAAAAACATGAAAAGCCGATTTTCGTTTCTTTTACTGATTTCTGAAAAAAAGCAATTGGGGTCGAAAACGACCACGCTACAGCAGTTAAGGGTCTTCTAAGAGTTATATAATTATTCATTAGTACGTTAATAACAGTTTCTCATCGCAAATGATACTGTGAGAAGAAAATAGGATATTCTTAAAACACATTTAAAGGATGGATTGATTTACTTGCAACGGTATATGCATTACACCATTACAACTATCTGAAAACTCCCACGAACATTTTTATGGTTAGAGTCCTTATCCTTCAGTGCGTCTTTGTATATGTAAGTAAATCAATCGTTTTTAATAGCGCGATCTACATATATAAGGATTCTGAAGAAATTATTCATATAGACTGCGACATGTTACCAAATATTATTAAAGGTGAGCTCCAAAAAGTGGTGATCTGCAACTAGCAAGAATGGAGAATGTTTTCAATTTAGAGTGGTTAATCCCAGGTGTATCGTATTACTGTTGTTCTAACTATATTCAAGTGTTCCAGGATGGTCTTACTCAACAATCGAAAGATCGAAGGTTAGACATGGTCAGATTCCTGTTGCAGTTGTAGTGAAGAGACTACGGATATCAACCACCTAATATTTAAATTATCGAAGTACAGTAGTTTACCAAAGACCTCATTGAACATTTAATCGAGTTGCCAACAAACATCATTCAGATCTTAAGAATGAATAATATACAGTTATACAAGAGCATGGTCAAGTTAAGTTATTAATTAATTTAAATTGGTGATTGAGCATCTTCCATCCTAATCTCCAAATAAGTTATTATCTCTATGTGGTGGCAGTTGATTTGTTTTATCAATAGCTAATTTCTTGGTGTTGCTGGCTAATAGGTATTTGGGCGAACAACTTTAAAGGAACCATTCAAAATTGAAAAAAAAAAGTCTGAAAGATAGTGGCTTAAAACAGCAATAAGAAAGAAGTAAACTCAACAGTTTTAAGGAAACGTTCGAACCTACTGCTTTACAATATAAAGCTCCACAGATGTCCAGTCCAGGTGCATGAATGATAGATTCAAAAAGAAAGATTGTGAAATGGATTACAATACCTCAAAATCAATTGATACCTTTCTATGAAAACCGCAAATAATTTAGTTTAGTTTGTTTAGTTACCAACTACACCTCATTAGGTACATACATAAGCAAATTAATCGAACGACAATGGTAAAGATTGTATCGCCTACATGTGTCAAAGTCTCCTATTATTCACACTTGTTAAACAACACTTCTAACGGTATTTAAACACGATGAATTTCAATATTCAATATGCTAAGTTAATGCAAACGCGATGACTTCAGTTTACCAAAATCAATCACCTGAATAGAATTATTAATCACCTTGTATGCAAACAACTGCATGTACAACATATGTAGTATCTTCATCAAACATTACTCATAACAGTCATTTCTATATTTATACGTGTTGGAAATCCACTACTCATTGTCTTAATTATTTATATGTACTTACATTAAGTGCAAACATACTAATATTATGTGACCTATGTACCGAAGTGAATTTTATAAATTATTTACTTTATATTTAAATACCAGCCACATATTGCGTTTTATTATTGTCTGCGTTGATGTACATATTGACATAATTCTGGATACAAAGATATCGGACAATTTTCTCTTGTTTAAATATAATTAATATAGATAATTAAGAAGTTGGAGTTATTCGATAAAGTCGACAAGTAAATACTTCCTCGCGTGATAGTTCGTTATTTAAAATTGATTGATAATAATGTTTTGTATGTATTCGTCATTATATTTTCAATTAGTTTTAAAATTTATTTCCAGACATCGGAATGGTTAATTATATTTTTATCACTCTCTCTTGCTTGGAATTTCGAGAAATGTTCGTTACCGTGTTCCTCGTAGTAGATTTTATTATGCAGCTGTTCGTTTAGAACATGTGATATTTTAATAAACTTTAGGAAATAAATTATTATCATTCGTAATAACATCATCAATCCTGTCAATATTACCGCATGAATACAACTCAATCAGTCAACGATAACCCACACGCATATCATTATCAAAGGATTGTATTGAGGTCCCTGTCCTTTTCGATATCTTATTTAACAAAGAAATATTTGCACTTGATGATTATTACGGAGAAATACAAAAATATAGGTAAGCTTTCTGTGGTAATAAATTTAAACTTGACAATATATGTAACTGCTTTTTATCTAATGCAAAATGGAGCCGTTCATTTCATTGGAGTCAGCTTTGCTTCTTTGCTGCAACTGTACTTACCTTTTTGAAATAAATAATACATAATAAGTAGAAACCTTAAAATTATGGGTGCAACACAATATCTTATAAATATCCGCCGCGATTCCTTCTGTATATGGTAATTATTTCTTTGAATTTTTGTTGCAGATATTCAAGTCAATTTCGCCGATAATCGCACAACGTGATCCTTAAGAAAATCCCAAAGGAAAATGCCTAATCGTGTTAAATCGCATGATCTTGAGGGCCAACCAATGTTACCACTTGGGGAAATTACACGGCCAGGAAATTTTTCGTACCGTGTCTTTGACAGTGTAACAAGTAGCGCCATTTTGTTGGAGGAAAAAAGTTATCAACATCGAACAACGTCGTTCACTATTAATCGCTTCGCCGTTCCCATTTTCAGAGAAGATCCAAGCACATCTTGGGACGGAAATCCACATCAAACGGTTACACGACGAGAATCGGTGGTTTCTGCACAGGTGGTTTCTCTCAGGGATCTTCGCGTCCTCAAAAACGATAGTTTTGTTTATTAACGTAACCACCGATGTGAAAATGGTTTTCGTCTGAATTTCGTGTAAATCCAATCGGCAAACACACGGCAGTTTTGATGGTTTACAGGCTTCAGTTCTTAGATCGACTGAATCTTATATGCACGTAGAAGAAGGTCTTTCAAAGGGCCAATTGCTGTGACCTATAACGAATTGAGGTCTTTAGACTTTCGGTCAGAATATTGTATTACAAGTACTCCTGAAACTATTATATAAGACCATCCTTACTCTGTTGCTTTCGCCCACTATGAAAACAGTTTTCAATGATCTTAAACGTCCATTCTTAGACTTAGGACATAAAAAATAATTATGAAAGATGGCCTTTTCGGTTACGCCTTTTTTATTTTTCATGTCTACAAATTCTGCAGTTATTGATTTATCTTATAAAATTACAGAAAATTCGACCTCTCACACACGTTAGTAGGTTCACTATATTATCTCGAAACATTAGAAGAAACCACATTGTAGCTTTGAAATAAGCGCGTAGAACGCGGCAGATGACTTACGCGAACAACACAACCCGATCGACCAACGATAAACGTGTAAATTTCTGAGCCGAAGAACGAATGCTTCGCCGCGTTTGTAAGAGCGCTTTATTTAGAGGTCCGCTACATTTTCAATTAATCTCGGATTCTTCAAGGCGAAACGCATTGAAGAGGTGTAGTTGTGCATGAAATGTGCGACGAATAAATAACGTATATCTTACTACTGACGACCGGCGGTTTGCATTGAGAAATTTATTATTTTGTTGGTGGAAATAATTTTAGATACTCGGCTATGTTCCATCCGCGACGCGTATAAAGTCGTTTAAATAATGCATCTCGATTACGATTTGTAAGCTGTATAAATTATGGGGAAGAAAAAGTGAAAAGCAAATTAAGATATATTGCCCGCAAAGGTGGAGGAATGATGACGTTCGATTCAAGTATTGTGCGGCACTATCAACCTTGGTTGTGGCTTTGAGTATAGATGTGTATAAATAAGCGCGTTAAGTAAGTCAATTTTGATGAAGAGAAATGGATATTTGTGTTTCTTCATAAAGCTATAGCCAATTTAAGAAGATAGGTGTTATTATCGGTGATACGAATAATTTCTTGTTTTTACAGAGTGATCCACAAATTGAAGTGATTATCAATAGATAGATGGCAAATAATTAACTCTAGAAGGAATTCTTAGAGACCAGTTGAATGGTTAAAACTTTTTTTTAACAAAATGCATTTTTTAGTGAAGTACCTTCAATTTCATGGAAGCTATGCACATCAGAATAGCTTGTATTACAAAATATATATTTTTTATTACCAAAATTATATTGAGCAAGTATTTTAAGACAGGGGATTGGAAAAAGGTATAAGAAATGCTGTAGACCATTCAATATTTTTAGAACTAAAGAAGACGTTTAGAAAAAGAATGCCCTTTGTTTTAATTTCATTCATTGTATAATACTTTGTACCAATATCAAGCAGTCGTACATCTACTAAGTACGGGGTAATCTGAAAAGTTCCAAGGCTCAATATGAAGATCAGTGATTCTGATAATATAATTGTGCATATGTTGAAAGATACTTTTGAAAATCTCAACCAGGTTGGATGCTCAGTTGTTGATTAACAGTCGTTTGTGAGTTGATGTTAGTGCTCCTGCAAAAATGGGCAATTGAATTTAAACGTAGTGGTACCACCTTTGTTGGCAGTGAACGTTCGAATTAAAATTAGAGAGATAGCAGAGGCTGTAAGTATCTCCAAAGAACGTGTTTATCACATATTGACTAATGACTTGGGCATGAAAAAGGTGACCATGCGTTGGGATGTCACGCTTCCTCACTAGTGACTATTTTCTGTATACTCTATTAATATTCTACTTTTGCCCATAAAGAGGTTAGCCATACATCAAACATATAACCTAACAAATTTATTATGTAACACATATGTATATAAAAATTGCAAAAACATACAAACCAACCCATATACACATAATTACCCTAGATGTAAAATGGCAAAAAATATTTACTTAGATACTAAAATGTGTCTCTCGCCGGGTTGAGTCAAGGCTTCTTCATGTGAGCCAGGTCTCGCTCAAAGGAATTCTTGAGAGGAGTTTTTTTAACCTGGGCGCAGTCTTCGTGGGTCCAAGTTATAAGTAAGTTAATAAGTATCCAAAATTTCTAGAATATATTAGCATTTTCAGTAATTATAAAGTTATAGCTAAGTAGACCGTTGGAGCAAAAAATTATAAACTATGAAATAACTGACTGTAACATGGATGTTCTGCAAGTCTCTCACTTTCTTGGCACATAGGCCGTAATCCAAGTCTTATTTTTACAAAAAGCTATTCCCTACTATTCTCAGTTTCTCAGCCCCAGAGAAAGTCGTAGGCGGGCAGATTATTGTTTCAAGTTTACGTGTTTACATTTTTAGTTCCTTTTACTTGCGTGGCGATGCAGTTTTGATGACCCCTTCCCTCCAATTTCCCTCAGATTGGGTTTCCATCCTCGTCTTACACATGTAGCAAGATAGGTTTTGTTAAAAAAAGAGCCCATTAAATAAGAATTACATCAATAAGACATAATTGTCTTATAATTATGAAAATGTCACTATCATTTCGAATCAGAACAAATTAGAATTACCTTTATGGTAACCAACACATCTGACACGACCGTAGTAGGATAGGCTCACATCGCCCCATGGTACCCTTCACAGTTTTATAAAAAAGCTTTTTATACTATTGTAGTATTATGCAGTTGACGAGTTCGTTTTACGGAGATTGTGTAGACTCGCATGTTTCTCTGGTGTAAGTTTTAATTTTTTGTATTGTCGTGACGTATTTCCACACCACTAGTAAATCAAATATATTATCTATGTATCTATGTAAAATTAAAAAGCATTAAAAAAAAACAAGAAGTACATTTTCCTAACCTTTTCAGAGAATTCAGAGTAATGTCCTTCTTTAATTAAACACAGAAATTAATAGTAAGACTTTGATTTCCAGTGTGCATATTTTGATTGGCAGGTGGACGGAAACAAAAATAGTTGTTGACTTCTCCAGAAATTTAACAAAGACCTGTGCAAGTTATAAGCTTTTTTTTGGGAAAATGCTGTTCAAAAAAGCTAAAAAAATTTTCTATGCCTCAATTTTTTAAAAATTGCCGAATAAATACAAATCCTAAATTTTGTCCATTTATTTATTACGCAAGGGACATTATTGTTCTACATATTTTATCTTCTACAATTAATATCACATGTTTTTATCGTTATTTTTCGTAGTGATTTCCTCAAATAATTTTTCTTTTCATAGATGGCCGGATCATGATAATTTTCTTCGATTTTCTCTTCAAAAAATACGAGACGAAGCATAGGGAAAGTGAATAATACAAGCAGAAAAGTATAACGGCTGTAACGTGTAGCAGTGAAAACACCGTTACTGAAACTACCGGAGTATATAGCAACAGTAAAACCAATCGAGCGCATCCAGTTCCCGCCCGAAACTACTTCGAAACTATTCGCGGAGACGCCGACCGTCGTCACAAACACGTCGCATCGGTTTAAGTACTACTAGTCCCGGTGGTGATAGTAGTAGTAGTAATAATAGTGACGATAGTTGCAAAGTGTCGCCACGCAGCGGAGACGCCTCGAACTCCTCAAGACGCGAGAACTGCGTTTTTTTCCTTTCGACGCCGTTCACTACTAGACATCTAGCGAATAGTAGACGAGTCACGAAATGCATACGAAGAAAAGTGTAAGGAGTTTCCCACATACATACGAGTGGCGTCGAGCGTCGGACGAGGAACTGGACGCCGCGGGAAGAAGGAAAATCAACGTTGGCGGCTTCCTAGTGGGAATCTCAAAGCGGGTTGTATTTGTCCTTGTCTTACGCTTTGTCGTTCCGGTTGAATTCGTGACGGGTATTTAGTTATTGTTGTGGTAGGTTTTTCCTTACAGGAAGGTATACAGGATGTCACAGGATGAGATTACGTTAGCTGTATATCAGAAACTAATTTGTAAATTTACTTATTTGGTTGGAGTGAGCTAACTTTTAGAAAATATAGGTATGTTTGCTCAATTTTTCCGGGAGTCCTGAGTATATCGCATATCTCGTAATCTAGCTTTTTTGTGACTTATAAGAAAATGTCGCGTTTGGAATTAGCAAACCAGGATTGCTTGAATTTATTGATTGCTTATGGAGAATGTGATAGATTTTTAAGTAGAACGTGCTCTCTGTTTCGGCAAAGATACCCGGAGCGGCCAACACCGTCCAAAGATATAGTTCGGCGATTGATCAACAAATGTTTAGAATACAAATGGAAAAGTTAGGAAATTGTCGAGATTGGTGTTATGGGATATTTTTATACCAACTCGATTGTATCTATTCGAGAAGTAACAGCAACGTTAGAAATCTCGCGAATTCAAATAGCGTTAAAAAAATACCAGTAAGTAAAAAACTTGCATCCACAAGATTTTCTCTGGTGTGTTTTTGCAAATTTGTCACTGTAAAAAGCATGGAAAAAATATATGGCAAAAAGAGGCAAAACTTACGAAAAACAACATCTTCAATAGACGCAACAGTCACTTTTGACAATTTAATGTATTTTACGCAATTAGAAATAATCGCATTCGTTACCTACACTTTTATAAGGAAAATTGAGGTAGTAAAAGATATTTAGACCTATTGAGTAATATTGTCGAACTTGATACATAGCCAATTATTCAGTCTCGTGCCGCTTGGCAGTAAACCAATGGTGCACCGGCTTAAGAAATGTCCTCATATCTTTGGAGGGTCTATTTGAAGGAAAGTGGATAATAAACATAGGTTCATACTTGTCGCTTTCACGTTCTTCAGACTCGACGCGTTGAACTTAAACACATACGCTAAACCGGTGATGAACGTTCATACCCAATTCGAACTTTTGAATACAATAACGTTAATAGCGAATAATTGCACAATTATTCACTATAGATATACGGAAAAGTAATAAAATTTGATGAGGAATTTAATATTGCATCGCTTACATACATACATACATTCAACAAAGCATGTGCAAACGTAGATATGTTTAACATTTCGCAATCTATATTTTCTTTGTTATCACTTTACTGGACTAGAACAACTATTTAAAACAAACATAAGTAATCTGTCTTCTGTGTGTAATCCTAGTTCATTAGAAATCCGTTTTGTCTCATTTTATTTATCTACAAAGCAAATTAAATCCGTAATACGAGTGTAGTCAACACAGCGCAATATCAATGTAAAATTTACAAATTTACATTATGTTAACCTTTAGGGCTAGAAATTTAAATTGTCAACGTTACTGTTCCTATTTCATTTCACAATGATTTTTTTTACCTATACTTCCTTACTATCTAACCGTTACAATATGAGAACTTCGGCTGTGTTTACATTAGCTATGCACTTAACGTAAAATACTCGAAAATCATTGTTCCACAACGCAGTTGCAACAAAATGCACAAAAAGTATCATCTTTTTATTTTAATCGGGCAACTACAAAGCTTATTTTAATTGGTTTCGATTTAAGAAAAAGTTGAATTAGAAGAAATTAACATTATTCCGATTGAATTAAAAAAAAAACTCTTTCTATATGCAATGAACATAGTTCAGCTAAATTTGCTTAATGACATCAGTGCGGTGGGCACAAGCTTCGCAAAAATAACATTGCTTTTATACACACTGATCAGGTTGTCGCTTTATAATCGTATAATGCTAATAATAATGACAACTGCATATCTATTTTATATCTATTTTTAAAATGTCAGAAGGTTATGCGTCCTACAATATTGTATTCTTGTCAGAACAAGGTGCATGAACGTTCTAGTCAACAAATATATTGTTTCCACTATTCAAACTAGTTATTTTTTCGACGCAATACAGTAGAGCCTTGCTAGTTCGAGCTGAGTGGGAGTAGGATTACTTAGAATCATAGAAAATTTGTTAACATACGGAGTATTACAAAAAAGAACAAAAAAAGGAAGCAGTTCTGTATTTGTAACAAAGATAATTAATTTACATTTGTAGTAAAAACATTAACTTTTTCCCTTCTATGGAATGAAAAAAATCGACAAAATAAGTTTGAGCAACCATGGCTAGTAAAACGGGACATCCTAAACTCTGCGAAAGTTAAAACTTTAGTAAGACATACTTACAATGATGACTAAATTATAAAATTCTACACGTAAAATAGTATCGTGTATGATATCGTGTATTTGTTTAGATATTGCACCTACCAATTTTTCGCATGCCGCCGGTAGAATATTTTTCCCCACTTCTTTTACTTTGACCTCAAGTAGTGTTTTTGAAGGGTGATTGTGACCATTTCGTTGAGTTTTCGTATAGTCTCACAAATGCTCGGCTAGATTTTGATCAGGAGATTGGGCAAGCTATTTCAAAAGACAAAATCCATTTTCGTTTATTGGATCTTTAGTTTTTCGAGCTGTCCGTGGTAGTGACTTTCCACTGCCACACAGCTTGAAAAACTAAAGATTCTGAATATGAGAATGAATTTTATCTTCCTGTAAAATGATTTTTTCTAAGCGCTCTTCTCAAGAAAGATTTGCATACAGCGGTCTTAATGGCATGAACTTCGACATAGTTGAGTTGTCACCTAGTAGGAACAACGCAATCCTTATCAAATCAGTTGTAGATTCTCGAAGATATTTCCAGAGATACCAAAGCTGAAATTGGAATTATGCATGCACTCAATTTTTCTAAAACAAGCTCTTAAGAGTAGCATTACCATGATCAGTTTTAAAACATTTCTTTTTTAATAATTACCTCAATATTCGTTTCGCTGGACCAACACATTTTTTTCCACTTTTCAATTTCCCAATATTGGCGTCCTATTGCCCGTTCTAAAAGGTTTCTTGTTGATCTCGTACAATATCGACTTTTTTCTTGCGTTACAACCTTCTTAGCCAGCACTTTTGGGCCACTTTTTGCATCAATTTCTGCAAACAGCGGCGAAGAGATTTTTTCCTATACCCCCTATTCCTATTTATGGCTAACTGAACACCAAGATGTGAATACTTTAACTTTCGTACGATTTTAGCATGCGAGATCGTGTAGAATTCAAAATGGCAATTTGTGCCTTCTTAGATTCGCTTAGCTGTTGCTTTTTTGCCATAATAATTCCAAATATTTATTTAAAAAATAATTTTTTGCTAGTACCTGGTTTAATACCCCGTTCGCGAATATCACTAAAGGGTGAACCAATACATAGGATAAAATTTACCTTTTTCCCCAACAATAAAACAAATTTTTATGCATTGGTCAAGGTCGTACGTTTATTACAGCAACTTATAATTGCAACGAGTTATCGAGATTTAAGCTGTCGGAATTCTTATCACACGTGTTAATCTTTGCATATATTTTGAGTGTATATAAGAATGTTGAAGGTTCAAAATTTTCAAACAATTTTTATTGTTGAGTTCTTTACTTTTTAACGCAATATTATACATTTCTGTGTGGAATATTTTTTTGTTCATGTAAATAATAATGCACTACCACGCCACAGTGTGAATATGAAGATTAATTATATAAATTAAGTCAGTTCCATTTCAACTACCGCCTACACAAAAACAACTAGGACAGATTAATTTTTTCGCACAGAAAACAGCCATATCAGATTGTATATCATATTCATTCGCCATTCGCATAATGTAAACATGATTATGTGTTGAAAAGTACACATTTGGCTCGTATAATAAATAATTCATTAAAAAAATTAATTCAAACCGTAGGATTCAAATTAATACAGTTTTGTTAGGCGTAAAGAGGAACGTGTAATTTACGAATTTCCATAAATATGTAAACAAAACCGAATAGTAAGCACACAACACCGTCTCATAAACGCAGAAGAGTGATGTATACGAAGAACGGTCGCCGTCAAAAACAAAGACGGCCATGGTTCGACGCCGACCGAGATCTTGATATAAAAGGAATATTTATTTCAAAAGCAGAGCGCTAAGTAATTACGTTAAGATCGCGCGCTAATACCCGGTGTTTTGTCATAATTTTCTCGAAAACCATGTTTACACGGATGTCTACAACTTCTTCTTGTTCTCGTTCTTCTATCTCTCGCTCTACTCCTCCTCCGGAACATCATCAACTCGCGCCGATGATGATCTGGGTGGTGCGGGTCGTCTTCCATCCGCATCACCGTCTTTTGTTTAATTAATTAGCGCCCGTTCCGGCAATTAAGTAGTAATCTACATTCCGGCGTTCTCTCTGCGCGTTCTCCTTGACGCCTTTTTCGCTTTATTAATTTTTAAAGTAGGGTCTTCCCTGATGTTTGCCTCGGAGGTCTCGAAGAAGCCAACTGCGGCCGCCAGCAAACCCGAGATCGCTTAATTGTGGACGATGATTTTGGCGAATGAAATTGCTTGTCTTGTTTTCCTCCCCTTTTTGGGCATAATTAAACCAATTAGTCGTGTCCTTTTCCCAGTTTGTACTTTCCGACGGTTGGGAAAATGGTTTTGGCGGAACGAATTTTTATGTAAAGTAAACCAAATTAAGTCCTCTTTTTATTTTTTCTCCCTTTTCGTGTCGAACAAATGGATTCATAAAAAACGCTTTTAAGGCGTGCAATTATTGATAAAATGTCAAGATGGCATTTTGTGTATATACACAGATAACAAGTAATGATGAAACATAAAAATTACAATTTCATTTATATATCAAAACGAATAAAATAAAGTAAAAGCAATACATAAATTCATTTAGTAGAAACAAAAAATATAAGATTCTTGAACATTTGAACAAAAATTTAATTACTCTCATAACTCCAACCGATTACGGTTGGATGATAGATGAATCAGGGACAATTTCATATCAGTGAGACTTAGTAATGAAATCCGAAATTAACAATTCTGCTTGATTTTCGGTTGAATTTGTGGATGTTCTCAACACTCGAGGCATTTTGTAAGAAGTGATTACTCAGTCTTCTCTCATTCAAGTCATACGTGGATGGCTTTGAACGAAACTGGTTCAGGATCATTGTTTCATCCCTATCAATTTTTTCATCCACACCGAGATATTGGAGAATTTCATACTCCTAAAAACCTCGTTACTTTGCTATGGGTCTCAAGCCATCAAGGGATCGGAGGTAATGAAAAGATACATAACCTAGCTAGAGAAGCAGCGAATATGCCCTTCATCGGTCCTAATCTCTTCTGTGGCCTACAAAAGAGTCACATAAAACAAGTAATTAAAACATGGGAAGACAATCAAAAACCTCGTACTGGGAAAATGTTCCAGGATAAAAACAGGCGAAAGCATTCATATCAAGCTCATCTAAGACAGCAGAGTCAGTGCTACTGTTCAGCAAAGGTGACCTTAGGTTACTGGCGGGAATTCTGACAGGTCATGCAGTCCTAAAATATCATCTCTTCAATCTAGGAAAAGCTGGAGATCAAATCGTTTATGCCAAGAAGATCTGGAGACGGCGGAACACATTCTATGCCATCAGTCGCACTCAATAACTACATTTCAGTAAACCATTTCTGCCATTCACTGAACTGAAAGATGAAGATCTTAGAGTAGTATTAAGGTTTTTTAAGAACCTTCACGTATTCTAACACATATAAGGGCATTTTGTTACAATAGATCAATCTAGGTCGCAGTGAATAAAAGCATTGGTGCTATAGCCCATTGATACTAATGCAATCAAGATGTTAATTTTAACCACGTTTCTTCGAAAGTCTTCGATTTTGAGGAAACGTATAAAAACGAGGTTGTGTAAAAAATGCCGTGTTATTTGAGGAGTATGTGTACTTCTGTAAAAAGTATGTACTTTTCAAAGTTCGTCTACTTTTCTATGCACCACAGTCCACCCCTTTGTTTCACTTCATTTTACCGACTTTCGACGGGACCATCCAAACCGCGTACGGCGCGCGGCATGTCAGTCCGCGGTTCGCCAAACTAGGATCATCGAACCACGGATCGTGTAACTGAGTCTGTAAGCAGAATATATTAGTTGGCACCTGGTTGTTAAAAGGGGTACCATTGCTGTTGGTTTGTGAGATAAGACGCCATTAGTAACACTGAACCATCGTGAAGTCCAATAGATTATTCGAGTAGAATCTCAGACAAATAATTACTCGAATAACTCCAATTGCCAATAACTTTATTCGCAAATAGTTGACTATTCATTAATTACAAAATAATGAGTTTCTTTATACCACGAATAGAGAATTTTTTAACTTTTTTTATATTCATGCAGCTCACACATGCAGCTCTGTGCTCGCTTTCTCGCTATACCTGCAGCTATGCAACATACGTAGTTATAAATTTTTTCCTATTCGATTAATTTATTCGAATAAAGTTATGCACGAGTACGACTAAATTTAATCGTTTATTTGGATAAATTTTATGAATAAAAACAGATTCGAATAAACGATTAAATTTAGGTAAGTACATTTTTTATTCTCGTTACGCGAGTACTTTTTACTCAACTCTGAATATACCATATCGAACGCCAAGCAAATGTCAAGTAGCACCAAAACGGCTACTTTGCCACCATCAAATGCAGTAATACTCGTATAAATTTTCTAGATAAGAATAGCACAGCTCCTAACATATGTATTTATATGCGTATAAAGTCTAGGTATTTTTATTCCGTCTAACCTTGTAGTTGTCCATGTCAAGAGAAAGCAGGAAAATTTCACAATATCACTTTTAAATAATCTCGTTTCATCTGTGAAGTATTGTAAACTGTTTTTCTAACTTTCTTCTCTCAAATAATCAATGATATCCAAGTAAATTCACTTTTTTTACAAACAATACCGAAAGCTCAAAGTTCATCGGACTAAGGGCGAAAAATTAGAATCCTAACGATATCTAAGAATTATTATAATATTCAAATTAAAATTAACAAACAAGAACATATAGGTTCAGGTTAGTCATTGCTTATTAAACAAGGATGCATAGGTACAATATTTCGATTTCCATGCACTTAAATTAACAGCAGCGTATTACCTTGTTCATAGTGTACAACATACGTTACAGACTTCATGAATCCCGTGCACTCAACGATATATTCACGCTATCAGTTATCTTATTTACTTAATAGCTACTCAATAAATTCATAGCAAATACGTAAACGCGTACACCGTTCCATATCTATCAGGAAGTGTTTTCGTTTAATAAAATCAGTATTCGATGTGTGTACTTGCACATATAGTGAAATTCACTTCATTATAAACTTTATCTAGTCAAAAGTGTCAATTACGTTGAGTATATGTGGTGCTGATAAATAAAAATCAGATTCATTTTTTGAAACGTTGTCAACAAGTTTATTGGATTGGTTTCATTGTCAACATAAAGTGAAAATGTAATTGCATTTATTGGTATAAACGAAATGAAGTGGTTTTAGAAGTACCCTATATATTAAAGGAGAAACTTAGGTTAGTATCATAATAATACCAGTAGAAGGCATAAGAACGTAAGATGGCTCTAGATGGGAACAAACTAAAAGAAACTTGAATATCCAGGAATATATTCGAAGAGGATGAATGTTTAACATAAACGTAACAGAAAGAGTAAATGGTGGTATAAATGGTAGGTCACCGGTTGATGAGGATCATTCGTGTCCTCGAAACGGCCGTCCCGGACTATTTATTATATTACTATATAATAAATTAAACTTGTGTGGTGCGGAGGTTGCCGATACTTATGTGTTGTTTAGAAGTATGCTGGAAAGAAAATCATCAGATAGTTGCCATATCTTTACATGGTTATGAAATGATATTTGTTATAGGCATGAAAAATGCAGAGAAATGCAAAATACAAAAAATAACTACTAATGAGGAAAAAATTATTGCAGAGAAGTATTGAAGTTAGAAAAAGGAGCTAAGACACGTGAATCGTATAAAGAATAGCAGATAAGTAAGAATAATTCTAACGGAACGCCCATGTTCAGCCTTATTCCTAATTTGAATTTATTAAAAAAACATATAGATCTCTTCTCCCATATGTTTTCTGTGCGAATTGTGATTGGTGCGAAATAAATAGAAAAAGACACAAGATGTAAGTGATGTCAACCCTAGCGTTGAAATTGGGAAAAAGCCTTCAGTAAGAGGCAACGAACGAGTGATCAGCGTCCAAGTATCATCGGTTGGCTGTAGAAAATCCCAGAGTATATACATTGATATTCTATCGTGACTAAAGAAGCCACGGAAGAAACTTAAAAAGTAGTTTCGTCGTATTGCGCTAAAGCACACATGTATGTGCTCAAGCACTAAAGGCATTAATCACAGCCTAAATAGTGCTCATAGTGCATTTTATAGGTGCTATAAATTTTATTATGAAGCTGGTCACCATTGCAAGCCAGGGTCATCATTTCCACCCAAGAAGGCGACAATCCCGTTGGTGCAACGTACCAACAGCCATCGATAAAAGAACCGCGCCCACCGGGTTAAATAGCACATTATCTTCTATTTCTCGTTCTCTTTATGTATTCATATTGATTCCTTGTTAATCTGTTACTCTGAGTTATTGTAAATTCTAGTTATTTGATATAATTTATATTCAGCTTTATTTTATTTTTGGGAACCCAATTTTTCGCAGTTAATCTTATTTTAAAATATTTTTCTTTCTTGCTTTCAATTTATTGCTAGTTATTCTAACTTGCTTCATTCCCATTATTCCTTGCGATAAAACTTTGTTACTATTTCAAATGAATTCTTTTGTTCATTGGTATACAACTACTTTATTACCCCAGAACCGCACGAGCAGAGACAGCTTCGTGTTGCAAATTATTCACTAAGAGTCTCCTAAGCTGTAAGCATCTCAAGCAAGAAATAAGAAGGTAGTCCTTCTAGTACGTTCGATTTAGTTTGAAATTAGCCCAGTAATACAGCGTCTAACGACGGCGTTCTATTACATAGTGTATATATTAGGCGTAAAGACCAAAGACGGTCATTGAACGAGAAAATCGACCAGAATGCATTGTGATCTCATAAGATCATCCACAACGCGAAATTCGTGTTATGGCATTTGCAGGAACAACCAGAACGCATTGTGGTTGACGCAAAACGACCACAAAGCGACATTTGTGTCATGGTTCCTACAATATTTGACCACTATGCGTTGTGCCCATTAAGAAATGCCAGAACGCGTTCTGGGCGGTGTCTGACGCAACCACAGTGCGACGAACACATTAGACGTGACAAAAACGAAGCTAGAGAATCGTTTTTATTCTTCTTTATTATGATTCACTATAATGATGTTACATTTATTTGAAAAGTATCAATTTTTGCTCATCATCAATTTTTTTTAATGAAGTTGAGGATGTATTCTCGCATTTAATAAAGTAAAATATTGTAGGAACCATGACATGAATTTGCTTTGTGGTCGTTTCGAGTTAGCGACAACGCGTTGTAGTTGTTTCTGCAAGTGCCATAGCACGAATTTCGCGTTATGGATGATCTGAGGAGAGACCATAACGATTTGTTCACTTAATGAACATTTTCAGCGTTTGAGCGCAATATACATAATACAATGTGAGAATGTAGAGCTAGCACGTAAAAGGAAGATCATGAAAAGCATCCAATGGGAGAGCAAGCTGAAGTTAGGAAATTAGCCTAATGAAAAACATTTTATAAATATCGTGTAACTGATTATCAGTTTTTCATTATAATGTAGAAGGACGTTAGATTAAGTAAGTAGTGATACTGTTCTCTAAACAAACGTGTTGGCGCCTTTCCTTATCACTATATATCACTGGAAAATCATGAATGGTTTCTTTAATGTGCCAGTACTTTTTATATCCTTGTCATCATGCACGGCAAACAATAAAAGCATTGTATAAAAAAAAGCTGAAGGTAAGTAACACAGTATATTTAAAAAAATGTTTATTACGATAAATTATTACCAAAACGTAAAACTTGTTAAGCAAATAATGGCATTTGTGTAAGACAGCGGGACCTTCTTGCTACGAAGTTCAAGCTGGGAAGTTGAACTTCTGCAGAAAACCAACTGTATTTTATTAAGGACTAAGTAGCAGAATTTGCAAAGGACGGATAATATCAACTTTGATAACCAAATTATTGCTATTGCACCGCCTGTAAAGGTTCTGGTAGTAAATATTGAAGAATTTCTAGATTGGTTGCAGCAAGTTAAGTTTTTGTTTGTTCCAGTTTCAAAAGCTTATATTACTAAAATTACTATTATTCAAAAAAGGCTTATGGGAATTACATTTCCGTCGGGATACTTTTAGAGCAGTATTTGCATTCTCCACGAAATGATGTATTATGTTTCTTATAGATAATATGAAGAGTTTCAATGCAAGAGAGAAAACTATGCTTTGAGCACGAACACTAACTTACAGCCATCTCGCTTACAGAGAAACATTCAAGCTACGACAAGATTACATTTTTTGCTAATTTACTTGAAAATTTGATTACAACAAATAAATCCAACAATTAAAAAGAAACCCAAAAAACATTTTTTTTAGTTGCACCCTTAAAGTTGTCCTAGTTGGATACTTAAATAGGTATTAAATTTCTTTGTATCCGCAATTGTAAATGTACTAACTCCTTTTTAATATAAAGAATATTATTACTATTACATTTTACAATTAAAGCGACCTTATTCAGGGCTTTCCCATAACCCATACTCCATCCAGATACGTTCATCCATACAAGTTACCATCGCATACTGTGGAAAGCACTCGCTCGGTGTTCCTAGACAATCCCGCGTACTTACAAATTACAATCACTCGACTACTGCACGTGCACATCGGTGCAGATTTTAAGAAAAACATACATCTTATTTGATTATTTTCATCCTACTGATGGATTTAATCGATGCTTGATCATTTTCAAATAAATGCTTAGATGTAATATTGCGGAACTTGAAGCTAGAAATTGGTCGTTCTCAATTTAAAAAGAAAAATAGTTGATTCTGTTGGCGTACTGTCACTACGTCAGTACCATTTAACGATATTTAACTAAATCAACAATAAAGGACCAAAAGATCGAGAAACGTAAAGATAGTCGATTAAAGAATTAAACTAAGGACGTAACGCATGACTAGAGTACAGTGCGATCCTCTCAAGGTATGCTTAGATTGGTGACTTCCAGCCTTTATACTTACGCACTTTTATAGGTGGCAAATTTTGCAGTAAAGCTCATATCATTACATAACGGAATTTCTAATGTGATCCTGTTGTTGCTGGTCAAAGCTTTTGTGTGTTTCCTTAAGATATGTCGGCTTAGATTGGCCGACTTTTACTGTGTGCGCACAGTTATAATGAACTATTTGAAAAGTAAGTACATTACACATTTATTGCGTTAAATTTCATGTTTTTACGTACACAATAGACATTTACCGTTTTGTGAGTTAAATAATAAATAAAGATGTTATCGTATCTCGTTGTTATGTAAGACGTATGTTACGTTAGAGGAGAGAAATATACCTCCCCGGTGTACGCGGAAACGAAGTTAAAATCTGCGTGTGAAAAGAACACGTTCGTTCGTATGCTGTATGTCGTTGATTGCATCGGAAAGTGTCACCTAAGACTTGCTAAGTAGAATTCAAAATCAATAAGTATTCCATTTCTCGTCAGTAAATGTGCACTTCGGAGGGATTCGGTATTAGGAAACACCCAGTCGGAAATGTTCGCTGATAGATTTTTTCATATATCTGAAGGCGACGCCTTCATTTGCATACGACCGTGCTACTCTTAAAGGAAGATATTCCTTCGATGTTTGACGTTCGCTGCCTCTGGTGGCGCGCCGCCGTAAACAGGAATAAACGTAGGTACATACCTCTATGTGCATGTATATGAGTAATTTTTATTGCCTCCGGAATGAAATCAAACGAAGAAAGAAACATTTCGAGCTTTAGTGTTGTTCCCTGCATTTGAATTTATGATTTTAATCAATGCGGGGAATAAATCAATACTCCACGAATACATATCTTCTTCTCCGATGCCAGTATTTTATATTACGAGCGCAGAGTGTTTACTAAATCATAATACACTGTTTTATTTTAGTATGACAAGTTTGTCAACGAGTTCTAAGATCACCAGACAGCGTTGGCAACGATTCAACTAATCATAAACTTAGAAATGTCTACTGCAAGAAAAATATGAATTTATGGGTACATAACTTGGGAAAATGAATGATGATTATGAACGAGAATTTAGATCAAAGAGAAGAGCGATGTGCTTCATAGACTGGTTACAAAGTAGATGCTTAAATTGCATAATCGTGTAATAATTTTAACTGTGTGCTGCTGTATATAACATTATTATGTCTATGTTTCAATTATAAACTTAAATTAAACCTAAATTAAAGATTGCTGCAATGGATATCTATTAAGCTGGCGTAAGCTCACTAGGGAACCAGTTGCGTATTTTGTAGCCCAAAAATTTATTTTGTTCCATCAGTCGTCCCCGATCTTAATACTAAGGTAGCGCAGCCACCCCATGTAACTGTTGAATCACTGCAAGTATCAACAAAAACTAAACTGCACATTTTGTTACCAATCCTTGCTCTTGCAACAAAATTGATTCTTGGGTAACAAATTAGCGACAATATATGCCGTTCAGTGTTGATATTATAATAATAATAATAATGCTGGGGGTGGCTAAGTTAGTATAATATAACGCTAACGTAGCTATTCTTAGGTAACAAATTAGCAACAAAATACGCAACTGGTTTGCTGATGGGTTTATGTATATGTGTATATCTCTAATAGTAAAGTCTTACCTTTCTCATACCTTCCTATGCCTTGCTGCCTTTAATTTATTTTTAATTTGGTTTAAACCCACAAGGATAAAACATCCTTCCCTAAAATATGAGAATTAGAGAGATTAGAATATGCTTAAAAAGCTGTCATAGGTTGTCATCGCACAACATTGCTAAAGACGTCTACGGAATTTGGGAAAAATGCACTTTGTCTTATCCTGTCCATCCAACAATCTAAATTATTATATTGCTATTTATTGCTTAATTTCTATAATCAACTTTTTGGTATTTTGAAAATTTTTGGTAGCAGGTGTCTAGGATAACATCCATCTAACAAATAGATCCTTTGGAGATGTCTAGTGTGGAAGAAATAAAGGATATTAACAAGACTATGTTTAGAATTAAAGCAAAAGATGACGATAATAAAAAAATAAAGATGATAAGAGGCACTGGAAATATTTTTCGTTGGTATTTTTAATGCACAGATTTACATTTGTTGCTGCTTGGCTTTGGATCGTTTCGCATATTTTTCTCTTCTTTAGTCATGTCAATACAATTCAATGTCAATGTCAATTGTATTCAACTCTTCTTCTTACTGTATAAAGTAATTTTTAAAAACTCTGACAATGTGTACTAAACAATAGTAAGTATCTTTGTTCTGTGAAATATTAAAATTGTCCGGCTTCATAAAAAATTTAAAGCAAGGTAAAGAAGAAATGCAGGAATATAATTTCACGTACACATAGTGTACACTGATTTTATATCTTATTTCTATTATTTAAAAATTAAATAAGAAAAGAAGATAATTCCGAAATTCTAACAATGTATGTTAGTATTCTAAATAAACACTGCCGTTCAGAGAAGTTCGGTCGGTTATTAAAAAACATGAAAAGGTTACAGAAACAAACGAAACTAAAAACAAAATGCAATTTTATTGTATGTACAGGTAAAAAAGACAAAAATAAATAAGCAAAAAGTTATTCTGGCCTAATATAACATACTGAACATTATTTTTTTTTTTCATCGAAAAAACCTCCCTTGCTGTTAATCACCGCTCGAACTATTCTAGGCATTCTTTCGATAAGTTTTGTTAAAACGGATTGTGGAATATTAATCCATTCATGTTGCAGAATATTCCGTAAATGTTCTTGTGAAGTTGGGCATATTTTTCGGATCCTCCTGTCCAGTTCATCCCGCAACAACTCTATAAGGTTCAAATCTGGGCTTTGTGGGGGCCATGTCATTACTTTCAGGGTTTGCTGTTCTTCTTGCTCCTTTAGATAGTTCTTACACACTAACGCAGTGTGTTTTGGGTCGTTGTCATGCATGAATGTAAAGTCACGGCCTATTATACTCAATCCTGATGGCACTGCATGATACTGGAGTATTGCAAAATAATTTTCCTTCCTCATTACACCTTGCACTCTGCATAAATCTCTCCTCCCAGCAAAGGAGAAGCATCCCCACACTAACACAGAACTACGCCCTTGCTTCACTGTAGGCACAATGCAGTTCGGGATCACTTTTCGGTTTTAGATCTTCGGACATAAACTCGTCGATTTTGCCCAAAAACGTCAAACTTTGACTCGTCACTCCACAGCACGTGTTTCCAATCATCTAACGACCAATCTAGATGAGAAAGGGCCCACTGTAGCCGTTTTGCTCTGTTACCCCGAAGTAATGAGGGTTTTCGAATGGCAATGCGTCCATGAAGGTGCGCTTGTTGAAGTCGACGTTTTACCGTACTCGCCGAAACTTGTTCTTCACGGCCGCGATTGACTTCGGCTGCTATTTGTGGCGCTGTTAATTTTCTATTGCGTTTGTTTAATAATACAATTCTCAAATCTTCAGCTTTTGTTGTTTTCCTAGATGCTCCAGGACGAACACGATTTTCTATAGTTCCAGTTGTCCGATATCGCTTTATGATGTCATTTACTGTTGAACTTCTCATATTTATTTTTTCAGCAATTTGTCGCCCCAAATACCTTCTTCAAACAGCGTAATAATGCGTGAACGTTTTTCTACACTGGTAGGCTTGCCACATGCCATTTTGATGTAAATTTTCTTAAAACTTTCGCGCAAAAACGACGGATGCGAACCAACACACGTAACAGTAAAATGAAGCAAATTTATATCTTTACGCCTGTGATAAATAAACAAGAGTGATGCTGCGGTATACTTCCAAAAAGTATTGTTCGTTAATAATCCCCAAACGACCCGTTTCAAAAGATCGGTACTTCCGAGAAATTCTTGGAATGATAGTAAAAGGGACTTTATTGTGGTTGTCGCAATATTTCTACTTTACATAATAATTTATGGCTTTAATCCTTTAGAAAAGAGTGTATGCTTAATATTTTTCTAATTTTATGTATTAATAATTGTATACAGTGTGATATAATAATTTTTTATTGTATGACCGAACTCCACTGAACGGCAGTGTACGTTGCACGAATGTATAATCTTTACTTTGGAAGTCAGCTCGTTGACCATATTTATAACCATTTAGAAAATATACATTTTCAGTTGTTACCCACCAAAATCTGCAAAAAAGAAGAAGATTACGTTAAAGGATCCTTTGGTTTTTGCTCTATTCCTTTGCTGAATTGAACACCGAAAAGACGTACAATAAGGACAGTAGTAGCAATGGAAAGCAGCCACCTTTACCGACTAAGATTTGTTACCACTCTTCACTACGTAGCCATCTACATTGTATAATTTAAAATCCTAGTATCCTATGAATATAATGGAATTCACGTTGAATTAATTGAAAAATTTATAAAATTAATACCCAAATGAAATTTGACCACTTGCAAGTTACTAATAATATTGTGCCAACGTGTTCCTGCATTATAGTAGATGTAATTTCGTTCTTACATGTACTTATGTAGTTCGAAATGGTTCGCCAATTTCACCTTTGCTACTCCTAAAACAAGACGATGTTAAAGTACGTTTCCAGTACCTCATCCGGCGGCATATTTCAGTACCGAGTAATAAAATCGAAGTTAACACCTTCCCTGAACGTATGCCATTTGGTAGTATGCAGATGCACGACGTGAATGCATGGTTAGAATGCACATTACCACACCCACATGTTAAATATTCCAGCGTCATCGCTCCGGGCAATAATTAAATGAGATAACGTTTAATTACTTTGTTTACATCTCCTCGGGGGTATCTCGCTGCTGCTTCCACGGAGACGAGGATGTCACGAAACGAAAGTTTTGTAATTAGGCCGTCAGCGTTAGGATGAAGCTTTGTAGATTAGATTCGCGATCAGCTGATGGCATTATTAGCCATAAAATCTGCAATGCATGGTCAACTGGTGTACGATGATATACCGAACGGAGAGAATCGGAAGTATCACACTTGTGATGTTGTTAAGCCTAATTGTATATGTACAAACACGGATAATTATCCTTTCAGTTATCAAAACGAAATATGTGAACGAATTTGCTTGGAAATAAGCGACATTTGCTATCAATTTTATTACCTCTTTAAATATAAGATGCCCAGCAAACCCTAATAAAATTTATATTTCACGGCAGACAGAAAATGCCAATAAACGTTAAAAAAATTACCCGATTTTAAATATCCAAACATGAATTTACACCAGTTTAATTGCTTTGCTATGTATATCTGATCAGTATAATTTTAAATATTCTTATTTGGATTATTCAGGCATAATGCAAGTGTCACATATTTTTTTATGAACAACGAAGGGAATCCGTGTATGCTGTACCATCGGACTCAACTTGTCACCATCATACTGTATGTAGAAAAAATCTATTACGTAGTAGATGGTGATTATATCTTAAGTTATAAATTATATCTTTATAAATTATATCCATAAATTAAGAGGAGGTACACCAAAGTTCTTTTTTCTAGTTTTTTTTAAATAACAAAACTCCTGGCGCACTTCTAATAATTTATTTAAATA
>LR737385.1:4143874-4227562 GCA_902655005.2 Marronus borbonicus | reverse complement strand
TTTAAATAACAAAACTCCTGGCGCACTTCTAATAATTTATTTAAATAAGAACTTTGATCGACCTCTGCCATAGCTTACCCTGAACGCTGCTCTAGTTGGAGGCACACACACACTTGTGCCTACAAAATCTAATATTCACGTCTTATCTCCTCAACGAAATCTAATTTAAGACTTAAAATAATAATAAATAAAAAATATTGGTGAACTGAAGTAAAAATTAAAGTAAATTGAGAAACGATTATCTTAATATATTAATATGCTTCAAAGCAAAATTAAATATTATAAACATTTAGTTCTATAGAAAATTTCTAAAACATTTAATAACAATAAAAATGCGTACAATTTAGAACCATCTGCTACTCAAAATCTCTAAGTTAAATGTGGGTGACTCAGATGTACAATCGAGAAATTGCGGGGATGCTGCTGGTAATTTCCTAGTTTGCATGCTAAGAGCTTAATTTGCATGTAAAGCTTGCGATTCGGCGGTTCAAACAATGTCTCCATTAATTCCCTAATGAGCCGACTAAGATCCTCTTCTAATAGCCACTTGTCTTTCCCTAATTACGTCCTAAGTGAAATTAATGGTAATTATTACGAGGGTGAGGCTTTTAAACTTTTTCCTTGTTGCCCTGTGGAAGACGGAATTTTTCCTCGACGCAACCTAATTACTGTCGTAACGTTTTAAAGACTTTTCCACCGTGGATTAAGGTAATCTTGGTTAAAAGATAAAAGAAGATAATAGAAATTTTATAACTTTGTTCTGTTAGTCCTTACCTTAATGCACGTTTTTAAATGTTATAGAATGGGGTCTGCAAGAGTTTAATTGCAGCTTAGAACATTTCCATTTGGTATCGTAAAAACGAGGAATATTGTAATCGTTATTCACTACAAACGTCACATAAAAATTACTTTAACTCTTCATCTATCGCATAAATAAAACATTATTGTGGGAAAAGTACATTTATAGGCGTACAACAGTACGAGCACAAGATATAAATATTTATAGTTCAGAAATGCTAAAAAGGGTGTATCAATCCATTAAATATTTAAATAATGAGTATAAATTTTTACGACACCCGGCGATATTGTTATCAGTAAACGGCTGGTCTCCCTCTAACCATGCTAACTGTAGACGTCATCTTATGTTAAAACGTTTATAAATTTATTTTATTGCCCATATCTGAGTCATTAATAAAACCTATAATTTTTCGTGGCTATATAACGTATACACTTGTACACTTTTATATTTACTTTGAGGTGTTCTTTTCGTTATGGAATTCGTCGTTATATGGAAATTATTACGTGATCTTAATGCCAATGAATAAAGCAAATATGGAAGGAGATTAAGCGAGACAGAAGTAGATACATATATTTGACGAAATAACAAAGGATAGAAGTGTAGAATTTATGCCCATGCAGGATGTCAAAGCTAAAGCAGTTTTATGTAATGTTGGACAAGTATGTAAACCGACTTTTTATGTATAATATGCGGTTTTTCTAGAGAAGGAGGAATGGAATAATGTAAAAGCATCCGTAGATTTTAGATAAGGCCCGGTTACAATAATTGAGATGCAAGTCTTACGTTCAAGTGTATGTATGCGGGCTATCAAAAAGGCTAATAATAAAGAATTGTATTTAAAATAATTTGATTCCAAAAGAAAAACAAGAAAAAGCTATAAATTTCCTTGAATCAGAAAGCCTTTAATAGAATATCATCGATGTACCGCAATCATGTAAACTAGATATTCACAGCATTCTGAAGACAGGCCTCATCCTGGTCAAAAATTTGATTGGCCTCTTCCTAATTTACTACAGTCATAGAAATCTACATGTGAATATAAGTAGCGATTGCTCAGACTAATGCCCAAAATTAGCAACACACTATTGAAAACAACCCGCGGAATAAGGTAACTCCTTACTATGTGTTTTGTAAGGCCCTCTTCAGCAGTTTTTAATTCTTTCCCTATATTATGCAATTTTTGTCTGATACACAAAAGTTAGTGCTACATATAACATTTAATCTGGAAACGGAACAAACAATAAAAATCAAACTTAAGTGTATATCTTGTTTTTTTAACATTTATTAAGCATAGCATAACGAATGCGCGAATTAACATAAGCAACAATATGAAGTATGGAGTTTTAAGAAACAATAATCATATTGCTATTTAAACGGGAATGTAGACCACATTTTTGGTATTTCACAAAGGAAAATAACTTGGATGATGGCAGTTTACGCCTCTCCTTTGCTTGGTCACATGTTGACCAACGATTAGTTCCAGCGAACCTGGCATCCCTTGGGGAACATTAATGGATGTAGCTGAACGCTACTTTTCTACTTTTTAAATGTAGCTTTCGGAGACACTCCCGCATAACTCGACAGAAGAAGAACTGTTTTATGGTCTTTCCAAGAAACGTATGAAATACCAACTCCATCATACATATTCGAAAGATGTTTGTTTCCCTTGTTATTGTTGGTCCAGTACCTTCGAAAGCTTTTACATCTCTGTCTAGCAATAAATTTTTCCTTCCTCCAAACGACGTTGTCTTTAGTGGCTTCTTTACACTCCTTTTAATTAATTTTCAGTATTTTCCTCGTCGTCCTACATCGTCTTTAAACTCTGTAGGCGTATTGTCAACATTTCAGTCACCTTCATCGTCAAAATCAGAATTATTTGCGTATCTTTCTAGTTCTTTCTCCAAAAGAGGTCTTTTGCTCCAGTTGATCATTGGTACAAGTTCTGTATATCAGATACGATGTACCACCATTTATATCAAATTATCTGTAACAGTTGATTAATTCACTGTATAGCAACATGTTCACATATCTTATAGGACGATACCTCAGAATCTTTAAAATATTCTTGTTATAGAAACAATATAATTTGAGCAAAATATCAACTTAACCACACGAGTTAGTAGATAACCGTAATTGGGTGTTTTTCATATTTTAGCCAATATGCAAATCATTCCTGTAAGCAAGTTTAAATTACGCAAGGTTTCGCAGTTTTTCAATTGTTTTAGTATTTCAAAGATAAGGAAAAAAGGAAAAAACATTGGTAACTCAGATTTTCGTGTGAGGCTAATATTAATGGAGGTAAACAGTTGACAAAAAATATAAGTAAACCTGTATGTGTTATGATGATTTTAAATTCAAGGAAAAGCTTCTGTAAAACAAATGATAGCCAGTTTTCTCAGTGGTAGATGCCCCATCCAACAAGAAGTAATTCTTTGAATATGAGATGTCAATTTCCTTTCGTTGTCTTTAATCTTTAACATAAAATTATTTTTAATGTAAGAATGAGTTAGGATCTTCCAAATTACAGATTTTGAGGGCGATGCTGCACACCAAAGCTAACTTGCAATTACCACAAGGAACGTACTCTTAATAAGTGTGTTAAACCAATATATTCTATCATGAAAATATACAGGGCTTTCCACATTTATTTTTATCCATTCACTCAGAAGACAACGGAAAGAAAAATGCAGTAAAATTCAAAGTAGAAACTGTATTGTACATAAAATTCTATCGTTAACTATGGAACTTCAACTATTCCCAAAAATGATTACAGAAAATTTGAATTGAATTCTAGATATAAAAAAAGAAGATCTATAGTTTTCGAATTGATATTTTATTGTCTTTGAAAAATTTAAAATAAACAAGAAATAAATTACTCGGCTTTGAAAATATTAAATGAAAACTTAGGAAGCAAGCAGAGGACTCAATTTGAGCATATAAAGTGAGAGGAGGGATGATAACTACAAAATCTTATGTATAGTGTCGTGGGACTGCAGCTCAATTTCTCAATTTGCTTCCAGATAAGAAACTGACAGAACGTAGATATGATGTGCGCCTTCTATAACAACTTTCTATATCTATATAACGAAGTAAACTTATTATATTCGTCCTTGTTGTTAGAACTTTGTATCTTTCAAATCATAAAATCGTGAAAAGCGTTATGTTTAAGAAAAGTAATGTTATAATTCGCAAGATCGAGGATAGTAGCCATCATTAGCGCCACTCAGTATGTCTATACGCTCAAATTAAGATCCTTCTCGTGGCTGTGAACTGGTTTCATCATTAAAATTTAAATTTGTGCAGTTGTTTGTGGTGTAGAACGTCGCAGAATAGCATAGAATTAATGCCTCAGTTGCTGTTCCTCCATCGTCTAGAAATAAGAATATTCGTTTGTGTTTCGTCATCAATGTATTTTTGAAAAAGTAAAATTATCAACATTTATCGTAGTCAAAACCAATTGCGGTCGTAATTAAACAAAGGAGTGAGATGAGGTTAATTAAATATCTGAGTTTGGCTAAATTTAATCAATCCACTATTTCTAAATTTCTCCTCGCATATAACTTCCAACACAACATTTCTACGTTGGCACGATTATTCAAGAAAAGTATAATGGAATGTCTTATGGAATTTGATAAATTCTACTAATACATAATGTCTTGCATAGCAGGAAAACGAAAAAAGGGAGGATATAAACGAAAAATGACCTTGCAGAGAATAAATAATTCGCATTTTCCACTTGAACGCGCTCCTAACAAACTACGAAGTAACCGAGCGACGAAAGAGTATATCTGTAGTATACACACACTACAACTTATAATGGCACGACTGAATGCTGCACCATAGAGGGCGAACATGGCATCGGCGGCCGCAGGATGAAAGACTGTATTGTACGGAGCGCTTTTCCGAACCTGCGACGTCCCTGCAGCATTGCGACTCTCCCGCGTTTATTCTGAAACATCTTTCTTCTCCGCAATATCAACATCAAATGATATTTATCTAACCGTAAAGTTCGTGTCGTACATACGGCCGGCGCATGTAATTTAACTTTACGAATGAAAAATGCATCGCTTTTAATAATAAATTTCATCGCGAATGAAAATGTGCTGCGACGGTGCCTAGAGTAGAAGAAGAAGAAATTCTTGGAACAAACGTGCCGTTTTCGATTTCTATCGTTTACATTTTTACAATGGCGCGATGGAAAAGACCGGTGTGTGTATGTGTATGGATGGACGCGCCGATGTGAAAGCGAGACGAAAGGAAGAGAGACGACGAGAAGCAGGATGGGAGTGAAAGAGAGCAACAGAATAAGCACCAACAACAAAACACGAGAAGAATGAAAAAGCAGTCCTCGGTGTTCGGCTCTGTCATGGATGAACAGGCAGACATCCACTTGATGTATTATTTATCAATTACATCATAATAAAGAGCGAATTGAAACAAAATGGTTCTTCTACTTCGGTCGGGGCTCCGCAATAACACTCTATTTGACCGCAACGTGAGACCGGAGAATTTCGCTTTTCCTTTCGAACGCTGATGGCTCTAACCGTCGATGCCAGAACTATCCCGCCCGAATACTGATGAAATCTAAGAAATCTAATTGTAACCGAACGCTCCTCTTCTACGGAGATAATCTTTCATAATCTTGTAGGATTGAAAGTTTAGTTATATACATACATATATGTATAACATATTCAAATTATGAATAAATTACCATAGTTTCTGAAAGAGTATTATTTAAAACATAAATGTTGTAATACAATCACACTGGGAAATAAAATTTATTCTACTATTCTTTTGTTAAATAAAAAAAAACAAAATAAAAGCTAATGCTTATGTTTTCAGCACATATTGAGAATCTGCAATTTTTTTATTTGTTTCTTAGTGTGACTGCTTAAATTCTCTACATTTGGAAAAATTTCCTTTTTATTAATTTTGTGGAGAAAAGTTACACTTTGTAAAAAAAAAATGATTAAACCCTCAAAAACTTCATTTACAACGTACGGAATTGTCGAAAATTAAAAAAAAACTGATCAGCTAATTTTTCATAAAGAAGGATATTTAAGTACTGTCTGACATCCCTAGTGCTATGACGTGGTGCAGCATCCTGTTATTACAAAATTTGTAGCCTCTCGTACAGGTGGTCCCTGAATAAAATCGTACAAGTAGTTATTTAAAGTTTGTCGGAAAAATACTGGTCCAATTACTCGATCTTTGAAAATTTTGCGCCAAACATTCGTTTTTTGCGTGAAATTCAGATTCACGTCACTCTTCCACCGACAATTTTGTACACTTACAGTACCACTGGATATGAACGTTGCTTGATCGGTGAAAATAATGAATTTCATTGTGAAAGTATCACCCTTCGTCTCTCCTTATATCAAACAATTAAGCTCAAATCGTCGATCAAAATCTCCTTGTTGGTCCTAAGGTGTGTACCAGTTTCGGTTTGTAACCTCAAGATTTGTTTCTTTTTTTATGTTTTTTTAAATTGTAGTTCTAGATACATTATTTGGTAATGTTGCAGATCTTGTGCGCAATGATTTTCTCCTACGACAGACAACAATACTTGCTCAATAATTTCTTTTTCTTAGATAATCGGATTGGCTTTATGGGAGAACATAAATACACTACATTTTGTTACATTAATGGCTAACTTATTATGTTTTAAACAAGCTTAAAACAAACATACACCTTTTAGCCCACTTCAATAGCCAATGCTATATTGTCTTGACGATAATCTAATTTATAAAAACTACGAGTTTACTTTTGTACAGTTTTACAACGGATCTAGTAAATTTGTGATCATGTTAAGCTGCATATAGACATGCAACAGAACAACGTAACGAAACTCCGGTGCGCAAGTCGCGTGTCGCACAAAATTTAAGAAGAACGAGAACACTATACGCAAGAGAAATTATCAAATCTGATATATGGTATTAGCATTCTGCAAAAGACTAAAGGGGAGCGTAACGGCTAGACATGATAGTTTACCACAATTTTTTATGAAGTATTGTAAAAATGCGATATTATTACAGATTTCCTCTTGCTTGGAAAACGCCAATTTTTAAATGCGGGGAAAGAAGTTCGATAGTTAATTACCGACCCATGGCAGTGATTTCAAGCTTTGCGAAACTCTTCGAAGTCATTATATATGTTCAGTTTCGCAGCACGTCAAGCCGTTACACTCGCAGTACCAACATAGTCTCCTTAAAAGATGCTCAAAAAGGAGCAACTTTACACAAATTTATACAGATTTGAGCAAAGCTTTCAACCGCTTATATCACCTGCTACTGCTCAATAAATTGAATAATTTTGGCTTCTACCCACACTTAGTATATATGTTTGGAAGCTATTTATTCCAAAGGCAATAATATGTCCACTAGCGGCATAGCGCAGGGGTCAAATCTGGCTCCATTGATGTTTAACATGTTCATAAACGAGATTTGTGATAAACGTGATTGAAGATCTTTCGAGTATTAAACTGTGTAAGTGATTGCGGTATTTTGTAAAGAGATATTGATACAGCGGCCGTATCGTGTGAAGCAAACGGATTGACGATAAATACAGAAAAGTGCAAAATGGTATGCTTTTCCAGAAAAAAGAAACTCGTTGAGAATCGTTCTCGGGAGATGTGAACTTTTAATAACCACGTCCTGAATATTTCTGCACACATTAATGTTATATTCAAAGTTCTTTATCTATTTTAGGCAACTGCTGCAGTATTCCCAAAAAGTAGATGATAAGGAATGGTTTCAGGCGGGCAGCGGGATTTCCATTGGTGCATTTTTGGATGTTTATTTCATTGGTTGATGCAAGTGGTTAGTGTATTTAGGTTTTTAAAATTAAAATAAAACGCTTTCGGAAGGCCTACTTTTATGTTTCTTTCTCATTTTTATATTATGGCTAATAAATACCAAACTAGAAAACGTACGAGTAACATTTTTTAAGGTAGCAAAGTAGCGATCGGCATGCAAGAGACTGTCCATCTAAAAAGTTAGTCACAAAGTTGGAGGAATAGTTTGAGCAACACTGGTGTAAATGCATATACAAACCGGTTTAAAATTTATAACTAGGGCTACTTATTTGTTACATTGACGATATTTTTACCGTATTGTAAATTTGGGATGTCATTGTTTTCAAGTTTTCTAAGGTTACTTGGCACGGTGCTGTTTACTCTTATATGGAAGAATGCGAAATAAGAGTATTTAGATCTATGAATAGACATGTAATGATTTAAGTTAATCATTGTTGTCGGTGGAACTATTTTGTAGTTATTGATTAAAATAAATCACCTAGTGCTGAAGGTCCATCTAGCACTGATTTAGCTTGAGTTATTCTAAATTTTAGGTTCGAGTCATTCAGCCAATGTTTTGTTTATTTATATAGTTCGTCGTGTAGCGGCACACAAACATTCCTGCAGTATATTTCATGTTATTTTGAAGAAAAATTTATTGTATCAAATGGTAATATATTAATTCATTTAGGGTGGGCAAGTTTCCCACAACAAATTGATTATTTAGTTTCTTCTACGTGCTCTGGTGGCGGTTTGTTAAAACTTACGCTATAGTTTCTCTATATAGTTTTCTTATGGGAATTATCGACTTTGTATGTCTCACTAAAATTTTTGGGGAGTTTTCTCTAACTATTTCCTGTTTTTAGCATTCCACCTTAACCTCTGAAGCAAATCGGTCAAGGATTGAGGTGATTTGAGAATTTTATGATAATCCGCAAGGGATAATCACCGCATTGGATTAAATGGTTTGATTGTGTAGTTGGATTTGATGGTGTGAATATTTTTGGTAACCAAATCCATTTGCTTGTGGGAAGGCCCTTTGTACTTTTAGGGTCAGTATCGTTTTGCAGATATTTTTCTTATAATTTCCTTCGTTATGCATTTTTATTGTGGAAACAACGAAAAGAAATTTTTATTTCGCTAATTACGTTCTCTTTTAGGGTGCTGGTTCTATTTCTGCTCTTATTTTTAATTTTAATTTTGGATTCCTGTTTATGATTAGAAATTTGGATTATTTTAAACGTTGAATTCTGAATCTGAAATTTGGCTAATAACTTTACAATTTGTTTTACATAAAGTATTATTAAAACTTTATTGTTTTTTTAAGTCGATTTAACTCAATGTAATTTAATTTCTTCACTCTTGAGGGCGTTATAGAGTCTCCATTATTCACTATGTGCAGATTGCACAATTCTAACAATTATTTTAGATATATTTATCAGTTTGTGGAACAAATTCAGCAAAATATACCGTAACGATTCCGCAATTTTAAACTCGATCATGCATGTTTCATTTATTAACTTTTTCGTAATCTCCGAATGTATTATGTTTTCCCTGGTTTTAGCGTTCCTATAGGCTAATTTAATATGACTCTGTTATTAGACTTGCCTCCGTCGACTTAATAAACTATGAATTCTATTTCACGTTGAATATAAGTTTTATTGTGTTAATTTCTTTTACAATAAGTAGTTTGTTAAAGAAAAGCAAAATTGTACATTTGTAAGTAAATTCATGCTAAGTGTTACTGCTATTTGTAATTTTGTCAAAAGAAACAAATTTTCAGCTTTTAGCCCGTTTAAAAGCATTTAGTTGGCTAAAAACCAAAACATAAAATTTAGCTGCTGCACCCAAACGGTAAATCCATCCAAAAACAAATCAATTTTAACCTTAGGTAGATAATTAGTTACGGATAATTATTCTATGTATTTGTTGAGTTTCAAATCAAACGCTTAATCGTGCAATACAGCGGAAAACAAATAATCACGTCCGTAGCCGAGGTAATAAAAGGCACTTACAGCTCTGATTGAGTCATATGGTAAATATGTGGTAAGTGTATCGGTGCTATAAAGCACGCCGAACATAACGCTCGCAACGTTCGTATAACCATAACATATTCACAATTAAAATCAGTGACAGTGGGGTGTTATAAATATCGTACCGCGCATTATTGTTGCAATAACCGGAAAATTTATTTGTAAAATGTCGATTATTTCTAAAATTAATGGACGAAATTTTATGCCGCTCTGTCAGTTCGCAAGACTAGACAAACGCACATACTTCATCTACGCCTATATTTATGGGCGTTATACTGAAGTTATAACTTATTAATAGCAATAAACCTGGAATAAATTGTAGACAATAATTTAATTTGCGGTGATTATACTCTAGTTTTGCTTCTGGGTTAACAAGTGGTACACTAGGAATGAGTAGTGAACACATTAGGGATAAAAATAGGAATGGAAAGTGATAAATACGACAAATGGTTACATTAATTATAGCAGCCTATACAAGAGCTTTCAAAGTCTCAAATAACAATAAGTCAGGAGCTGAGTTGTAAATCCTACATATCGAGCTTAAGAAATTAGTCCCCATATGTTTGTTACTTAATATACCCGTTTAAGTTAAAAATATAGTTCCTTTAAATCTCCAATTTATTTAAAGTTTATATTTTGCAAGCAAAATATTGGATTCGGCTTTTAGTTAAAAAGCAAGTAATCTTGTATTCTTCAGGTGAATCTCTTATCCTTTATAAATACTTTGGAAGTGCTCTTTTTTGGGCAGAGCAGATTCTTTCGTGGTCCGAAAACTACATTGTAGGCCAAAAAATCGTGCCACTATTCAGGAACACATTGTAACCAATGTACTTAACTTACTTCATGTGTAACAAGAGCACAGTGATAGAAAAGAAATGGAATAGCAACATAATCCATTCTCGACAAAAATACGTAGAAGAAATAATAAAATAAGAATAAAAAGGCAGTTTTGATGATTGGTCCGTCCATAATGTATTGTTCATTGAACACTCACTCTTTGAAATACAGATAATCTTCTTCGTATGAGTACATTTAACAAAATGAGAAGAATTCTTTAAATAGAAGACGACCCCTTTTTCAATCGCACTATCAAAATAAATTAAAACAAGGAGAGGGCTACACTGTGGGTACTTTGTTGGGGAAAAATAAAGTGCTGGTTTTGTCCATGTTTAAATTGAGTTTATTTTCTTAAAATAATCTTTACCCCGTGTAATGTAAATGTGGTTGTTACAATTTTTTATGTAATGTGTAAATGTCTCCAGAACATAAACAGCAGCCATAGGCAAGATGTGTCCTTGAAGGGTGGACAGCATGGATCCATTGTATCTAAATTTGTAATGCACTTTATAATCCCCTTCTGTACCAAAAACACATCCTTCGCCCCACTTCTCCTAGTTAAGTTGTTCCAATGCCCTTTCCAATCAAGATTCTCGTCCAACGTCAAACTGGGAAACTGAGTCAAATGCTGATGCTCCAATTTGACAGTATCCAAGCCTATACCCAAACATGGAGTACCAGTCTGGAACGTATGGATTACGAGAGAACCATCGCCCCAAATCCGCAAGGTTCGCCTCAACGTTGTACTCCGAGTTCTTCTAGCGCCGAAACAAGAGGAGATGTATCATCCGCATATAAAAAAGAGAAAATTTAATAAATGATACAATGTCATTTATGAACATGTTCCTCATTCACGTTCAACTATGTTTCTACACGTAGGTAACCTAACCTACCAAAAGAAACAGGAAAAACTGGATATATTCCCTTTCCTCAAATTGCCTGATATAATGTGCGTTTGTAAATTTACCAATTTTTATTGTAAAATAAACAATGTTTTTAATTCGATGTTGTAGGTTTGAGTTACCAATCGCTATTATAACGAGGTAAAATAAAAGCAAAAGCAAACTAAGTAAACTTCTCCACGGCTCCTTTATTATATTTATTTGCATAATGTTCACGACTGTACGTAAAGATACATAAACGATTACACTTCAAGTTATAAATAATATCTAATAAATACTATAAAACGATTCAAACAATGCAAACGAATGCGGTCGTAAAACCAACGTCGTATCAGACGCAGAGTCCGTGGTCTAACCCAATAGAAACTCTGCGGGAACCCGACCATAATACGGACTCATGGTTTAGAGTAAAATATTTCTGAAAATAAACAGTATCATCAATTCCAAGGATATCGGGATTTTAACATAATCGTTCTAGTTTTACGGGCGAAAATAAAAAAAAATAGGCGAAAGTGTTGCTTTTGATGGAAAGAGAGGTCGACTTTACTTCACGCCAACGCCTTTCCACTGCCTTGCTTCCACACATCAGCCAAATAATATATCGCACCAGTGGCGGTGGTTATAGTAGAACGCAAACGTAGGTATGGGAATCTCTTTTTATTTCCGAGACTTGAATTTCTATGATTATGAAATTTAATAGATGTACTTATACACTTTGAAATATGTCATAGTGATTGTTATTGGTTATTCATGAGTAATTAGTAGAGATGACAAAGGCAGGTGAAATTATTACTTTTTTGCAGCGACTAGACAGACTCGTGTTTTGTCGACTCTCGGGAAAACCAGTAGACAACACGAACCCTTCCTTATGAGGCGAATGGACACGAGTCTATCTAGTTGCTGCAAAAAAATAATAATTTCACCTGCCTTGGTCGTCTCTAGTATTAGCAATAAAACTGCATTTCTTCCTTGGAAAAAAAACTTACTACAAAATCAATTGTATGTACCTATACGTAACACTAAAATTAACTATATCGTATTTAGGTATTATCAGAGTCAGCAGCCTTGAGTTTGTCGGATCATTATGAGTATGAGTTATGGTCGCTGATTTTTGGGACTTGTGTAGGATCTACATCATAAATATCTGAATTCCTTGGTACTAAGTGTACCGCATTAAATCAGTAAGAAATTCTTCAGAAGAAAGAAAACCTTTGTTATAACTCGCATTCAAGCGTACAATCAATGGGCAAACCATATCAAAGACTAAATTAGAATTAAATTTAATACTTTGGGATTAGGAAAATTATGTACCGCTTTATTTCAAACACGTTATGTTAAGAAACCTAAATTAACCGTTCTAGATTATAGCTTAAATACTGAGAGCAAGGAATGTAGGATGGGGTAACAGACGCGAAGGTGTAAGCGCAATCTAGATCCGATATGGTATTTGCTTATGCAGTTTTGTGTCTGAGGAATTATTAAATACGAATTAATAATTATAAATCGCTTCATCAAAACATGTACATATCTCACATCAGTTTATCAGCAACTTAACTTTCTTCAGTACAAATCCAAGAATATCATCCTCAGTTGTATAGAATTAAAACAACTTTATTTTTCGAAAAGTAGCCTTTGACAAGGCTCCTGTCATGAGAGTCATTTAAAGTGAACAACTTTTGTGATTTAATAACAACGGAAGGAAAAAGTCGAACATAGAGCAATGATTAAATACTTAAAAAAAAAGGAGAACGAATAATGTGATCAAAGTGAGGCTCAGTGATGTTTATGGGGACTACGAGCAGTCCAGGTCGTCCAATTGAGGCCACCATATCAGAAATCATTGAAAAAATTCACAATGTAATAATAAATGATTGAATATTGAAAAGTATGTGAGATTATTGAGGCTGTGGGCATTTCAATTGATGTGGTGCATAACATTTCAACAACTCATTTGAATGCAAGGAAGCTTTCCGCAAGATGGGTACCGCGATTGTCCAAAATTGATCATAAACATGCACCTGTATCAACTTCAAAGAAATGTTTGCCGATGTCAAAGCGCAATTCGAATGATTTTTGGCATCGGTTCATAACTATTGGCGAAATACAGATTCATCAATCGCCGCCAAAAAAGCCACAGCTACTTTATCGGCCAACAAGTTTATGGCCACAGTGTTTAGGGATGTACGCGGCTAAATCCACGTTGATTACCTTGTAAAGAGCAACACGATTCTTATCGAGTATTATGCCAATTTATTGCAATCTAACAATGCGGTGAAAGGAACACGTTCGCATTTGACGAAGACACTATATTCGCGGGATTTAGCCAGCAGCGATTATTTCCTATTTCAAGATATGAAAATGAGAATAATTTGGCTTAAATAAGAAATTATTCCAAGGACGCAGGGTTGGGGAAATCGTATTTTTAGATAGGATACAAAAGAATATATTAAAAAATAACATTTTAATAAAATTTTAGACATAAAAATGTTTTTTTCTTGCCAAGGCCAGGTACCTTTCGAACTCCCCTCGTATTTGTACGTTTCATTCTTATAAATCAAAATATATCTTCTCTACGTCTCCCTGACACCGGAGTATTAGGTCTTATGGTATATAATTACTTCGTTTTAGAATTCAACGCCATTTGGATGCTTTGTTTCTAGGATAATATTCTGGCTTGTTATTGATTGTGTGACTTGACATTGCTTGTTCATTTTCTGTGCTTTTCTCGTCGTATGTATCTACTTTTAAATAAATCAGTTTGTTCTTTATCTGCTGACGTAACCTAGCCAAGAGGTTTCCGTAATTATTTTGGTGCTAGACCAAATTGCATTTGATCATTTTCCATAAGGTATTTGGGCCAACGCAGACCATTTCAAATAACTTTCTCCTCGGATCCATTCCAGCACTTGTAATCGTAGGAGCGATTACAACAATTATGATATATTATAAACATCTGCAATATTTCCTTACGGGCCGCCACTGGTAATATCTAGATTATGAATGACATATATTTGTGATGAATCTATTCTTAAAATTTCGTTTTGTTTGAATTTAGACGGACGTGAATGATCGCGTGTAGGATATCGTTGATTATACAGTTTGATGATTAAATGTCGAACGTTCCGACCGCATTTGATTTAGAAGTTAGAAGTTAAAATGAGTGTAATAATTAAATAAAGCTATAAAACGGCGTAGGAGTAGTGAAAGACGTGAAACTTTTTGCTCAAGCACAAAACAAATATGGCAAGCGTATAGATTAAAACATCCTCCTTGTAATTATTAATGTTTATTACAGCCAGTTTTAGATTTATTGTTGTGATCGAGAAATGCAATCTCGATCTGTAAATATTTATATGAGTGGTTTGTATTAATTGGTGTATACGAGCGAAGATAATACATAATAAGTATTTGTATAAACGGTCGTGTAATAGATGTGGGTGGCTATAATAATTAAGTGTTTCCTTTTTCTCTTTTGAAAACGTTGGTATTATATTTAGATCTGGACAGGCTTCGCACTTGCTTGTCATAGAATCTGTAAGGCGATTCTCGTAGTTGGAAAATAAGTAGGAATTTTTAAATTTCAATTGACGTCTTGCGCAACCCGTTGAGAGAATAAGGTAAGGAATAATTAATGTTCGAAACTTGTACCTTTCCTAAGCATTTAAGTTACTTTTAAGATTATTTGATTAAGGCTAGTGAGAGAAAGCTTGTTTTAAACTGTTAATATGCTGTAAGTGTAAAGCATTTTAGGCTTTCGGGATTTTTTTAGCCAGTGCCCTCAGAATTTTACAGAGTAATCGTGCGTGGGACCTTGTGAATTGGGAAATAACTGAGACTTGCGCAATGTGGGATGAGAGCCAAGGTTCTGTTGTGCGAGCTGGGTAGGATATTGAAAATATGATTAGTACTTGGCTAGAGATCAATAACCACCAACATCATTGGGGCGATTCACTATGATTTGCATAATTAATAAAAAATGGGACATATCATGAGGCAATTGAAAGCTTGTTCTACGATGTTATATTTGACACACCACTTACAGGTAGGGTGGCAAACATCTTCTCTTCCTACGGAAACGGTAAAATGGCTACAGGGATGAGAAGACAACTTGAACGTTCACTTAAGTCTGTATAAAATGTAGAATTCCGAAACAAACAAACCGGTGATTCATTTGAAAACTCTGAACTCTGAGAATAAAGAAGCAGTTTATTCTCAGGAACTTAATCATAATTATTACCAGTCTGCTTATGAACATGTAGACGGATCCAGTGAACAGTCAATATGGATATACATAGTTACGAAGATGCTGAAAACAACAATGATATGGCAGAACGAAAGAATGAAGCGATCGGCAGCAAAGGAAAGTTTTCAAGTGAACATCTCACAGGATCACCATCTTTCACTTCTTTCTTGGTACTCTTTACTTATGTACCTTAACTGCGATCCTGGATTACCAATAATAAATCAATTATCTGATTTCCTGAGAATTCGATTGGTTTCAGAAAGAATACTGCGACATTTACAAAATCGTTCTACAATTGAATCTAAAGACATATTTGTTATATAAAAAAGTACAAAATATTCAAAATCATCCATGGTCAAAAAACGAATTATTAACGATTATACTCCGTTTAGTAAAAGTGCGAAAGAAGTAATCTTCTAAAATCAACAACATCCCATTAACGTTGCGCGAAGAAATATTAAAAGCTAATGACACCCTACCAGGATATTAAACGTCAAAAACGGTGTTAATGAAAATCGCATAAATTTCGTTGTAAAACGATCCATCTGCCCCTCTTTAATCAAAGCCAAAAGGGTTAAATCGGACGGGCAAAAAGCAAACAGACAACCGGGCGGAGTGTCGAAAGCCCCGGCGCTTTCATGAATGAGATATGTCTTCATTAACAGATTTTAAAGTTCTGGAGCACTTTGTCAGATTCCGCAGGCGTCGAGAGAGCAACAGGTCGCCGTTAATTAATAGCGAACAACCCCTTAATTACCCCTTTCGCGCTGGTCCATTATGCAAAACGAGCTTCCAACCCTCCTTCGGAGCAGCATCAGCAGCTAACGGGAGGCGGTAGCTGAGCGGCCCGTAAGGCCAGAAACCACCACCCTGTAAACTCAGGGCTAAACAGAGACTTCGCCGCTCCGCTAAATATATAATTACTTAACTTCTAATTGACGTTTATTACGAAAAGGGGTGTTAATGAAAGATTTAAATGTCGACGAGATAATCTTCTCAGACGCGCCTTTTTAAATGCTCCGGGGGTTGTTTCTCCTTGAGGATGGTCGTTTCTCTCCTCGCTTTGCCTTCGCATTCGCCTATTTTTTTGCTTGTTGCTTTATTTTAATCGAGGCGGGATTTGAGGAATTAAAAGATTTACGAGGCTGGGAAAATAGAAATTAAGATGATGAGATTAATTTTTAGTTTCAGAGATTCTCAATTAGCGCTTTAAGACGATTTTGACAAGAAAATATTATTTTGTCATAGAAAACATGTACGATGAATGCATATGGATTAAGAATATACGAAAACTGTTCGAGAAGGTCTACTCATTTTTTTATTTGTAGGTATCTAGTAGTTTGTCATGTGGGAAATATTCGTGATAATTTATTTATTATTTAAATATTTGAAGAATAAATTTTGCTTTTCAAGCTCTCCAAGAATTGATGCTATAACGTCAATTTCCTAGTTTTATTTAAAATCCATGATATTTATATTTCTGTGGGAATGAATTACATAAAAATAATAAATTTATTTTTTTAATTTAATTAATTTCTAACGGCTACTAAAAACGGGGTAATCAAATATTTATCATAATTTCATCCATAATTTTACGCAGTGGCGTAATATTTTTAAATAGCCATACAAACACAAGCCTTGAATTAAAGTAATCTGAAATCTGAAAACAACATATTTAGGCGTGTTTTAGAAATCTACTAATCTTCAAGCTATGGCATCAGCGCCCGATTCGCATGACACATTTTAAGGTGTATATTGCAATACTCCATTGTCATACACATATTACATTATTAAGTTTATTCTAGGTTTTATATATGCATATTTGTCACCTACAACTTTCACGCCGCTTTACGCGTTTTTTGAAGCAATCAAAAGCAATCAGCAATCAAAAGCATCAAACTGCAAAAGTCCTGTCTACTCTTTTCTATGGATTTTCAATTATATCTTGATTGGCGTAAAATGTTATTGTAGAATCGATTTAGATTCAAAATGTATCGAAATTCGTAAGCTTAATATTAAAAAAAACGATCCCAGAAACACATGCTGGTAAACGACTACGTAAGTTAAAGCGTATATTTCAGATTTTCTTCTTCCAAGATACAGTTACCGGCAACCAATGCCGACATTAGATTTTATAGCGACATTTACTATTGAGCAATGAAACAATTCATTTCACGACGGATCGTAATTATAAGAGTTGAACAAACTTTTTTTCGGTTTCGTACAGCTAAAACCTGCTCCAATACGATTGTTAGATTATATTACGTTTGCTAGAAAAACTTGAAATATTTTCTATTCGATTCGAAACGTCCATCATCCTGGTTCAATCACCTTGACAACGAGGTTTATTTATATATTAACATACAGCAGCTACACCGATAGTTTTTTTAAGTGGTTGATACGCAGCAATAAGGTGTTTCTCTCTATGCACGGAATCAGTTTAGCATACAACGTGTACATACATTTCTGTAGCATTGTAGAATGTAAAATAACTTGGCAAGTCGTTGGTAGGTTCACGGAATAAAATTATTAGATGTATTCTTGTTGGCTTTTTTAGCTCAAACACCGTCTCAAACAAATACCTAAGAGTTAATTGAATTTAATTCAGAAATTGTATATTGTTTCATTTTAATTGGAATATGATACTTTTAAAAGCAAGATACATTATTTAAATAATGTATCCTATGTTGTCTTTATTCATAATTGAATTTTGAATGAAATACTCTTTTTTTTTTGCAAATTGAAAAATGATTATAAAAGATAATTAAATAAACGCAGTGTATGCGAGTTAATATTTTTTATTTTACATTAATTCTTAGATTCTCCTTACAAATTTCTTTAAAATTAAATAAATAGTTCCTATTATAATCCCTAACCGGTAGCTATTTTTTTAAATCGAATATTGAATTTATGTTTTATTTTAGCCAAATTATTAAATTTTTGGTCATACTATTCAAATCCAATTCCAGAAATCCTCCCCACTTTTGAAATCATTTCGAACCCGGGTCCAATTCATCCAAATCCTTCCTGCAGTGATCGCAAGTCCGTAAGTAGGGAAACTTCTTTTAATAGAAGGTCCAAATGGTATTACTGAGTGTTAACTTGAACTGTTTGTGAAGAAGATCAAAATATTTAATTTTAAATTTTTTTCTGGATAAAATCTTGAAAAAATTGTCGTTGTTGAAAAAGGTTTGTGTCTCCATCCGTAGATTACTAAATCAATTAAGAAAAATAACACCCTTGATGTAATAACTACCATTCGTAATATCTTGATTTCAAGGAGACGGTCCTGATACGGTCTTGTTAGATACATCGGAATTATTTTACCATAAGGATGATACTAATTTTGATTGTTGCATACGAATAGTCTGAATTTAAAGTGATTTTTTTTTCATAATTTTGATTTACGTTAGCAATTTTTACTTCTAGCAGTTTAAAGAACTCTTATTTTTCGGAAAATCTATCTTACTAAGTGCGTAAGACAAGGATGAAAACTCAAATCTGGGGGAAATTGGAGAATAATCTAAATCTAAATCAGTTTTAATAAATTTGTGATGGGGTATCACCAAACGCTCACTTATCATAAGACTTTTTTAGTACAAATACCGTGATTAAATAGATGTGTTATGCAATTAATGACGAAAATAGGAAAATCATTAATAACCTAATAGATGTTACGACTAAAAAGGTTAAAGCAAGAAACATAGCTATATATCTTTTAGAAGTGTTTTGGAATGTGTTTCCGCTTGTGCAGGTGCTTCACAAAGACGAAAAAATGAATTTGTCGACTGAACTAAAACATATTCTATTTGCTAATTAGCCAGCTACGAAGGACTTGTCTCACTTCCCGAGATTAACTTCAATAGTCGCAATAGAGAAAGACAAACTGAAGAGCTATGAAGACAGCTTGATGCAACTACATCGTGAATTTAAATGAAGATTTCAAGACTTCAGAGATGTTGAAGAAGACTTAGGTGCTTTTCAATGTGGAGTATGAAATTGTGAAACTGAAATTGCAGCTTGAATTGTAACTTAACAATACCGTGAAACAATATCCCAAAATCCAATTTCACAAATCTCACGCCCAGAAAGTTAGTGCCGTGTTTATTCATTCTACATATGTGAACAGACGTTTTCTACAATGAAGCTTTGAAAGAATTGCATTAGTATACAGGCACCAGATGAGCATTGTAGATCATTTCTCAGAATCAGTGCGTCCCAGTTTAGAAGAAATTATGAGAAACTTTTAGAAATACAGTCACAGATTTATTCATTATATTCATATTATTAGAATTTTGGAAAATGTACTGTTGTTCTAGTTTTTACTGCTCCTAAAAGAGTTTACCCGTATCAAGCTTTGGTTGTCGTTTAATAAAAAAATAACAATTCTAAGTCTAAAGTCCAACAAAAATTTAACCTGTAGGCTGAAAGGCTAAAAGAATTATACGCAAAGCAATTAACACACAATAAATGTAGCAGTTAATAGGAGGTAGAAGGTCACTAAAAACACTACGGAAATGCATTAAGGTGAAGCGTTTGAAGACAAAGAAAACATCCGTCTAGTAACTCACTTTAAAGGGAAGCGTGCATTTCCTCATCACTTAATTTTGAAAACGCATCTGAAATGAAAGGAGATTATGTAAGCGAGAGTCGTAAAACCTGAATAAAATTTTAAACTAGGTTTTTAAATATACTTTACCGACTAAATACTTTATTTAAGAAACTCGCTCATGTATAAGTGCTGAAAGCTGAATCCAAGTGAACCTTTTTTCACCATAAGCTTAAGATCGGGTAATAATCGGTTTGTTTCGCTTCCTATGTGGTGTTTCCTGCTATCGATGATTCAGTGCGAAGGCTTAATTTTGAAGAGCTTACCGACCAATCGGGTTATTAGTTGGCGTGCGGTATCCGGAGTATAGTCATTTGCACATTTGTCTTTAAATGTTTCACATGATTTCACTACGAAGTGCTACTTAACATAATACAACCATGCTTTCGCTATGTCACGCAAAAGTTGTGTGAAAAAGCTGAAAGAACGTGTTTAAATATAGTACCGAACGCGCCAGCCCTTGACCTTCTCAACAGAAACCGTCACTTATAGTACAGTTACTGGCTGATTGCACGTTTTTGATATCTTACGCCATACTACTTTTTTAGTAATTATAATTAATGTTACAAATTTCTTTACTTAACCAATCGCTTCCAAAAAGAATGTCACTCTAATAAGATTTCAGCAGCTACATCAGGCGTCTTCCTGCAAGATAAATAATATAAAATAAGGTAATGTGATGTGTAAGATATCATAAGTACCGTATGGTATGCAACTCTAGCAAATTCCTTTTCAAAGAATAATACGAATAACAGTATTTTGGATTCGATTTGGTCTCGATTAAATCTGTTCGACACTCTTTATATATTAATTAGTCGAGGGTGCTGGTTTTTGGTAGTAAATAGCTTTACATATGATCATGTATCTTCTGTTATTAGAAAAGCTATATTATTAAAAGTTATTTTCTAATAACAGAAACTTGCTAGATGGATGATTTAATCTGAAGAACTTCTACTCAATCTGCTCTACTGCTTGAATTTGGATAGGAAAGGATGTGAGCGACATTACATCAGTCAATTGGACCAGTGTAAGAGGTGAACGTAAAGCAGAGGGTGGTGATTGAACTAAGACGGTAATACTTGAGAAATGCCCGTACTGGTACTGATAACAGCCTCACTACCAATGGGACATAGTGGCTTGATCCGTAGCACGGTAGTAAGTTCTTTTGGACGCATTATTGGTGGCAGCCTCATTTCCAAAAGAGGCTTGCTGGATGGAACACCGAGGACGGGGAGAAGAATAAAACACACATAGTTTACGTAGGAATCGGTTCGAAACGGTGCGGGATATGCGGAAAAGAAATTGACATTCCAACAATCGTAGAACTAGTTCCGAATCAATTCGAAGATCATTCCGACAGACGCCGAATTAATTCTGAACCGATACAAGAACGGCGAGATCAGTTCCTGGTTCTGATTAAGAACTAAAAGAACAGCATGGAAACGTTAAACGTTGTAAGTTATGTTCACACGTGCTCATGTCGTGGTAACCAGTAACCAGGATTTATATGCCAATAACATTTGATAACAGCGAATAGGTTACTCAACACTCGTGGGTATAACAGCAACTTTGGATTTATTTTTAATATATTTAGCCCATTACCCAAGCCCAGTGTAACCCTCCCCTAGAAAACAAGCGGAGAACTTAAGCGTATACTGCAGAATTCTTATAGTTCTTATAGCCATTCTCGATTTTTCCGTTCAATATTATTTAAGCAAGATAATTTTCTAAATACCCTCGCACCAATTAGCAGGTGACTTGTTTATGTGCAACACAGCACACGGAGTGTCACTTATAACGTACACACGTGTTCGCTTAAAGGTAGCGAAATGCGAACCCATTTGTGTTTGTTCAATTAACTACTACACAGCGGCGAATAAAAAAAATGTCTAAACACGGACTGTCTAGCACATACGGTCGTTTAGTTTAAAGGTAATGATCATAAATCCACTCAGTTTTGTATAATTGTATTAAGGTTAAATACTGTTGGGCACGTGAAAATGTAGCACACTCACCGCAGCGCTATGGTAAATACATGCGAGCATACGTACTTTTGCTCTAGCTATCTATTTATGTAGGTATATGTTGCGCTTTGGAATCGGTGCCAGATTTATTGAATTTTTAATCCATAAATTACCGCAATCCAATTAAATGTGTTTAAATACTACCACAGTGTTCCGCCTTATGTTAGAAGGTTTCATAATTAAATTACCTTCTTCGTTCGCCGTGTATAGGTATGTCTACGTTGCGCGCTGGAAATTAATTCTCTAGTTGTAGCCTTAGACGTTTTCTTACATTCATCGTCTAAGCAAAATTAGATTATTACGCTGCGGTATTCTTTATTTGTCGGGCAAGCGTTCGATATCGCAAAAAGGAGATGATCAAATTGGGATGATTAATCGATTTTTCGCAATAATAAGCTCACGAATATAATAAGCAAGTAAATAGGTTTGATTCCTTATGGGAGGGTTAAAATGTAGCATGATTAACTTATTTTACGTACTGGATTATTTGCAGTTCCTCTATTCAAGGCAATATTGCAATTTTTAACCGGAAATGTGTGATCGAATTCTAATCCAGGAATGCTAGAAAAATAATGCAGCAGAATATTGCGATTAGGCTGTGCCATCTATAGCTGTGTCAGAATTTCCACTATAGCTTTAGATAACAATGTTGGTTTAAACATACGAACGAAATTTTTCATTGAGGCTTTCTCCCACAATCTCCTTGAAGTAACATATTGGAGTCATATATCGAGCAAATAATTATTTGAAATCATCTATCGATAAATAGATCCGCTACTATCGAAAAGGACTACCAGAAAGTAATTTGAAGCTTATCGATTTTTTGAAAGAAAGGATAGAAGCAAAAGATATGCAACAAAATAAATCTAATAACAACAGATATTCATTTTGCTTGCTTACTTTAGCTCGTTTCTTTAAGTGAATATTGAGAGATGATAAATAAGATATTAGTTTCAATAAGCTCTTTTTAATATTGAAATAGTGCATTTCAAGTTTCTTCTTTTATCTCGTAAGCTTTGTGGAAGAATTTTCTTAAAATGTTTGTTCACAAAGTATGGAAGCATTCGAAATACTTTGAGATGCTTTAGCCGAAATTCTTATTGTTAAAAAATTGTAACAATGTCATAGCTAAATTCACTGCAAAAACATTGTGGTTGTAGTTGTGAACAACAAGAGAGTGAACTATGTCACAACATCTAGATCATAATAGACCCATTATGCAATCTCTTCTGGAAATTCTCCTACATCGCCAACCAGTCCAAATACAATAGCATTAACACTAGTTGATAAAGAACAAATACGCATATTGCAATGATAATCATATTGTAAGTGTATTTATTTTTATTTACTTATATTCAAAAGTGACGTTGTTTACGCTTTTAGTTGCTTATAGTTGATTAGACAATTGAGAGACAGCTGCTGAAACGATTCGGTCATTTAATTAGAATAGAAGAAGAAAGCTGTATGAGAGGTGAAACTGATTACGAAAAGAACAAAAGGAGGACCCAAGAAAACATGGACTAGAGCAATGAAGGGTATACTGGAACAAAGACATGTGTGGTTCAAGGAAGTAAGGACGGTGGCAAAGAACAGAGAGCAATGGAGAAAACTAGTACATTAAATATTTACCTTTACAGTTAACGGAGGAAAATGTTTTAAACATATATGTAATGTAATAATTTTATTTTTCAATTATTGAAATTGAGGTTGTATTCATTTTTAATTGTTTACAGTAAACAGCATTTAAATTTTTTAAATTCGAAATTAATTAATGGATTGCTTATCACTGAACATATTAGCAATCACATGCGGTATTTAAAGTACTATGGTAAAGGTGGTAACTATTGCACCTCAAAATTTCAACCTGCAGCATCTCCATGGAAGCGAAGAACATTTTGGTGGATTTTAATCAGAAGGGTTATTACTTAAAATTCGGTTGAATTTTATTTTGAAACAAGAGAAGAGGGGATAGACAAGTTCTAACTAAACGACCTTTCAAAAATCCTTCGGTTAGTCGGAAATCAAGCTATTTCGACCAATTTGAATCCTTTAATTTCAAAAACTTGGGTTGCTTGCTGCTACAAAACAGGAATTTCGTATCATTGTCACTCGAGGAATAATAGTGAGTAGTTAACGATTGATTAATTTTGCCAAATTAAACACATTTAATTTAATTAATTTTTTTAAAAGGCCGTCAGTTAGGCATCGATTTAGGAAATTAAAACATCAAAATTTCGTAAAAGGAAATATAATTTTCAGATTAAATAAAACTGTAAATCTATTTGGCATTAAAAGTTTTCTTTAGTATTTCAATTATTGTTTCCCCTGAGAAGTTCATTTTTTCATGTCCTACAAAAGAAGTGAAAAATTATTTTTTCTGAAGATTTCGAGTGTTCTAGAATTTTGTAATCGTCAATTTCCAACATGCATCACTCTATATGTTATGTTCTAATTTGTACTTTTTTAATGAAGGGTTACGTCAAAACTAAATTTTCATATTTTCCTATGGCTTTATTTTTCGTTATAAACAAATCAATATAATTGATTGTACACCTACTACTACCTAGAGGAAGGATGGTAAACCAGAAAATAATATATTAATCTGAAAAAGAATGCAACCAATCTATGCGACGTCAAGCTGATCCAATTTAAACTATGCGGTTTGTTTTGTGGTTTTGATTTGACTTTCAATAAGCTTGCTTCGCAGGCTATTGTGACAATCTTCTATTAGATTAGTGAAAGAAGTTGTTCATATTTATTGACCGAATACAATGTTACACTTAATGCTTCTGCTTAGCTAAATAACAAATATGGTATTCTTTATCCTATCACATACATGTAAGCGTCTCCAAAAGAGAAAGATAAGGCAACATCTCTTAATGTGGAAATTGAATCTAACGCAACTAGTCGGCGTCTAAGGGCAAAATTAAGAACGCATCAAGTCGCTATAGCCTCCATTTGCAACGTCTCCGCGATTTTTTTAATCTATCATATAAAATTTATAGTTCCTCAGGGGACTCGTCAAACGTAGGGCGTAATCGAAGTTGGCCGTGGACGAGACGAGGGCTGGAAAAGGACGGACACACGAACGATGAAGGAAGAAACAGAAATAGAAAATTCGGATCGCCACTAACGAGATCCTTTCCCTGCCGCTGCATCTAAAGTGTCTCCAAAATTGAAAAACCATTAATTCTGATATTCGTGACTGTGTGTGAGGAGTGAGTGGCGGCCTCAGTAAGGAAAGCAGGCAAGGAGGAAAGGAAGAAGAAAGAGAAACGATGCCATAGTAAAAGGGGGGACGCAGGCGTACTTAATTCTTTCAGAAGCCGAGGGGGTAAAAAACTTCAATCAATACCTATAATGATTACTCCACGTTGGCATACGTAATGAGCCGTGACGTCATCCGTAAATTACTAATATCTCGCACCACCGTATCGAAAGAGCGGCAAGCGCCGCAATGTCGTAACGTTCGAACCTCGAGCGGCTCCGGTTTGCCGCTTACGCGCCGTTGTGAATCGGACTGGCAATCACCGTAATGAATGATCGAGGCTTAATTAATGAATCTGTCTTGCTAATCTCTTAGATGGAACGGTCGTGCAGACTGAATTGTGCCACGGAAGGCTCAGATTGATAATGTGATTAATTTTTATAAATAAGAGTGATAGGGGGTACGACGGGTGCGGGGGCAGTTATTGCGGTGATGGTGGCGGTTGTATTGCTGATGGTTTTTCGCGGGGCTCGATCACGTCGAAGGGATGAATTCTGAGTGTACGTGTGTGTGTGTGCATAGTCGGGTAGACTAGTTTTCGATTTTTTAATAAATTAGATTCTTATGAGCTTGTGTGTGCGTAACCTCCTTTCGTCTTTGTCTTTCGTGCTGGTGGTAGTCGATTAACGATGTTATTTCGATCATTAGTAAGCGTTTGCTAATGTCTGGGTCGATAAAATTTTAATCACAATTAAGGAGCTTGGAAAATGTGTTGATATCAGATACTTAGCAGAATATATTTGACACTATCTAGATAGGAAAAATGCATCTCTAGTAATTTTCTGCACGGAACGTAATTAAGTCATATAGGCTCTTGCTGTATACCAATGATGGTTAATGATTAGAGATGACAAAGGCAGGTGCAATTATTACTTTTTTGCAGCGACTAGACAGACTCGTGTTTCACCGACTCTCGGGAAACCAATAGGCAACACGAACCCTTTCTTATGAGACGAATAGACAAGCGCCTGTCTAGTCGCTGCAAAAAAAAAAGTAATAATTTCACCCGCCTTTGTCATCTCTATTAATGAGTGCAATAGGAATATGCCCTTCGGAGCTCCAATATTGTCAGAATCCACGCTACTCAAGTGATTTATATATCTTCTTTGTAAATAAATAATTTTCTTCACTAGCATCGTCTTCTCTCCACATCTGCTAAATGTGTTATGGTACCAGCCGTTTCAACTTCATCTACTGCTACTATGTGCAAAATTCCAAACAAATTTACTAGCGAGTACTACTACAATGGTAATATTGCTCAACGCTACGGTAAAATATTTCGCTTGGTCAATACGACCCAATCAAAAATTAAATGAAAACTATTTGCTACGGCAAATCTAGTAACATATCAATTTTTATTGTTATTATTAAAGATGAACCATAGTACAGATGTCTTTGTGACTGTGAGCATTGTAGAGGTTCTATTTTGTGTGCAATTCAGTAGATGATAGAATGGTCTATTGAAGTGCTGATGTCGAGTACGACTGATGCCTGACGACTGAGCACAGAATGTATTCTACCGTCTCAAGATCTTGGCACAGACAACAGATTTGATTTTCATCTCTTCTTAGTTTAAATAACCGGAGCTTTAGGGCTGCATGATCTGTCCAAAATCCTGCCAGTAATCTAGGGTCCTCTTTAACGGGTTATTACTATAAAAACACATTTATAGTTGCGCCTTGTACTTATCTCTTTATCGAGATTCTTTGTAGCGCATAATTTTAAGCAGAAATGTCTACTTCGATAAAAATACAATTATAAAAATGCAGTCATAAAAAGCTGCACGACGAATTTTACACTATATATTAGGTCAGATGCAGATTACTCGTGGAAAGAAGCGAGAACCACACATTATGTATTGTACTGTGAATTACTGTATTTTAAAATTTAAAAGATTAAGTACCTATATTAAAATGGTCAAATGGTGACAAAAACAGTGGGTATGGCTAGATATTAGTCGGCCTGGGAGACCATTTAGCATTTAGCGTTTCTCTATTATTATTTTTCAAACCATTATTATATGTATCACTACAACAGATTTTTTTTAATGAAATTCAACTATGCTGTTAGAAATGATTCTGGCTTTTATGTAGCAAAAACGTAATTTACTTGAAATAATTTGGACATTAAAATATATTCTTCCTCAAGTAACTTGGCCAACAATTCAGGATTGGTTTCTGTTAAGAGAAATCTATTATCAATTTATGATTTTACTTTGTTTTATAAAGAAAATTTTTTGAGTTAGATTCACTCTTTTGTTTGAGTATCGACTAACGATATTATTTGAGCTGATTAAAGGTCGCAATAGCAATAAAGCACTTACACTATCTAATAATTCAAGGCAAATATCCTGATTTGCTGATTATGTCTCCTTAAACTAAGGCATTTTGTGTTAATCGCTTCAGTTGCTATATACATAAAAAAAATCCTTGGTGTACAATGTAGGGTAGATAGGTGATTGGTGGCAATTTTGTTTGGAAATGTACTATAGTGTTAGGCCTACAAAAAAAACTATAAAGCAGAAAGAAATGAAGGTTATACAAACAAGACTCCGTCAACTCATTTTGATAGACGCTTATAATAGCAAAACTGGGTGGGTGGTTTAATCCACCCACCTACATTGACCAAGAATTGCGTAATCTCTGGTGAATTCAAAGAGTTCGCTCAATGAAGTCTCCTTCAAGCTCCCAGACGTTGCGAAGGTCCCACCAAACAAAGAAAATCTGATTCTACAGGCAACAGAACAGTGGCAGAAATTGTGCAAATCGTTTCCTTCTTTTACGCAAGCAACTGTTCCCTTAATCGAGCATGTCGGTAAGTAGTAGTCGGTAAGGTCGGTAAGGACTGGAGTAAAACCTTTGGTAGAGTCTCTGTGAAGTTTTATAAGCCTCTTGCCCCTATGTCTGCTAGGCAGCGTGAGTGCCTTCTGTGGAGTTACCCAAGTTCGAATTATTTCTTGTTAGGTCCGATGGAAAACAAGCTTTTTGACAGTACTAAAAGATATGCCGACTAAGGGTTTTGAACTCAGCGGAGTGTTCTCAGATCCCTTCCTAGTAAACCATTGGCCATCAATGCCAGTGGGTTCTTGTGTCCAGTATCAAAATAAACAAACTCGATTATGGAGCAAATACAAAAATTCTTATCAGAAAAAAGAAAAAATTATTCGTGAAGAAATGTTGGTAGTATACGGGGATGGTACGGGGAAGTCGACTATTTGCGAATGGTGAAGATTGTTTAAACATGTTCGAAGATGGAATAGGATCCATGTTGTGTTGACTGTTGACATGATCACTTCCGATGTTATTGAGAAAACCGAATGTTTGGTACTGGAACATCATTAAGAGTATCAAAACTCGAATACCTTAGAATGTCAAAATTCCAAATGCGTCTTGCCACCGGAGATGAAATTGCGTCCATCGTTTTGACCACGAATCAAAGACTGCAATCCTCCCAAGAGGTTTAAAGCCACCCCTTCCGTAAGGATGATTGATTATATAAGTAAGGGCAATACTGTAACAAGAGAGTATTACTCAAGCTTAAAGCATCGCCTTAGAGATTCTATTGAAAGACGCGGAAATCTGACGCAAGGTGCCCTGTTGCTTCATAGCAATGCACCAGTACACTAGTCAAAACTTTCAAAAGCTGCCGCTGCTTAATGTGGCTTCATAGAAATTGATCATCCATCTTATAATCCAGATTCAGCCACCTGCGACCATTTCTTGTTTCCAAATCTTAAAAAGAAATTTATTTCACCAAATGAAATTGCAAATTTTTTCAAAATTGTCAACTTGAACCTACAACTATTCAGTATATAAGACTATCGCGCTGAAGATATTTATTGGGTACGATTTTCGGGTTCCTAAAACGTTAACGGTTATATTTTCGTAACTGTCAATTATATATGTTGCATATCTATGATATTATAACGGATACAGAAAATGAAATTCGATAAACGAGTTCTAGCTTGGCGATAAAGCGATGCAATGAGTTGGACTACTCTGCTGTGGTAGGTCGCTACTTTTACCCTTCGTAGTACATAAAATTAGCATTATCTTTGATCGGAATTGCAGTTATATTACATTGTCTAACTTGTATGATTTATATTCTCTGTGGTTAGCATTTGCATATAATGCACCCGCAAGCATTTGATCGTAATTAAAATTTTCAAAAACGCTGTTAATGCTACTGCTACTAACAATCGTCCTACCGCTGCCGTACGTGCGCCTATTATGACAGCATATTCTCCTGTGATAATGATAGCCATAATAAAATTAAATTACGAAATAAGTGAGTTTGTTTGAAGCAGTGGTGAGGGGGCGGGGGCTATTTAATGTTGTCAAGGTGCTGCGGTACGAACAGGGACGTCAACAGAAAAGCCCGCTGATGTAAACAGAGCGGTGCAGCGGCGGCAACACAACGGAGGCGACTGTGCAAGCATGTGATGAGAGAGGTGTGCGACGGAAGGGGCCGGGCACGACGGTAGTTCTAGCGGTCGGCGGTGGACTAGGTGGCAAACGCGGTCGTCAGCAACGACGGTAGTAAGGGGTAGTTTTAATTGCGGTTTGCTAAGATGGCGTGCATGCCACACTCGCACTTAGTACCGCGACGCTCGGCTTTTTTCTAGCTACACCACAGCACGCTGCTCACCGCTACACCCTCCCTCTCTTTCCTTCAGACTTCTCTGAATGTGTTGTGCGGTCTCGGGGTGGTGGATCGATAAGAGACGTTCTCGTGTTTTAAAAACATAAAGCATCCCTCTCTCTCCGCGTCTTCGCTAATACTAAAGACGGCGATCGCGACGACAACTCCGGACGGTAGGTAACTACTCCGGGGGAATTTATAGTTAGGCACCGTCTTCGGTTCCCTCGGTAACGCGAGGCCGTAATTAAAAAATTAACTTTGTTTACTTTTACTTCTTTCGCCTCTCGGCACGACGGCGAAGACCCGAGTAGTGGAGGCTCGTAGCTGTCAGCTATGTTCGACGACGACGAGACTTCTTTCTTTCCCCGAAAGATAAATATGTTTGTGGTGTCTTTAAACTGATGCTATCCGTTTCCTAATTAATCTAGCTCGCCTTTTTTTTCCCGTCAACGGTCGTTAATTGACTTTTAGATTGGGTTAATTAAAAGTTAAATCGCGCGGGGTAGATCTCAGGATACTATTAATTACCCTACGGGACAGTATTGAACATAATTAATTGTACTCCAAAATTACATTTGTTCTTAAATTACAATGTATACATGTATAAAGTATGGATTAAATCCATTGTTACAAACCAAAAACATCTTCTAATCGGAAAGTTGATTTTGGCAATATGTAGCTATTTCATACCAAAAATACTTCTTAGGAAATACCTCATTTACGTAACTATTAAATTCACGACAAATTCCTAAAATCAACTGATCAAATAGAATCCAAAAATGAAGAAACATCTACTTATAGCGTTCCACATCTATATTATCATAACGGAAACAGCAACGACGCGATAGACAAACGAAATTAACTACAGGATGCATAATTGAAATTAACAATCAACTTCTCTGTGAGGACTTTTCCAAGATGTATTTGGACTCAGAAGCAATGGATTTACTCAATAGTTTAGAGGTCCCATCTAACAGCATGCTGTTGTTATCTTACACGTTTTAGTACACTTCGTACACATGTATACAAGTGTATTAACAGAAGTTTTTTCTTGCTTTTACTATTTAGTTTCGTAACATTTCTTCTTTAAGGTTAATTCTCTGTTTCAATTATTACATTTCGTAAACAGAAGGTATCTCTGCACATCTACATCACATAAAATTTTTATGTTTTCAAGTTTGTATTCTTCTTACAATACAAACTTGAAAAAAAAACATAATCATTAAGTGAATAAGGCACCACCTGTAAAAAATTCCAAAGAAATGTAGATTTTGTTGCAGTTATAATAAGAAATGTTCAGTTTGTTATAAGTATTTAAAAAACCGCGATATAAATTAATGCCAAATTTCAATATGTTATTGCAGCATATGTAATTGATATTTATATTTTTCTTCAAAATTTTTGAATGTGTGGTTTTAAAGTTAACAGCGAAGGATCAACCTCGAAGTAGGCGAGAATCACAAATAGCATTTTAAACTAAGGTTATTTCTACAAGAAAATCCCACCGCAATCTCGCAACGAATAAAACAATACATTTTAGACATGTCATTCTTTGAGTAACTGTCCCTGAAAAGATTGAAATTTATTGCAGCTACAAACACCATCAATTACTTTCCACGACGCATACTTTTTGACAACTCTTCACTATCATGCACTTAAAAATATTGATAACTGGGTTCGCGCAGCGTCTCGGGATCGTAGTAAGTATATACGTAATATTTGTTATTTGGAAGTTTTTTCCCCAAATTATTCACCGTGGAATTATGCACTAAGTGGACACGCTGCATATATCATGGTATGAAAATTTGCAAACATAAGAAAAAAGGATAAAATTAGCATAGGCATGAATAGAATATGCAACTGTTTTCCCGGAAGAATGAATATAAGCAATAGCAAGAATGAACATAGGAAGACAGTGGTTGTACAACCCTCGACATTTACGATGACGTGTTATATTAGTTCCGTTGGCTCCGTCAAATCGAAATAGTCGTCCGCTTCAACGTAGCGTAGGATTATATTTCTTAATGGTTACATTATGGACTATCGTTTATAGCAAGGGAGTTCGTAAAATATTGGTTTATTGTGTGCTATAGTCTTAATGCATTTATAACTAAGTGGGAACGGTTTTCTATGAAATGTTTAGTGTGAAGAAATATTCCTGCATGATCCCGAAGAAAATTATATAACAATTTACTGCTAGTACGAGATATTAACCATTTAAGCCATAAGCTTATAAATAATATCTCATACCTCAATCATTATTTTATTTCGTACTTTAGGCACTTATCTCACACTTCTATGTATGTTGTTTTATTGCTAATGCAATTGGCGATTCTACTTATGTTTTGGGAACGAGATTTAGTACAAATCCCCAGAAAATTCATCATAATAAAAGTTTGACGCGGAGCTATTCTGCCTCAAATTCTGAGTTCGCATCCTTCGTCTTTTACAACCCTATATCAAGCAAATTGCATATATTTACACAAAGGCTAATATAACATCGTGTACACCACCTTTATGTGGCATGTTTTAGTAAACATCCCGACTATGTTGTAAATCGGCAGCGATTCTCCTGTCTCAACACGTTAAAAAAAAATCATCAAGTATTACATATACATACTTGTAGGATTGGTACACCGCGGGCAACGATTCCATTACAACGATTTTATCAACACTACACGTCTATTAGGTTAATTTGTCGGAAAACATAATAATAGTCGATGTGTTTAATATACAACGCATAAATATACAAACACAAGTACACACATCACACATGCACAGCTACGCACAAACCTACAGGCGCACACAAACGTATAGGACGTGTGAGTATGTATATGTGTATATCGTAGTTATACGGCGCGACACAACGACAGCTACAAAAAATATTAGTACTTCCGGTGGCACGTAATGCATTTATACCCACGAAACATTGAATCTGAACGGAAGTTGGAGCACGTAATGAGTGTGTATGTATATTGAGAAACAAAACGCGTGGAGTATGGTCGTAGTAAGTATGAAGCGGTAGCAACAGAAGAAATTGTACACGTGGTCACCTTAATTCATTTGCATGCTTCTATAGATGAGTTAAACTGTTACGAAATTATGCGCTCAATACATAACTTTTTAATATAATACATCAAGGCATTCATTCAATACAGAAATTTACGTATAAGTAGGGCTTATTATTTTCAAAAAGCTGCAAAAAACAGCGTTTCACAATAACTAGTAAATTACTAGCAAAAACTAATGGAACGGAGTGAAATTCGGAAGAGCAACTTACATCATTTGCTGGAACATATCCATAAAAACTACATAGTTAACCTTGCCAAATGGTAGGCATGATAGTATTTTGATCAATTCAAAAGTTAAATCTTGTAAAAATTGTGTAATTCTGAAGCTTTATTATGAACAAAACAAGATCAGAATGGAAATCTTAGCAATGAAGAAGCTGGTAGATTGGCTAGGAGGGTTTCCGTCATGATTGTGCATAACTCATAGCATTGAAATTAAACGTTAAGAAACCTGAAACCCGGAAGGGAATTTTGGGATTCCGATATCGCCGGTTAGAGAAGCACCTTCTCAGGATGGGATTAACCAAAGACCTGTGATACGTGAACTACCAATTTGAAGTTGAGCAGTGGAGCAATTCCTCCACAAGCGTCCCGCTGGCATCCATTATAAAGTCATAATAACGTAGGCTTCCACGACCAGAGTCAGCTAAAACTAAACGTGCCGGTTAGCCATGGTTGTCAAAGTGTCAGCAAAGTATATATAACCAATGGTACTTTTTTAGTGTTGGGTATCAATTGGCTCTAGTTCAGCAAAATCAATTAAGCGTTGGTCGACAATCGAGAAATGATAATCAAATTATGCTTCGGAGTAAACACTTGAGTGACATAAGCATGTCTTTTTTGAACCAATTCAGTCGGTACAGCGTCAGTTGAAGATCAGTTGCCAAACATTGCAAGCACGTGACGTCACGGTCGGCACGAGGAATGTTCGTTAATCGTCGGTACACGACAAAAGTAAGTTGTTCGCCCAAAAATCGGGTAACTATGCGAGAAGGTTGCGAGCCAATGTTCGGCCAAAAGTTTCACGTAATGCGTACTTTGCTGCCAACATCCACCCAAGCGATCCGCGATCAGGAGCCAACGAGCAGCATTTCTTATAACTAAATCGGATAACAATGTGTCAGGCAAATTGAAGACATATTGAATTGCCATAAATTAATTATTAATATTCTTCCACAACTTCACAAATTTATTCAATGAGCTGTTCGCAAGGGTTCACTTTCGTTCGTAAGCATGATTCTCCATAAAATCCCCAACATGCAAATATCCGTCTTCGGGTGAGCTATAGTTACAGCTAAAACATTCGTCGGCCCTTATTAAACATACTTGACGCTAATAGTCATTTTTAAGCACTAACGAACAAGTAATACATTGGGACAGCCTGTATGTAGTAATAAACAGAAACAAGAACTTAAAACAAAAAGTAACTAATTTGTAATCGAAATGAAGATGTAGAAAATGAAAGTCATATAAGCGAAAGGTAACAGCAGGCTTGTCTGAGTACTTAATGTTGGTACATTACAGCGTGCGAAAAGTTCTTTTCTTATTTACTATTTTAATGTTCCTGGGGGATTTACATAGCAATTTGTGATATAATGACAGAGCTTATAAGATGTTAACACATTTCTTCTTTTTTTCTTACTATTATAGAACTTATTTATTGGCTTTTCCGTTTGCATTGTCTTTTTTTGTGTCTTTTATTTAATACTTAAACCAATAATTATCTCCGTATAGATAGAAAAAAGTTTAAATCATAGGTTATAAGCTATAGCTATAGGTTGCGGATTAGTAGTGGCGGACAACTCGAATGACTGTGTAAGTGCCCCGAAAGGAAAGGAAAAACTCTGTGATTTTTGCGGAACTATTTTTCGAAAAAGTCAGAAATGCTTACACAGCACTGTAAAAGCTGGAAAAGCTGTGGATAGGAATGATTGGTTGTGTAGTGCTTGTAATTCTACATCAATGTTAAACTCTAGTAGCGACGGAAGTGAAAAGAATTAGTTAAATAAAATTATAAACGAGCTCGAGAACAAAAAAGCAAAAGATTGATTCTTCTTCTAGTGGGGCACGCTCCTACACAGGTGTCTTAGAATCAACTGCGCCAAAAAGTATCTTAATAATAAAGCCACAAAATAAGAAACAGACATCAGGTGATACATGTAAGCATATAAAAGACGGTATCGATCCTGCTAGAATATCTGTGGAAATTAATAAAATAAACTCGCGCAAAGACGGCAGTGACATGTGTAATTTGGAGCTTTCGAAAAGAAATGTTACTAAAGTGATCGGGGATAAGTACAAAGCAGAGGAGCGACAGAAATTTAATCCTAAACTTATCGTTTACAATGATAATGCGGAGGATGTCAGATAGAGCAGTTTTTTGTAATAATCTGTGCAAACAAAATAAAACTAGCGTATCCGATCCGACAATTTTGAAGGTAGTGCGCGTTATTGGTAAGCAATCCAATGTAAGTGTTGTTGAAGTCAATCCGTGTACGCTCCAATATGTTGTTGGTATACGCTCTTTATAAATAGGGTGAAGAAGCTGCAGGATACGTGAGTGAATCTTTCAATATTGTCCGATGCTAGCGTTGCTATAGGTATGGTCACTACCGCAATCGTCAAAGAATTTAGCGGGAATTTTGTCGGAGTTTTTTCCTGATGTTTTCAAGAGATCAGAGATTGTTCCACTACCACAGCAGAGTTGAATAACTGTCGGCCTGTAGGTGTATTTCATAACACTTTCTTGAGGAATATTGATAAGCAGAGGACTGTAGTGGGAATATTTTGTGACTTATCAAAGGTCTTTGACTGCGTGTAATACAGAAAATTACTGATCAAGCTAAAGCTGTAGGAGTCTTACTTAAAGGGTCGGGTGCAGTTAGTAAAATTAAGAGTGTTTGATACAAATGCTGTATCACAGGTAACACAATCCTACTGGTTACCTATAGAAAATGGCGTTTCCCGGGATTCAGTGCTCGGTTCACTACGCAGAAATGTATTCCATAATACAACATGGAATAGTGTTTTTGGATGCCTCTTTCGTAGCGCAGAAGGCTATTATTTGGAGCATTTGTGCACTGCATTTCAAAGAATCCTGTCGACCTCCATTTAAGCGATTTCAGCTATTACTATTACTCTGCATATACGTATTAGAAGTAGCATCATATACTTATCAAAACAAAGCCAATATTTTTACAAACGCATAAATACACAGTTATAGCACTAAAATTAAAGACAATTTACAAGTACCTGCTTCTGCGATGTTTATAATTAACAATGTTGCTGACAAATTAGGGATTCACTTATTTAACCATTCCTTTATTTGAGTGTCCACTGAAAATCATCGTTGTGTACATTCACTTATCTTTTTCTTTATATTACCTTTCTTTGTTAATTAATTTAATTATTTGACTATATTCTGGTAAAGGATTTTGACGACTTTGACTACGCTCCTTCAAATATCTTGATATCAAGCAATCAGCAAGTTTGACTACCTTTTGAAACTTCCTATGAACATCAAGCATTGTCCAAAAATAGACTCTTTGATGTGTGAAAACTTTCTGAAATCGGTGTATATGTCTTCCACCATTCGCTTGTTACTTTCAACTCCTCAAACTATTTGCGGCGACAACGCTTAAGAGTAGACTTGACTAACATGCAAGCTAATAAGATGCCGTAATAAGTGCTTGAGTTATTTATTTCGCATAACGGAGATATATATTCAAGTAATAGAGTGCATAGCGTTACAACCTAAGTATTACAATTTTGTAATAATAGAGCGTGAATTGAATTACAACGAAATTTGCACCTTTCCGAGGATTTTTCTAAAAAAAGATTAATATCTTTATTACCAACGAAATGTCAGCGGAATATTTTCCGGTTCATTTACCTTTGCATTGAATTATTCTTCCTTCATGTAAACAGTGAGTATTTAGAAATGTTTGTAAGGAGGATCAGACGAGTTTTGGGACTATTAACTCATTACGGATGCATGGAAAATAGTGGAAATTGATTTTTTCCAATGCCAATTAACCAAACATAACGGTAACAACATCAATAAATGTCTCTGTTATCGCTAGAAAGCTAATCAACTGTGTTTATGTCACTGCAATAAACATGTGTGGAATGGAGCACGCACTTACTAACGTTTTTAACTTATATCTTTTGGATTTGCTGGATAAATTTTTGACATTGATGTAACAGTGAGGTGTTGCTTCCAACTAATACATTTATTTCAACACTGTAAATCGGAAGTTTATTTCCTTCCACCGCCTCTTATGGAGACTTTTGCATTAGAACGGCTCCTAAAAGGGTAAATTGCTTCCAAAAAATCAACGGGTCTTTCGTATACAATTGGCTCAGAAAAATTGGTACCCAATATACTTAGATTGCGCCAAGTCATAATTGTCAAATTGATGTGTCAAGCCTCAGGAATTAAATTTCGAGATTTGGTGATTTGCGTGCTGGAATAGAAACTTTACCAAATGACAGAGGGAAAGCCAAAACTGATACCAAGCGATATAAATACGTGAACCATGCGAAACGTTATGGAATCAGCAAACGGATAATGTATAGGTTATGGAAAATTATAAAGCAGGGAACTTTAGTATTGAAAGAAAGGTACTGGAAAAACAAGATGATCGAAAAATAAACCAAATTATAAAAATAGCCAACAAGAAATATCCTCTGATGGAACAATTAGAAGGAAGTTTAATAGATCAGCCAAAACAATATCCAAAGCACCGAAATAAAACATAACGGATGCTTCATAATTCACCCCAAAACATCAAGAACGGCGAATTTACCCTCTGAGACTTTAAGTTGTTGATTTCAAGTCAATTCAAACTTGGTAGGAAGAAATACATTATATTAGATGATGAACCTTATTTCTGTTTTGAAAACAGTAGGCTGACCTCCAGGAAATACTAGTTTGCTGTAAATAGAGAGAACGCATCATCCGATATTAAGTTTAAATAAGGAAAAAATTTGAAAAAAAATTGTGTGTTTAGATTTCCATTCAATGGAACCCTATTTTGTTGAAGCTAGTAGTGCATTAAATTCTCAAGTACCCGACTATCAATGCATAGAAACATCGACTAAAACCATTTATTGATGAGAATTATGCTTCTGGACAATATATCTTCTGGCCTGAAGGAGCAAGCTGCCATTATACTAAGTTAACAGTGGATAAACTTAAGAGTTGAACACAAGATATGTTCAACTCTTGAAGGATACAAATCCACCCAATGTACCGCAGTTACGGCTTTTAAGGCGTTTTTGGGCTTCCCTGAAACAAAAAGTTTACATCTGACAACTGGTCAGCAGATAAGCAGTTAAAACATCGCATATGTATAAAAATCCGCGAATTTGTTGCTGATTAAGTTTGCTCGTAGAGCAGAGAGTTTCTGACTAGTTTTACGCTGCGAACAAAGCTATTACCGTCGTCTATTCTGTTGCTGAAGATGGATTTTTAAGTATACTTAACCAAATATTATCTTCTCTTTTTCCTTCTTAATCGGTTTTTCTTCACATATTTAACATTTTTACTTTTTATTGGATTGTGCTGATTGATGTGAAGAATCCTTTTATATTTCGGAATTTGTTTATTCCTTCTTCATTTTGTTTTCTTTTTTAAAACGAAACGTAATTAGGGGAAGAGAAATAATCTTTGAACAAGGAATAAACAAATTCTGAAACGTAAAAGGATTCTTATTTAAATAATACAACCCGCACTTCCTAACAAAAAAGAATTTTAAACATTAATCAAATATGTCAATAGGCATTTTCTAACATTTTTATACGTTATCGTTAATTAGGCCACTCCGAAAAATTAGAATAACTCAGAACAACTTGTTGCAAGAAGCCTTTGCCAATAAATGTAAACGTTGCCCTTAAAAGGAGATTCATTCCTGGTTATCGAACAATGAATATTCCTTTGTTCTGTGTTTAACAACACCAACTTTGGACATTTACATTTCTAGGATTGCAATAATTTTATTTAATACTTGAGCGGTTATTTTTTCGAATTATTGGCAGAGGATAGAGGTGCAGGAGGTGGAAACTTCGAACACATAATGTTACTTGATTACTCTTACGGCCAGCAGTTCTCAAAAGCTGGATCCGCTTTGATAAGTATACAAATTTGTATATATTACTTCTGTTCCTTTATATTACTTTTACAAATTTAGATTTTGATTGTCTAAGGCAAAACCTACTAACCGCTAATTTAAAAATGTGTTTAATAAACACTTTATTAAGTGTTCTTCAAATTTTAAGGTTTATTATTTCAATTAAACATTAAAATTGTTGTGTGGAATCTTTCTCTTTAGGGGGGGAAACTAGTCTTACTATAATGTGTAAGACAGAGAAACAAAAATAGACTAGATCAACACTGCTTCGCCTCGCAAAAAAGCTCTATGCAAAGAAAACTAATTCTCAACTGAAGATACATATATAAAGACACTGTGACCGATATGTTACAAAAATTAACCTTGCATATGCAAAGTTATGCATACTTCATTGATTTTCTCAAATCAATGTTATTTTCTTTGTACTCCCGCCCTCTATAAAGACAACAAAAATTGTAGAGCTTTCATCCAGATCATGAATACTGCTAGTACATATCATGAAGGTTCATTCACATTTGCAAATTGTTGCCTTTTTATGGAATTAATCTGCTGCCACTAATGTGGTTTCTAGAGCTAAAAAGGGTCTTGGAAAATATTTGGATCCCCACCCCATTTTTCAAAAGCTAAAAATGTTATACATATTACGTTTCTATGCTGTAAAAACTGCATCTTACATTGTTTAGAATATTTCTCGAAATTGAGCTTATGCAAGCTTTCAAAAGGCATTCAAAAGGTTGCCTATTGAACAATGGAAGTTATACTACAGTGTTAATCAATTATTCCATGTGAATAGTTTTTTCAATAATTCTGCAGCAATCATTCGAGCATACATAAACATAAGTTTTTAGTTGCATCGTTAGACACTAAAAGTAATTGGCTACAATAAGAAGCGACGCGGAATACGATCTAAAACCGTTGTACCTGTACAATCTTGCATATTAATTTGTGAATTACATTTATTCAATTCAAAACTATAAATTATGAAGTCTTTTTGCTAACAACTAACGCGTTCTCATCTAGCCACCATCTAGACACAGAACGAGCTTAACATTCTAAACCACTAAACTTCTTTTTACGATAGTTCTTTCATTCAACGACTATAGTTAAGGTACGTACGCCTATCTGGTTGTGTTGTAGTCATTTTCTTTTTGCATACATCAAATCAGCCGACTAAAGGCCAAGACGTGTAATTTCGTCCTCTAACAGGACGTAATTACAAAACAAAACCTCGTAATATGTTTGTATTGCAAATGAGCATGGCGCAGCGCCTTTTAAGCAGTATCAGGTACATATTCCAGTATTAAACGCAATTCATTTGCGATACCACTTAGGTACATTTAATTTAGCGCGCGAAATTTTCGAGGTCGGTTCAAATCAGAAGAAGAATCACAAATGGGTATTTAATTGCCGTCGACGCTGCGTTTCGTTTAAATCATTATTTATATTTTATATCTATATGCCTATAAACTGGTTTTTGATCGAAACCGCAATCATACCAATAATTAAACCTCTGTATGTAGCGGATATGATTATAACATTCGTACCTATGAGTCCGCATTATATTTTATATCATGTTTTGGATGTTCGTATTGATGAAGTTTTATTATAAATGTTTATCCGGTGTTGCGACAATTATATACCCCCTTTTTTCATAAACGCGTGTTGCATTTAATAGAGAGTTATAATTATAAAGCTATTTGCTCACCACTGTTACCTTTCGGTATTCCGTATACAATGGTCGTTCGTTGGGATGGTTGCTATGCGAATCTTTGTTCCACTCACCTCCTGAAACATAAAAGGAAGTAAGAACTTGTAACAAGCATTACATGGAAACGCATTTAATTAACTGATGGTCGCGCTCTGTAAAAACGGATTTGGATATGTCTTTTGTCCCCACAAGCGACGATACGACTGTATATCATTAATAGTTTTTGCAAGACTCCTTATAATTAAATAATTTACTTATTTAATTGGAATAGCATTATTTTTTTTAGAACAGGTGTATTAATTTATTATAATTCAATTAATAAAGTAGATTCAGTACCAAATAAAAATATAGTTTGCAATGCAATTTTGATGTTATGGTCTCTGGTACTCGTTTTACAAACGTATTTAGTAGAAAACGAAGTTTCCTGATTATTTTAGATTAAATATTGATTGTAACGATTGCGTAGTGATTGAGATACAATGTGGCTAAGTAGATGTTGTTTATACGAGGGTTGTATTTTTGAAAGATTGATACACCTCTTAACTTTTGAAACCAATTGTTAAAAGCAGTTACGTCGATCATCATCTAAAGCAGTCAAAATAATCATTTAATGCATTGATTTCTTCTTCCGGCGATTGGAAAGGTTGATCACGTAGTCCATCCATTCTCGATTCTTAGGAACATAAACAAATCGTTGGAACCTGTTTGAGGACTGTCCTAATAACACGATACTTTGCTGGTCAAAAAAATCGTTTTTTGAGCTATATGTGAACTGCACCACGATATTGTTATCGTGATGAAGAACGATTCATCGTTGCGGATTGGTTTTTCGGAGATCGACAATCGCGTTTGATAAACTAACTAAAGAAATTACGGCAACATGACCCAAAACTTAGACTAAAAGTTGCGATCATTTTCTTCGATACACTTCTGGATCAAATAACCTTTTTTAGCTTCTCCTCGCCCTTAAACACCCGTGCAGTGGATTGATATTTAGTTTCGGGTTTATCGGAATAAATCCATGATACGTCATCAGTCGTGATACTACAAAATTCTTTAGAACTTTCGTAATTGAACCGGCTCAAAGTTTTTCGGCACTAATTAACGCGAGCTGGCGGTCCTTGTTGATACTGATGCATCCATATTGGAATTCTCAGTACCAGTGGGAAATTGTCGACCGATGTGGTGTTTCGTTACCAATTTTCTTGGTTCAATTCCATTTTTCGAGTGATTCGTCAGTTCTAAAATTTTTTTTTGTTATATTACTCGTCGTACTTACATTGGATTTAAATTCAATGAACAGGGGACGGTCCCCTTTACGTGGCTATGTGTAAAACTAAAAGGACAACCCTTGTAGCAGGTCATTTAAATTGCATCTGTATGTGTCAGTAGTGAATAGTATAATAAAACAAATGCAGTAATATATATGCAAAAGACGAATTAAAATTATTGGAACGTGTTAGCGCAAGGAAAGTGAACGTGTGCAGATAGTACATGTGGTCAAAATTGTGAAGAGGCTGAATCAGTAGTTGAGTAATATAAGTTTTCAGAATAAATACATGCAAAAGGGGAGTGGGAAACAAGGAAAAACCTCTTCAGTGATGCATCACGCTTCTGGGCTTTCTAAAGACTTTCTAAAGTCTTCCTCTTGGAGACCTTTAGTCTGGGAACTTGTATAATAAGAACAGTGCGGTTACAATTAATGCTTTTTGCTACATCAAGGTATGCTTTCTGCTCATTTGATACTTACCGACCTTAAAAATCTTTGATTCCAATGATTCTAAAAACTGACAGTTCTGTGTAATATTGACATGGAATTGCGGAATAAAGACAATTTCTTTCTATCATCTGTATCACATAAGAATTAATAACCTTTAATTCCACCAAGATATTGAAAGTTAATCATGCAGCAGAAGAAACAATCTCAAAACAAATTAGGACGAAGCTTATAATTTTCTCTTCATCGCTTGTACACTTGGAATAAAATGTGTCTGGACACTCAAGAAAGAGAGAAAAGGACGCCCACGGCCTTTTCGTGTGTGGGAAGAGCGCGCCGTATTATTCCCTCTTTCTTGGGTGTCCGAGTACTTTTTATTGCAAGAGTACCAACTACACGTACGGACATAACAATCTATATTCAAGTACTGATAGCGCTGCTAATACGCGTAAGGAGGGAATTTGTTGTTGCGTTAGTGTAGAGGAATGAAACATGTAATAATTCTCAGTTAGGTGCACTGCGTTGAGATAAACAGACCTAGTAATCGAGAGCTATCGAGGAATCCGTTCAGAATACGAACGCCAACGTACACGTCATTGAGTAGTCGTTTCTTCGTTGGATGCATATTAAAAGACGAGCAAACAGTGGTATACGAAGCGGGACCGAGGTTTGCGCCAGTCTTTACCATGAGAAATGTGATAAGCTTACGCTGTAATTTTTCTAAACTATTAATGTAGGCACTACTGCGGATTCCAGACCTGGAATGCATAATTGATATAATTGATAACATAGCTAACCTTCATTCAAATATTGTTCTTCTATGTGGAGGTACATAAACGGTTAGTTTCTAGGTAGACTTTGACAGCACTTTGCTTATAAACACAGACAAACTGCCACAACTCATCGCTTCGCAAGACTCCGTTGCAGGTGGATTAGACAATCGAAAGAATGTGTCCCAACACTCCTGATAGCCCCAAGTAATTCCTGATCGTTAAGTACCAGATGTGAGGTGCAACGCCCGTGATTATTTTCATCGCATAATCCAGGAGGACCTCCAACTGGTCCAACTACTTTACCGATAATGTTTAAATTGGTACTATTAGTATTGCCAACTATTATTATACGGAGACAACTCTAGAACGCTTTCAGAAGCATGTAATTCGCAAAAATCTTAATTGCTTTGGGGAATTGATCAGAATCAAGCTATTCTTTTTCCTCTTTGAACTCCTTCCAATAAAATTCTTCATCGCCATATCTAAGTACAAATGTATAAGCAAGCAAAAACGCTTCTGCAAAATTTCAAATGAGAAGACTACTACGCTCTCGAACTCTCTCGCTCGCAATTAAGCGATTTTGTAATCAGGAGTAATGAACCTTTCCATTCTAGGTTGTTATCCATAGATCGCCCGTTTTATTGATGGATTATCTCTACCACCGCTTAGGGTGCACAAAATTTCATGTCGTTCGAAAAACTCGAATCTACGGGCACCACCACGTTCGCCACTACCACTCCACACCACGCACGATGTCCCGGACGCCCGGCATCGTTTCGATTTTGGTTCGTATTTCTGTAAAATTCAATGTCGTCGACCGAATAAGGAGGACACGCCAAAAGAACAAAAGGGAGAAACGTTTTATTCGGACATTTGCGACTCGGATCGATCTTAAACATAAATGAACAGTTCGGAGTGTGTGGTTTTATTGACAAAACTGAATGGTGCGTCGACGGCACGCAACCTTATTCAATTCGTTCCCATTGATTTTGATTAAAATATAATCCCGGAGAAACAATTCTATTACCAGTTAGCGGGTGATGGTAGTAAACACGAAGATTTTCATCGTTGAAATGTTAACAGTCCCATCGGTTTTTCACATAAATGCATGTCAAAATATACGTGTGCGTGTGTGTTAATATGAGGGGACGCATGCAATGCCAGGAGGTATGTGGCGATACTATGAGCTGGTTTAAATTTTTATTGAGGAAATATCGAAACAGTTTATTTGGCTTTTACATTCTATATAAGATGAACTTATCATTTCGAAAAAATGCGGTTCCTTACGAAATTCACACTTCCACACTTCGATATCTAAAAGTAAGAAGACCACCTCAAACGACTAGTTTATGAAAACATCTGCTAATTCCTTTGGTGTTTGAGAATTATGCAGAAAATCAAAAGGGAAGCCTTTTAGTGCAAGCTGAGGATGATTTTCTTTTGTTGCATACAAATTATCAAAGAAGAAAGTATACGGTAGCGTTACTACTTTAAAAGAATAAGTTTGAAGCAATTACAAAAAGAAACAAAACAGTTGTTGCATTCACGTCATTATGACACACGTTGTGCCAAGCGCTGGATGGCATTCACCCACGAAAAGGCAAAACACGTAATATGAATTTACAAAGAAACGCCCCACTTTTGGGAATTTCTGGCCACACAGGTTAGAATTACACAATTGAAGGTCATTTCCAAAAGTAAATTCTACCTATTATCATTACGTAATATTAACATATTCATTATTATTGCTTCTATGAAGAACAATTTTGTTTTTAATTCTTAAACACTTTTATACCTGAAACACCTCACCATTTCGATGCAACTGTTAGCGAATTTCGACAGTCACCAGGTCACCTTCCACAATGATACAGAACTGTTTACCATTACTACTGAAATGGATGACACACTTGATTCTTTTAGATTTGATTATTTGCTTCGATTTGGTTCTCTTTAATTGCTTCTGTTCTTATTAATCTTTCTCCAATTCTTTCATTTGCATTAATTTTTTGGAAGCGGTAGCTTATGAGAAATAGACTCCATCCAATTACTAAGAACAAGCTACGTTTACACAAGTAACAAATATCTTAAATGAATTTATATTTCTTGCACAAGAGCACCAACAATTTGGAACTATGCAGTGGAACATACAATAGGGGTTTGCTCAAGGGAAGTTCTACTATTTTTTTTGCACCAAGAGGAACTTCGATCAGGTATTGGTATTACGGTTTTGATATTTACGTTGAGCCAACTAACTGAGCAAACATTACAATATAGCGACAAAATGGTCCTGGGATTCATTGATTTAGAAAAAGCCTTTGATTAGGCTTCATGTGAGAAGATCTGGCGTATATTGAATAGAAGGTACACTAAGAATGCAGTTAGAACCAACAACTAGCTATCTAAAGAAGAAGTCAAACAAGGTATTTAGAGGTAAGGAGTATTAAGCCTCCTCCTGTTTATTACGCTGAAGGCTAAGATAGCTCGAAAATGCAGACCAAAATGCAAAAAAGTAAGAGTAAGTGTAAGAAAATTAGCACTCGCGCTAATAACGGCAACAACTAAAGAACACTGCAGCATAATATACAGATATAATACGAAAGTTGAAAACTTCAAGTATTTAGGATGTTTTTTGAACGGACATGGATAACGAAACAAATCACAAAGTAACATGTGCACCATTCAAAGTTGATAAAGATCAAGAAAAAAGAAGTCTGCAAGGTATCTAAACTGCGAGTGCCCAAGAGCTATGTACATACATAATATTAACTTATGGGTGTGAAATGTGGACAATGAGTGAAAAAGACAAAAGTAAAACACAGGAATGTGAGATGTACGTGAAATAGTGAAACTGAAAAGCTGTTGAGGGCAATAAGAATCACCTGGAGAGAGGTCGAAACGATAACAAGAAATACTTCAGCGTATTTTTATGTTCAGTGTTCATTTGCAAAAGATCCTTTTTTTAACTTATTAAATTTGAGAAAAAATAATTTCTTTTAGAAAACTGGATGAATACACTTGGAATTTGAATTTAAATTTTCGCACCATGACAGTTACATGTAAGATTCATTGTGGTCCTAATAATATAATAATTTCAAATAGAGATGCCGTAGAAGGTATATTTAAACCAATCCTCTTCCACAGAAAAAAACTCCAACAATTCAAATATAAATGCATTCACATATGGGAAGGCAATTTTAGTCAAACAATGGCCATTCCTAGCTGACTAAAAATGTAAATCCGTTTCTCCTTTGCCAAACGTAACCGTGTTATCCACCACGGACGATTCGGCATTATTGCATAGTGGCAGTGGGCGTCCGTGTAACAACCCCTTAACGACATTAGTTGGACGCAAAAAGAGAAAGGAGCGAAGGGAATCCGAGGGTCTACGACTGCTATTGCTATGCGAGAACGACTACCATCAACTTGCCCCCTTTCGCTAAATGAAAACCGATTAAAAACAACCCCATCGACCGAACTCGATATTGAGAGAACGAAAATTCGATACGTTGTCACTTCGATTTGCAAAATGTATTTATTACAATCGTACAAGAAGATTAACGACCCGTTCGCTGTACTAACGCAAGGGATAACACGTTTCCGAATCAATTTGGGCCGCTACGTGTTCAATACTGTCCCTTTTTCTAATGACAAAATCATAGGGTTACCCTCAAATAATACGTATAAAGTCCGCAGTCAAACTCCCTTGAAGACACCCCCTTTTGCGACGTTAGTAAGAAACGTTTTGTGTACACACATGCAATGCATGCGTATATGTTTTTTTTCTGGTTCAATAAGCTTCCTTCCAAGCTAGGAAGGCAAATATTTGTCGAGTTGCTTAAATAAAATTGAAGGTTTTTTATTAACATCGTGAAGAGATATCAAGTACATATTGGTGAGTGCAATATAAAGCAAATTTACTTCACTGGATACCGGTAAAGAATAAACATTTTTTTTGATCGAAAGGCTCATAAGGATCACTCTGATAAATAGTAAGAATTTTAACTAAACAAATACATTTAGCGATAATGTTAACATATAAAAACGCTCGACAATCACCAATACTGATGTTATGAAATTTCGCAAGTTTCCAATCCAGCCGCGATTTTATTTAATTAACGATCTTCTTTCATGGCTTGACTGCAACGCATATACAGAAAATTTGGAAATACTGCCTATCACTCTCATCTAGGCAGCAGATTCAAAGAACATTTAATTGATTACCGCTATAGAGGGATCGAATCGTCAAGTGTAGCACTGCACATAAACGAAACCTTAAATTAATTAAGAATTATGAAATCATTTATATGTAAAAGAATGCAAATTAAGCAGCGCCTTGGAACTTTTTGTTTTTCTGGCGTTATCATGTTATTAGATACGCGATTTATTGGATAACAAAGGTTATTGTTATTATTACTCAAGATAGATGAATATGAACTTTCTGGGAAGGGTGTTATATGTATTTGAATTATTTTAATCTATCCATACGTCCCCTACAGTTTTCAGCATCGGATTCTATTTGTATATTACACAAGCTAATATTTAATAATAACACATCAAGATGAATTTACCGTTACTAGATCATTATTCATAATTTCAACATGAACAAACTTGATTAACCTATTGAGATCAATATTAACGCACGCTGTCTATATTACATTGTCTTTCTTGTCCTGATTAGCAGAACATAGTGTACAGTAGGAGCAGAAAAGAAGTTTGTAATTGATACAAATTACTCCATGCTGCTACCACGATCCTAATAATCGTCTTCATATTGAAACACACATATTATTGATCGTTGTACTTAATTCTCACAAATACCCTTAAACCTCAAATTTCAAAAAATAACTTAGATATACCCTATCTTCAATTTCCATGAGTTTTTTTTTACAACTTTGTGTGACTTCTTCTCAATTTGCCACTAAGCGTTTCACTTCTTATGGGTTTAATAAGCACATTTCACTAAATACACATCAATATGGTTTTGTATCTGGCGGACGCATTTTTACGCCAAACTCTACAACTACTGTGTTGCCCAGGACTGGTTTGCATTATATCTGCGCAAACGGCAACAGGCTGTAAAAGTGGACTCATGTCAGAGTGATTTTTTCTCAGATCCCATGGTCACTCCATCGAGGTTTCTCAGGGAAGTATCCTTGGACCGCTTTTATTCTTAATATGCGAGAACTATTTATTTTCAATCGCAGCTGTTGATCATAGTTAACTTGGCTGATGATAGGAATCTTCATAATTTTAAACCTTTTTGCAGTTCTGTTCATTAATACAAAAAACTAAATGCGTCCTTTTCAAAATTAACTCTAGCATTGAAACTCCCGCAAAAATAACCCTAAATTCTAATACTCTTGACCTTAAAAACAGTTCCAAAGTTTTAAGCATAAGTAGATGATAGATTAAGGTAGAACAACCACATAACTTATGCATGCGCCAGGCCTAGCAGTTCACGCTATACTCTGAGAATATTGTCTGTCACTGTTTTTTTTGCGGTAAATGCCGCATATCACGCTTATATTCCTTCAACTATTAGATATAGAATTGCTATTTGGGGCTCTTTACCTGAGATCGACAAGGTATTTGTACTCCAAAAGAGAGCGTTGCGTGCACTTCTGAAATTCAACTCGTCTTTGCGTTTTCACTTTCAAATAATGGTCTCTTACATGTATACGGGATTTACATACAAGAGTGCTTGCTTCTTGTATTCAGGAATAAGCAGCTATTTGAATCCGAGGAAAAAAGGCACGATTATAAAACTAAATATAGAGATGACCTATATAAATGACGTTTGATACTTCTTTTACCTCTATCGCGCATATTTTGTCTTTCAGAAAAATAGTAAATAGACATCTCAAGGCGACTTTAGATCATCTATCCAATGGCGTTCTTGAATTTTTTCTATGTCGTGACAGCTCTTTCTGGTCATCATGAAGCTTCTTCTGATTAAGGAAAGTAGTAATAATCGTCTAACTTGCACAAAATTTCATGAATACAAAATTGCGGCCGATTTCAAGCATTTACTGAAGATGATTCCATTTGTGCTCATCACTTCAGCAAATTTTGGAAATCAAAACAGGGAAGGGGACTGGGTTTAGTGTAGTGCTTAGTACGATGAGAAGTGTGCTGAGAGTTCAAATTGTTTTGGGACTGTCTTTTCGTATACATGTGTGTGTTGTCTTGAATTGTGAGATGTTTCCACTATTTAGTTTCATTTTCAATATAATGAACATTTTTTGCTCTGATGTAGATTGCAATTACAATCGACGCTTTCCCAACCTTTTGCTTTCCTAATTGGTGGAGTTCGTTGAAATTTGATTAGCTTGAAGACGGTGTAATTTTAGCGTTACATCACAGCAATGGAAGTTCCTGTTCCTATACATTTAACAGTAAGCTCTTCAGTAGCACACAGATCAAGGAACATTTCGAAAAAAAGGAATAGGTTATAGGAATACTCTTCCATTTATAATCCAATAGACTGTGTTCAAGTCTTCTTTTCCTTATTTCATGCAATTTTTAAACCCGCACGATCAAACTTACGAGCAGTGGTGTATACTTTAACTAGCCGCAATAGCCGCACTAGGTGAGAAAAGTACTTATTTTATTTTAATTTGGGTTTGGCCGGCTCGGTCGGGCTTTCTTGGCGATTCCTCCTCTGATGCGACCGGGCAGAGATAATTTCATGAGAGGGCAGATGATTTCCGGCGATTGGTCGTCATTAACGGAGGTAGATTGCGCGTCGGACCTCTTCAGAATAGTCTGCGGTCACTAATCCTAATTTCCACTTCGTACGCCCCGCACCACCCCTCGCCACGTTCGCTGCCTCCGAGGCTTTAATAACAATATTGGAATTGTGTTTTAATGTGAGGCGCACACACGCTCAGCTCCGTTCGTAGCTTCATATTGTTATGCTTCGATTAGCCGGGGCAATGGCGAGAAACGAGCTGTTATTAATTCCGATGTTAATTTCGTTCATTTTCCGAATGATCTCTTAGACAAATTGCATTCTCTCGCTGATGCGCTGGCCGTCTATGGGTAAACCACTATAACATAGTTTATTATGTAATTATAGATGCGGGGCCTATTAGAATCTAGCGATGATTATCTTATTTGTAGCGAATTACCAATCGAGCACTGGTAATTTTTGCTAGAACAACAGAAGAAAAAAAACATCTGCTGGTATTATTCCGACTAAGCAACCAGAAAATATATTGCTTAGAGCAAAGCAAGAGTTATCGAAGCTACAAAACATAGTTTTATAGAACATGACAGCCTTGTACTCGAGATGACATATAAGCTAGTTTAACTTCAAGCATTTTGGAATGTGATAACTATGCTGAACTTGGTACCGTTAGTTACAGAAAAAGATGGATAGTACGTTACCGATGGCATTCTTGAGGTACTTCTTTGAGTAATAACATACAAAAATGTTAAAACAATTAATATATTCCTTATTAAAAATATTCTTTGAGGAAAATAGTAATTGCAAACGTATTAATAAACATTTGCCCCTGTCAGTTGGCACATATAATATCTTTAAAGCAGGCCAATGCTTATGATACGTTATGTACGGTTTGCATTGGCCAAAAGTTATGACCTACTTCCTATTCTGTACTCGAAAAATTAGTTTGCAACAGTCCAAAGCTGTTTGTTGTATTTATTACAACGACGGGCTTCTTCTTTTTAGGTGACTTAATACACATAGCACGTACTGAGCCAATTAATGTTACCAAAGTAAGAGAGAATTAAAAAATTGATATGGTATCAAATTAAAATTGAATGATGTCTGAAAGTTTGGTTAGCATTGTTCCTAATATTTCAAGGTGTTTTGATCAAAACCCTGAATTAACTGAATGTTGTAAGCAACGTATGCAGTCCTCTCTTTAGCGATTCGAATAAACGATTGGCATTAACAAAAAGGAAGAAACGTTACCAAGGTGAGCCTTTCAGAAATTAAATAAATCAACACCAAATATTTTGAAATTTCAAAGTTTCTACCTTAATGAAACATTGTATAGGATCTTACCGAAAAGAGAAAATCTGCTAACGGTCGTACCACATTCGCCAGCCAGAAACACCAGGGTCGTTGCATTTGGTTTTATTCAGTTATGGCGGACTAGCTTAACTCAGAGGAACTGGAGGAAATCTTTGTTTGAGGTTGATTATTCAAGTGAATAAAAGAAACTTTGTCAACATGCTTTGGAGTAAATAACAAAATCACCAAAACAGACAAGGGACGTTACTCCGCAGACATACCCCTGCTAGAAGTATCCGGTCATAACGTGGGTGAATCTTTCCAACAAGACAAAACCTCGGTTACTTTCGTTTTTCTAGAAGTGTCTTTCAGCGTTGTGTAGTCTATAATGAAGCATAGAATAAGTTTTCAAATAAAGGGAGAAACAACAAGATCAAGCAATGGGAAATTTTAAAAAAGATAACTAGAACAGCTTTCACGGTCATTCTTTCTCTACAGGATTTGTGAACTCTAATAACGTTGGTTACTTGTATATGTGATAATTTATCCGTATCTCTTCATTAATTGTTCTATGTCAGCATTAGCAGTAGCCGCAACTACTAATCAATGTTTCTACATCTGGCATATTACAAATTCTTCAAATTTGTAGTCCGAAAAGGTAGCAAATTTCACGACATCACGTTCGACATCGAATTGATCATGAGAAAATCCTCATAAGCGCATGGAAGAGCTTTCACTGGCGATGTTTTTCTAATTTCTACTACGTTTTAAACATTTATGGAAAGCATTAAAGCAAGCACTATAAATGAAATTGAAGACACCGTATTGTCGTTTATAGAAACCCGAACCTGTACCTGGAAGTGAATTCGACGAATCCGACAAAAATAAAAGCACATTATCAAAATTACGACGATGAAAATTATCATTATCGGAAATTATCCTTGAACAAACAATTCCAAAACTCACATACATGCAGAGTCGACGATACGTAAATGCGTCTAAATGTACAACGTTCCAATTTGAAGTCATCTGTCCTAAGTAAATATTTAAAGTTAATATGTATAAGAGAGACATTTCATATAAATATCGACACATACATGCGCGTGTGGATGCGTGCGTGTATGTGCCCTTGTCGTAAATGTAGACGACAACGTGGGACTTCAACAGCTGCATTTTATTTATGATTATTTTGAACAAACAGAAATTAACGATAACGATTATTTTTCCTACACCTTATTAGCGCACGATATACACACAGCTTATTATCCGATTGTGCTTTGGATGAAAGGTAATATGGAAGCAGAAGGTTTTATTATCATGTAGTTATGTTATCAGCGATAGTGAAAGGACAATATTTCTTTCTAAGATTCCATAATCTTAATTCATATAATCAATATTAACTTAGTAACAGTATTTTTTTAAGAATGTGTTTTAAATACATGTACGTTCCTCTATGTTGTCTGTTATCTGCGTAGGATTAAACTAATGTCATGTTTCCATCTAGCACGCTAGAGTTAGTGACAATATCACGGTTGTCCCCGTTATCATTGAGATATTACACCTTGAATTTCCTATATTGTAGTTCGCTTGGTATTGTAATCTCTTCAAGGGAAGATAGCTTAAATAATATCACATTCATCAATGCTTACTTGAAAAGATGTATTAAAGAAGCGGAAAACTGAAATCTACATTAGCCATATTAAGCTTCCAACTACTTTAACAGCCGTCTATATGTAGAAGCAAATTTCTCCATATTATGTGCTTTTTGTTTCCAATTAAGAGCATCTGTTGTCTACAATTATTGTAAACTACAGGTTTGTATACTCAGCAAATACATGATATTCTTGTTTCGTGCCTAATTATTCACTACAATCATGGCGGTGTATTATACAAGGCGAATCGGGAAGAACGGAACGCGTGAAAATAATATAAAAAAACTCATATGTTCTTATGCGATCTTCATTTATTTTGCAGGTCATAGTGTAATTACAAATAAGCAAATTTCATACGTTTTTTCTTTTTCTTTTAATAAAAATTAATGCCGTCGTTAATCTAAGCAATTTATACTGCGTCTACGAAGGGAGTACGTTGCTTCCCTGCTTCATGTCTCCTTTTAATATTGGGTGCAGTATTACTAATACGTCGAATTAGTGCATCTCGAGTGACGACTTCTACCTTAAACTTTATTTTGGAACCAGCCTCATAAAGAATGGTCTAGTGATGTAAGGTCTGGTGATCTCGAGGCTCAACAAGTAGGATTACTGTGAAAAAATTTCTAATGTAGAACGTACCTGACTTTTCGTCTTTGCTTTGCTTGCTTTTGAAAACAAGTGAAAATTTGGTCCAATTACAAAAACGTTAGCTTTTTGTTTTAATTACGCTATCGCTTGAAAACAACTGAAAGTCGAATAAAAATATATTAGTTCTTTTACATTATTCTCACGTGTACAATGCCCTTCTGTAGTTTAGTTCCTTCCTCTCGACTCAGCCTGTTTAGTATTTCCCAGAAATGGTAGAATTTTGTCAAAATTAAAATTTTAATTATGATGAACTGAATCAGGAAACAACGATAGATCTACCATATCGGTAGTTGTAAGTTAAAAATTTTAATATTCAATTGCAAACAAAAAGTAAAAGTACAATCGTAAATACCTGTAATTTCAACTGTAGCTGTTGCTCTATAGTCTCTATAACTTATCTCCCTTAGAGATTAAAATATTACTCTGCCAGATCTTTTAATGTAAGTGTACTTCGAACCATACTAATTACATCACTATGATTGGAGTACGCGATTTATATGTTGGATGATACCATTTTGTAGAAATCACGAGCATTCGGTCTTCGGTTAAACAGGAAAATCGACGCATCCTCGAAACAACTGCCCCGGATTAAATTTGTGTGGTGCGGAGTGTGTCGATGCTTTTGTGTTTGAAATCATAAGTATATACGCATAAAAAACAAATAAACCTACAAAAAGAAAATGAAGACATTTTGCATTTTCTATTTTTATTTTTAAAGTAGACAATACTTTAATTGTCGAAGCAGACAATAAATTTGTTTTCGAAAGGTAAAGTTTCAATTTATTTATTTGATAATATGTTTGATAAAGGAAGCCATAAATTTTTGTACATGACAAAATAATTATTTTTAATAACTTTTCTGGAAAATTTAGAAAAGCTGCTTTTTTCCCTCTCTAAACATAGTTTTGCTTGTCTCTCTTTCGAGTGAACATGGGTGACCAAGGTGTTATAGTAACACAGATATTTTCAAGCTTTCAGATTTTATGTGTAATTTCACGTAAGTATAATATTTACTTTCGAATTTGAGGGATTGAAAATTTGTTTATTTTAAGGTGACTTTCATGCCTTTGTCATCCCAATGTATGTATTACTATCACAATATCGGAATACTGTGGTTCTATTCTCGTATTTTTATCAGATAGTAACAAGGTTGCAAACATGTTGTAACCATAGCAGGGAGGGCTTAAGTTCCGTTCAATTCTCACCGTTAAAAATCACGCTAGTCGTGAACCAGACATATAGGCTGTGATTCTGTTAAATTTAACGATAAATCCCCTTTGATTAAGGCATAGCACTTTAATATTGCAATGTTAGGTAGGACACTTTGATTCATATATGAAACATACAAGCCGGAGCATTAATAAGCAGGAATATCATACGGGGAATATTTTTGGCATTGTAAATCCTGTAATCAGTTTGAAGCTGTTGGAGCAACAGAGATCTGTCTATCTCGCAATAAGGCATCATATATTTGTAATATAGTTGCATCTAATTTTATTCCGACTTAAATGTCAATTGAAACATGGAATTTCCTCAACAGCAGAAAGTTATACAGATTATACGTTTCGTAGGTAGAAGATGAAAATATCCGTTTTTAAAAAATTACCATACCACGCAACAATGGGGAACCTAAATCTGTTTAGTGGAACTTAGACGCAGCCCTATATATGTACTTTCTTCCCGTTCTACAAAGGCGTTTAAAATTTTGAAATATAAACCTCCGCTCGCCACCGAACCCTACTGTATTTAATGGTTCAAATTAGCCAGCTGCTCTCGCCAAGGTGAATTCAGTGGGAGTAAAACATAGTCCCCAATGAGAATACAGTTCACCATTATATTCTAGATTTCTTAACATACCGGTTCTATAAATGGGTTTTATTAAATCCGCTGTAACCATGTCGGCCTGTCTCGGGATAAACCATAAAATGCTATCGATACAACAATATACGGGAATAAGATTGGTGGGCTCGAACGAGAGACGACGAATATTTAACCGTACGCTTATAAATAAACATAAAGTAGAGGATTAAGGTGTCGTTAATATTGAATTTCCAGGAAACGTCTTCAGATTCCTCACTATGGATATTTACTTTTTATTTATTTGAACTAGGTGGTAGACTGTAAGGGCATGATAGGCAATGATATTGCTATATAGAAAAAAGTTGTCCAAATTTGTTGTAATGTCAACAGCTTTCACTATGTTTTCTGCTCCAAATCCACTCAAAATGCACCAGTAGAAAGAGCTACGATGGCGAAACTGTTACACCTTCTTGTAGTTGTTCATGACTGTTGCTATGATTTATATTTTTGTCAATATGGCGAAAGAATATTTCCAAATAACAGAAAGATAATAGCTCTCATTGATGTCGTGGACTCTTTTTATTTGACAAAGGATCACACACAAAAACGACTTGTAACGACATTTGCGCATGTGCGTAGATGAAACTGTATAATACAGAAATGTCACCAATACTTTCTTCAGAGCCGTAAAGCCTAAGCCGTAGAGTGGTGGGGTATTTCCTAAAGTTGGATATTAACTGAAGAAGAAGCATAAGGAAGGAAATCCAAAATTTTGTGGACTTTAGAGAAAATTTCTGGACAAATTAGAGATGACCCTAATCTTCCAACAACAACGACATGTATTCAACAGATCTTGACAGATATTGAGGAATACAAATTGACAAAACGATGTTAGAAGTTATTTCAAAATGAAGTGGTTTATCATTTCTATCCAGACATTTAAAGTGCATTTTAACAAAAGAACAATTAGTCACGGTTTATCACGTTTTGTCACCAGGTTGTATAGAAATTATTAATGATCTACATGTGAGATTTGTTAGTTGTATGAATTCAAACCACTTCAAAAGATAGCTGAAGCAGTAAGGTATTGTACTGTCTTTTAATAATCTTTGCTTATTGCTGTTAATTTAATCATCCAGGATCCGAAGTGGGAGCAGATTACCCTCCATAAATTATAATTAGGGTAGTGAAACTGTCTCTTATGGAAATACTCCCATATGATAGGTACCTACACGTGTGGCATCACAAGGCGTTATTTTCAGCTCTTGGATGATTTCGAATTTGAAGAACAAATACCATAATTTTCAGCATAATAATGCGTTAATGCATGCAGCTAAGCTGATGAACGAGGTTTACTTATAACAAAAGCAAATTGAGGCAAATTATTAGCTAATACTACGAAAATACCAATAAGATAGCTCTAACATAACTCTTAGTTAGTTACTTGCCCCTATTATAATCTTTGTTGGAATCTAGTTCTTTGGAAATACGTAAATGTACTACTTTCTTGGTTAGGTTATAAATAAGAAACTCCCGAAAACTAATCATTACAATGAAAAGGGCGTTCAAACATCAAACAAAATTTTTGAACAGGTCTTGCGTTACGCTTCACATTTTGGAAGATTCTTTATAAAACGTTTATGGAAAGTTTCGATGTAAAAGCAGCAGATTCCAGTTTCTACTTACAAAATTTAGCTAAGAACGTTAAAACCATTACAATTTAGCTCATTATAGTATGTATTCATTTATATTGTCTGATACCTTCGCGAAAATCAACTATTTCGCAGATTATACCTTTTACGAGATTCTTAGCTTTATGTCAGAAACAAGCCAGATCAATATCTTCTATATTGTAAAGATGCTGGAATCATATCTACAAAACCCATAAATTCAAAATAATTTTCACTTCAATAAAAACATATTCCAGTAAGGTCATAAATTGCGCATTAGTGATCTAAATTCATACGTATGAGTACGAGCAAATCCATTGTATGCAGTTTAGAAGCTCGAACATAAATTCAAGCATATTCCTTCCAATCAATGACATCGTGAAATTAAAACCTAGCCGTAGGATGCAAACTATACGAAACGCACGGTTTACACATAATAAAAGTGACCTTATTTTAGCCCTTCTAGACAGTTACAACCATAGAAAAGGGTATTAAATTACGCGTCCCCAGTTTTTTCTCCGCCACCATCCAGAGTGACAGAAAGAACAGAAATAAAATCTCATAACTAAATCTCCGGAGCAGTAGCTACCAATATACGAATGCAGTACGTCAGCAAGGGAGTTAAATTAATTTTTAGATATAAGACACTCCGTCATCGGTAGCTGGTACGCCTGGAGATACCGCATGAGAAAATATCAATGAAATAAGTTTTAAATTAAGGGTTGTGTCATTGTGAACTAAATAAACTCTACCTATAACGGGGTAGGTCGCCCCGTTGTGTGACCCATTTCGACCTGTTTTCCCGAACGCGTTCGTATATATAATTATTTTTTAAGAAACTCGAATCGTTAACGAACTTTTTGTACCTTGCATGCGCAATGCATTTAGGAATAATTTGGCTAATTTTCTCACAAAACTGTATTATTACCGGCGACAGTCGGTTCAATAAAGAGTACAAGAAAAATGCCTTCGTATACTGACAGGAAATAAAGTTAGCTACGGGAAGTGCAATTAAAATAATCAATATGCAGTGTATGCATCGTTTAAATCACGAATATTTCTACTTATTTGTACTTTGTAATGAACGACTTCGTTAAATCGATATTGTGAGAATTTTAACTTTTCTGCCCTTTGTAAAATGTTAAATCTATAGAGTGATTAACTTTGACGACAACTAGAATATTTTTTAGGGTTATATTCGAGTTTGTATATGTGAAGATTCCAATTTAGAAATAAAACAGAGGCCGCTCCATTAAAAAAAAAAGAACATCACTTTAAGTTGGCAGGACGTTAACACCCTGTATATTTCTAATTCATTTTAAAATGTAAATCTTAAAATTGCGTATAATATTTATTAATAACTTCTCAAGTGTCATAAAAATTGTGCTTGTCGAAGATAATTCTGCGAGTTTCAGGGGCTATTAAATTTTTAATGCCTGAAGAAGGATTCTACCTGAAACTGGTGGCATAAAGGATGTAGTAAAATATTGAAACAATTAGCAAATACATTTTTAATCAAGATTTACATTTTACATCGAATTATTGACAGATTTTAAATTTATTTAGAGCATATCTATTTCTCGATGGAAATTTACGAAATTATTTTTTAGCTGAATATTACAGACACCTCAGAGCATATTGTACGTACAGCGATAAAATGATCCTAAATTGATCGGTAAATTTAAGCGCTTGTTCCTATGATTTTCTATTGGAATATTCTTTCAAATTAAATATCTTCACAATACAAAAGCATCGGTAACCTCCGCATCACACAAGTTTAATTAATCAATCCGGGACGGCCGTTTCGAGGATACGAATGATCCGGTCACCGACACTTTTGTGCTGTTTACCATGTCTACGCCACAGTCCTTGCTACCATTATTAAATATTCACGTTTCGCTTAAATTACTAACACTTTGAAAATTTAATCTCGTTTTTTTTTATGATGGGCTCATTCATTCGACAAGTCGATGTTGTTATAAAGAGTTTATTTGTATCGTAAAAATCAATAGTCGCTTTTTCATCGTGTCAACTTCCTTGAGGATACAGTGTATACAGTGCAGGCCATGGTACAGATCTTCATTATTTGAACAGGGTGGCACTGACTTCACTACTGCATTTGCTTTACTATTTCTTACATAATATAATCTACCAAAAAAGATATCTAACATTTTTAAATAGTTCTCCACGTTACACCTGAGGAATAATTAACCATGAGATACCGGAATTTTGAGTCGTTAACCTCCATTCGGCTCTTTTATATTATTAAAGATCATAGAATTTATGAAGATGCCAATAGTCTCAGATGAACTTCCAAATAAGTTTTAATTTAGTAAAGATGGAACCAGTAGAAACATAACAATTTCCTTTTTCAAATTAGTGAGTTTAAAGCTAATAGATATAACAGCAAATTTTATTGATATGATTTGAGTTGAAGTCTGCTAAATGCAAGCAGCAGTATTTTAGCTTTAATGCAAGGCTTGTGCAAACGGATCATCTTACAGAACCTATATGGCTGACGCAAGTTCATTGTGAATCAAAACGAAAAATGAAGCAATTGAGTCGATTTTATGAAAAAGAAATAGACCAAACCTTACATTCCAAAATCCAAACTTGATGGAAATGGCAATCCTCTTCTCCTAAAACCCACAAACTAGCAGCAACTCTGTCTTTCACTGTTTTAAGCCTTTTAATATTTGAACAATTAAACTATCCATACTTTAAAACCGAATATAGGAAACAACTTATTCAAGATTTTTAAGATCTTAGGTTACGTATGCTTCCTGGTGAGAGTCGCTTCGAAAATAATTTAGTTAGTTTTCTCCTAAAATGCATCTCACCCTTCTCCCCTTCCTTCCAAACTATTACAATTTTTTTCAACCAGAATTCTCAAAATAATAACGGTTTTCACCTCAGTAATCGTAAGAAATTGTAACTCACAGGGGTGATTTCTTTTCTTTAAGTAGATATTTTTTTCGACGGCTTGTTTTAAGTGCAGTAAAAACGAGGAGGGATCGGAGCGGCGCGACGGCCAAAGTCGAGGCATATTGAAACTCATCCTAGCGAGACATAATAATGACGGAGAAAAAATCAAAAATTGAGGTATCTTTATAACGAAGTGTAACAGTTGCCGTAGCCGTAAAGTCCTTTGTCTCCGATCGAATATATAGAGTATAAGTTCGGCGGCTCTGTTCTTCCTCGAATAGCAACCGCCATGGGGTGAAACAATAGAATTTTTTTGGGTTAAAATCTTTGTTATTTCCCGCACAAAAGAAACACGGAAAATGTAATAAGAGGAGAATAAATGCAATTTTTCTTCCGGTTAGATAAATAGTTTAATTGGATTTATGTTTTCATAAATTTATCAAGTCACGAAATATCACCATTCACTATTGCTTCAAGTTTTAAAATGTGATTGATCTACACGTGACAAGTTAGACGAGTGAGGAGTTTAGTTTTAACTTAACTTTAACTTTATTTAAAACTAGGGTCTTATCCACCAATAATCCTTAGGTTCTTGTGAACTAATACGTGAAGACAATGACCCGCACCATGCTCTTCTTTTTACAGCAATAGACTAAACTAACTCAAAAGGCTTCATTATTCTAAGTCTTCTTCTCGGTTCTGTATTATTGAGGGCCCTAATAAAACTTCAGCACATTCCTCTGAAATCGTTGAGTAATTTCTATGTTTCTCTTACTAGACACCGCTATAGTCAATTGTCATATTTCCACATTGGTTTTAAGATCTGATTACAGAAAAGTATTTGGCAGGGTTGAATGTCGTCCTAGCAGCCAATACATCTTTTGAATCTAATCCTCAAATCATCTTCTTGAAGTTTACGTGAATGGACTTACTTCATTCGAACTAATTCTCTTTTTTTTAGTCCAGTTTTTGATATTGTCAACCGAATTTTGCAATTTATTTCTTGCTTCTTCATGATCTTTATCAACAACTAATATTGCCGTGTCATCGGCAAAGGTGGCCTTACTTTCCAGAACTAACGAAGATTTCCAATGACTTCTTTAAAAAGACTAAAGACAGTCTTTAGAAATCTTCTGAAGAAGCTGACAGGATGGTCAGCAAAACGTCAAGCAAAATATTAACTACACGACATCACCCGAAAGACATTTCTACTATTTTTGATTCACTGTTTTGCTAGCCAATAGTTTCTATTATTATTTAATATTCGGCATTTTTGTTCCGAAGTATGGATTATCCAAGTATGTATTATTTTGGCATAAATTTCGCCAAATTCAGTCCTGAAACCAGTGTTGGGAATAACACTATCGAAGATTGAAACACTACAACAACAAAATTATATTTTAATGGCACAGGCATACCCGCTTCTGCAAACTAGTTTTTCTCAATAGATCTCTTTTTAGGGCGAATATTTCTTTGCTATAGAAGCGGTAATTTTTTGCTGACTTCTATATACTATGCTTACAATTATGAATGCAATGTAGGTACCTGTTATAAGTAAGTATACATTACTTATACCTTAATGTTTTTTTTTTTTGTACCAACTTGATGGTTCTTTCGTTACTTGCTCGTACGTGATTTAAAATTCTATTTTACTCAAAGAAAAAATTTAATAGGAATGTCCAAAATATACTCATACTTACTTATAGGATAATCCTTAAAACAGAATCAGCATAATGACGAAATGCTTTCACATCGATAATTATGATTATTGATTATAATCAAGGTCATTGGCACTATATTTTCAGGAAAATATTCAATATTACGTATATTACGTATATTGTTGTAACGATCAAATCGATCTTTTGTTTTGCAAATTTTCAGTAGACCCCATCAGCGCTTGACCGACAAGGAAAATGCAACCGAGCTAAAATCTCTAGTAGTATGGAGGGTAAATAGTCTGAGACGTGGCCACCGGCTGATGTTAAGGACTATACACATGTGTATAGTAAGGCTGTACGTGTATACGTAGTTGTGTGTGTGTGTGTTAGCAAATGTGTGTGCGAGTGTATACTTTTGTACAACCGCAACTCGTGTAGTAAGCAATCGATATATCGACTGGAGCGAAAGCGGTTGGTCTACTTGTTGAACGCGACCCCCAGTTGACCGCCCGCTGGACAATGCAGGGGTGCATTTCATTCACACACACACGTGGTCGTCATCGTGCGGACTCGGTGGCGGTGGTGGTGGTCGACTGTTTCGTGTGCAAGAAAACCGACGACGCAGACTTCTATCGGTTTGCCACAGTTGCTATCAACAAATGCTTTTCGGTAAGCGCGCGAGTGAACCGCTGCTAGTGACTCTGCAGAAAATTCTAAAGAGAAGGAAACAATATGTTAAGGGCGGGAGGAATACAAAATTTATTGAAAGTAAAAAGGGTGGTTTATTGATTGACCGTAACCGGTTCATTGAAAAAAATGAACGAAAATGATTGATGTGAAACGTATGTATCAAGTCCAACTTTCTAAACACCCCAGACGATGTACAAAAAGCTTAAAATTGCTAGAGCAGTAAATGAATCCCTAGTTTAAATTCAGATGTTTGAAAATAATGCACGCCAATGCCGTAAATATATAAAGCATAAGAGAAAAGACAAACTCTAACTATTATTCTGTTCACACTATGCTCTTGGTTTCTGCCGACGTTTCGACTTTACTTTTATGAGACTTCTTCAGGTCTGGACACTGACTGGGGACTATTCAGAGAAGTTTATACAGGACTCGTTACGGGATAATGAAGCGGAGAAGTATCATATCAATGAACCGTGCCGATTGCTAGGAGGTCTAATCAGTTGGAATTTCCAGGTATAATGTATGAGGTAGCCGTCGTCGCGACTTCTTTGAAGAAATCTTTAAACATCTCATCAATTTAAATCGCAACGGCCCCCAGGCTGTATGCAGTAACAGCCCTGAAGGTATCCCATAAGAGTGAGGAGGAAACGACGGCGGAAGCTCAACAACGCGGTCCCAACCCGGTAAGCAATTATTATTGACCACAGCAGAAGCCTACGTAACATATTTTGTTCGCAATTTTAGTGAAGCTACAATATCTTGCTTTGCGTTTGATCTACAAACATCAATTTAGTAACCGTAACAGTAAAATCCCTTTCAAGAAGATAAGATCCATTACATCAGTGGTTTTCAAAGGGTGTTCCGCGGAATTCTGGTGCTCCGTCGAAGTCCTTCAAGGCTTCCAGAGCGACTAACGCATTCAAGAAGGAGGACCACAATAAGACATTTTTCTTTCCAGCAACAGCCCGGAAGTTTCTTTAATTGGGGTGATTGAGCGGTAACACTGTGCTGGGTCTTCTTAGATGACTAGGATACGGGTGCTATCAAGACTAAACCTTTTAAAAACAGCGTGCTAGTTTTTCTATAAAAATACAAAAATAGTTGGATGGATATACAGTAGTCGTTTTTGTTATTTTTCGGTATAGCTAAAGAAAAAAAAAAACACCTGAAAAAAAAATTAAATTGTCAGGAAAAGCTGTCTTACTAGCATTAATAATAAACCTGGATATCAAGTTGAGAAATAGAATTGTGACCAACCTTATAACTGAGACATAGAGCTTTTCACCAACAGCAGATCACAAAAATACGTGTGCTGGTTAAATGAAATTATAAACTGCTCAGCAGTAATTCAATTCAAACCACAATTATTTATAACCTCATTGCTCTAAAACAAATTTCAACGAGTGCATCGTTATTCATTCAGCAAAGGGTAAAATATACCATGGCATTCCACAAATATATTCAAACATTTCTCCGATCTTCTAAAAAATATTCAAATTTGGTCACGTGCTAGACACGAGTTCCTGTACCAATACAGAAGACAGAAGTCCATAACCAAATAAGTGGCGTAGTGCAGCGAGTACAATGAAACCTAATCCTTTCCTTTCCGCACCATTTTACATAACGAGTACAGGAATTTCCATGAAAGTTCTACACTAAAGGAGGGCAGTAACTACTCGATTATTTAAAATATCAATGACCAGCACGTTCCAATGCACACAAGCTCCTCTCCTCTTCGCATTGTGGTCCTATGAACACCAACATCGATATTACTATGTTATTACGATTACCAACATTGTAATATGGCGCGCGCGAACGAAATGCACCCTTTTTTACGTATAGGTGATATTTACATTATGCAAAAAAGAGGTCCATATGCTAATTCCACCCTGCAGTCTATACTCGTGTGGCACTACGGTATGCAAATACGTCAGTCCTGTCGTATAATGCGTGCATACTATTTATCTTTGATTTGCCGAATTGTAGAGCACAAGTTCGGGTACAATACTTGGGCACGTTTCGAACGAACGAGCTGGCGTGGTCTGGCATCGGTATGCCTAAATCACCAAGCATATGCTGCGAAATGCGTTTATGCTAATTGAAAATTTGGTTGTTATGCGATCTTATTGTTGTTCGAAGGAAACCCGCGTTCAGATCGTGAGGTTAGATGATACCTAGGACGAAGGATAATTTATTTAAATGATACCGTATATACATATAGTTCCGCATAAAGTAGAAAGGAATGTGTTCACGTGCGCGCTTTCGTGTATATAATGTCGAAAATATCGATTAACGGAGTTTCCTCGCGCATTATTATCAACTTCAACTTGAAGACTATCGAGCACCATACGTACTGGATAAAATTGTGTACATAGGTAAGTAGCATGTAATTTAACGGCCTATGAGTTCCTCGTCGGTTCGTTGTTTTGTTAGTTCTAGATCAAATTGATGCGATAGTAGCGTTTGACAGAATAGGTATGCAGTAGATATAAAAGCTTGAACAATTCAGATTGATAGATAAAATAATGCTTTAAATACTTCTTTTGTTTCAAGTACTTATAATTAAGTAAAAAATTGTTTATTTCTCATTAAGCATCAAAGATATGTACTCATGGAAAGGGAGGGAGAATAATGGTTCCTGTTGATCCAATCACAGACATTAACCGGTTGCATCTCGCGTTTGTTGTTTAAAATTGGATTAAGGAATAAACAGATTAACAAATGTACGCAGGGACAAATTTTGAGACAGCAAAGCCTGTGTATTTTTAAATTAAGAAATTGAAAAAAAAAAGGGATTTACATTACGAATTACAACACGTTTATTTAATCTAACAAAATATGCAGTTGCCCTAACAAAAATGAACTTTTCTTGAACCAATTATGTAACCACCAGAGGGCCTTATATTCTACCAAAAAATTGATGAAAAGTGGTACGTTCCTATCAAAAAAAGATCGAGTTACATAATAGCTAATAAACCGTTGGATGGAAATAGTCTTTTATCAGCTATGTCGATAGCTTGAAGTTTTTTGAACTAGTTGTATGTGACAGTGCATTTTCAGATACTCCTCTCAGACAAAGCATCAATAAAGTAACTCAGACAAATGCAGTAACTTATTATTCTTTATGTTAGTTCTTAGTAACTATAATTACTATCAATTGGATTAAAGAATAATGATACTGTATTTAATCCTACCGCTAAATACGTATCACAAATTCAACATTTCAAATTATGTTCTAAATGCAATGCATACTATAAATAATAAATAAATATTAATTTATTATTATTTTTTTGGGGAAGTTTTACGCCGTTGACAGAAAGGTTTTTTCTCTCTTTTCTGCGACGTAAAACCGCAAAAAAGACAATTAACATTTAAGTACTTAAGCAAGAATAAGAAAAAACAAAATATAAATAAATGAAATGTCTGCGGTATATAAAATTAAATGCCTCTTTTAAGGAAATCACTCAATTGTATTTTTTTAATAAGAATACAGCATTCTAAAATTCCAACATGTATATTGTTTTCAAGAAATTCACCGCAAGAAGATATTTGACTGAAGTTAAATAAATAATTTCTTGTGGATATACAAACCAGATTCTCTCGGCCCAAAACAGATCTATTTAATTCAAGAGTGTATTTATGGTATGTGTGCAGATCAGCAAAATTCTATTCATAAAGAAAGGAAATATGCAAAATATTTAGAGCTTAACCTTTTATTTTTCAAAACTTTTTCAATGTGTAATTCTGAATCGCATTGAGGACTTCAATCACAAATAAGTTATTGCCTTCATCACGACATAGTTTTAGAGCTGCCAAATCAACCATTATGGCCTTGTTAGAAACCCATAATAATTTGATAAATTGAAGGAACGTGCTGTTCTATAGGGAGCTTATGTGATCTCTCAACAGCTTTTGATTGTATTGTTCACAACAAATTATAGGAAAATAAGGTGCTATAGTATATAAAGTGCTATAATATATCACTTCCTATCTCTCCGACAGAATACAATTTGTGGAATTAAAGATAAAATAAAATATAAGAGTAAATAGCCTCTGCCACCCATCAAGGTAGGAGTTCCGCAGGGATCAGTTCTGAACCCTGTTATTTTTTTTGTTTTTTTGGTTACATGTTATGCCGGCGACAGCATTTGAGGATGAAAACAATAAAAAAGCAGTTGTAAATATGGTATTATTCGTACGTTCTGTACGTTGCAAAAAATATTGGCGACTTTATAAACCTGAAAGTTGCCAATAATGTGAAATTCAACCGAATGGGCAACATTCCTAGGTTTACCACTTGTCGCCACTCTGAACTGGGAATATCATTGTCGGTCATTGGCAATCAAATTAAATAAGTCGATTTTTAAACTTAGATCGTTAGAAAGACGTAGTTATTCACTCGTTATTAATATTGTTGTGGGGATCAAACTCCCCGACCAATAACGTATTTATTAAACGGAAAATAGCCGTCAGATATGTCTTGCGGGGGTAGGATGTAGAAATTTCTTCTTCTGTCATTAAAAATTTTAACACTAACGGAATTGTATGTGTTGGCATCTTACTGCCATATTCACAAACCAAAAATTAGAAAGTTTTAAAAAGGCTATCAAATCATGGTTATAACCAAGATGGTTTTGCTCAATCTCTGAATATTTTAATGTTAATTATGATAATATTAGAAATTACAATACGATGTAATGTTATTTCTCTGTTGTATGTTTTGTTATTTTGGTTTTTATAATGACCCATTTGATACTTTGGTACTTGAAGCAAAGCTTTTTTGAATCCAAGACAAGACAAGGATTCCAGTTTTATACAGAATAAAAAAACAAGTAATGGAACATGCATAGCCAAAAACACTACAGCAGCAATTTTGATGTAGGCAACGTTCGCAATATTGTACGTTCTTTAGTAAATTACTAATTATGCCATTAAGTTTGTAATCTTGAATAATCACAGCAACATTTTTAGACATTTAGTTACACTGAAAAATTACTGCATCGCTTGTTTCCTTAAAAGGAACGTTTAGCAGGGACTCAACCTAAAATGCTTTGGTCTAAACCAGCATATTTTGTAAATTACTGTGTAATAGTCGTACGTAGTAGTAGCTTTCGTTTCTTAACATTAGCTAGTAACAGATACAAACACGTCAGCAATATAAAAACAAGAATATATTGTCTAGTCATTGCTCAAGAAGAAATCTTGAGTTGAGTAGGTACTAATTTAGAGGAAATAGGACTTTAATTTACACTTAAAATGGAATCGTTTTTGAGTTCGTTAGGCAAAGTGTTGAACAATTTTGTTTCCATAAACGATGAGGTAATGTCTTGTGTGAAGGTGGCATGATATAGCTCTTTCTATTTCTAACACTATATGCGTGTGGTAAGCTCAAGTAAAGGGAGTCGCGAAATTTAACAATACAAAAAAGTGTTTCCAACATCATGAAAGGTTAGGATAAATTACTGTATCTTAAAAGTTCTTTAGAAAAATCTCTTAAATTAAATAGTGTTCTAAGAGCTTCCTTTTTTAGAATGAAGATATGATCTGCATCAGAACAAGAGTCCCAAGAGTATCTTGCAATAAAATTAATAGTAATAAAAGGATTATCAGTGAAGTTGTTACATGATTTTCTAAATTGGAAAAGCTCATAACATAATCCAGCTAGCCTAATAAATAACTACTCTACACGAATAAACCATTTTAAGTTTTCATTTACAACGAAACTAAGCAACCTAGATGTATTATCAGAATCGGGTAATTGTAAATTAAAGTAATCGATTTCACATTTCCTCTAGTTCCTCCCAAATAAATTGGTGCATGTATTATACTCAACCGATGCGGTACGCTCTTTCAAATAAAATAGTAAGGTACATTCAACCACTAAAAAGAAACAAATATTTATTCAAGATAGCATATCGAGATAAGATATTTTATAAACATACAAACTATTTTTTTTTTAACTTACTGCACCTTATCATGGACATTTATGTTAAAATATAATGTTCATAATGGGTGAAAGAGCGCATTAGAATGTAAGGTAATGTTATTGTTTTCTACAATAGCAACATTAAGTTGAAAATTGAAAATTGAAAACATTTTATATCACCCTAACTATAACTCCAGCTACTGATGGCTTATTATTGGCTTCATTAATAAGCGATTGCCATAAAATATTACGAACATTTGCTATTACTTCAAATCTTAAAGACGTTTAGCTTTGAAACTACCTATTTTGCTATAAATCAAAATTCTGAAAGCCTGTAAAAATTCCAACATTATTTTTCTGAATATTTCGAAAAATGTTTCAGACTCTTGTTGAAGCAAGTTGGAGAAAAAAAAATAAATTGTGAGAAGAAAAGAGGGGAAAAAATAAAATGCAAAGCCAAAGGAAGAAAACTAATTATAATAAATGTTGCGAAACATAATGGAGCAACCTTATTTAATCCTAAAAGAAAAGTTAAATTAAAGGAAAACTTCACCAGTTAAAGAAAAGGGAAAAAAAATGTTCTTCGCAATATTAGAATATTACTTCGTATCGTTCGAATACCAAACATTGCATTGTAGACTTTTATATCTAAATCTTTGACGGTATTAAACGCCGAGCTTTAGGTAATGTATTTTAAGCGTTATAAGGTCACATATTTCATAAGCTTCAAATGCGATAAAATCCGGAAGTTATAAAAGAATTGCATGTTTCGTATTAAGGTTAATCGATATTCTTCAGTTGTATAAACCAAGAATAGCACTCTGTGCGGTGCTTTTTCAAAGTGTAGTAAGTATTTCGTTTAATTTTGTTCAAATAGTTATTGAACGATGATGACAGTTGGTATAATTTATTCATATTGTGCGCGCTGTGGGTAAGTCATTATAATGCTTTCGCAACAAAATGCAACACGAAGATTAGACTTATTTATTTCGTTGTAAAAGGGGATTTGGATTTGAATTAATGGTTGTCAATAATATCAGAATCCGGATTTTTACGACAATATAGAGGCGTTTCCATGTCATTCCGCGTCGTTTAGTAGAAACAAATTTGTGGAACTTATGCATAACGCGTATAAAATTTTACAGCCGGTTATCATCCGTCGACATCCAACGCCATTAGTGATAGAGGAACGTTAAAAAAAAATAGACAATAAATATTTTTTACGCGACAGTGTGACAAATGAATGATGATCTATCGGAGCGATGCAGTGATTATTTCGGGATTTTTAGGTGTCTCGTTTCCAATCGCCGCGCCGTGCCGGCACAACACAAAGGCAAGCCGTTACCAATGTAAAAATACACTTAAGGGTACACACTAATTGTTTAGTCAATACTTTACACCCTGCGTGAGTCATTTTTTTCAACCCTAAAGCAACCAATCAGGGGAGTCCGCGCTAATCACCCCTACCCCACTCACAACATAATTATGTATCGGACACAATCAATAATTTAGTTAGAAATAATGCATGCGGTAGTGGTTTATGAAATTACATGTATACCAGCACCGTATAGACGAGTCTTCGTGTATATTGGACGAGCGTAATGTATTATCGTGTACTTCTGTCTTTGTTGAGAAGTGCATTTTATTGCTTTATAATTTATAACATTAGTGCAGATACGTTTACTTACACGTAAAGCAACATTAGACATTTTCATGGCAAACACTGTACGTGTTACATTATATAATCGTAATATCAAGTGAATTTAAAACGGAAAATAGTCCACGATAAACATTGTCACCTATAGGAAATCATTATTGCTAAAAATGTATGTTTGTGAGATAGATACGAAAATAACAATTGTATAAGTTTCAGGAAAGCTAAAGGAAATACGTATTATAAATACTCGAGAATGGCTTTATTTTATATTATTACCGAATTGTTTACTTAAGGAGGTTGAGTCATCTGATGACATATTTTTTCAAGTAAAACTATTAACTGTGAGGAAATTCACTTCGCGTATTTGTTGCGACCTGATTTTAGTTCCTGAAGTTTATTTAGTGCAAGAAAAATTATTTCGACAACACACCATTTCCCATTACTTTTCCTCTAACATTCATAGTTTTGACTCCAACTTATCATTTCCCAAAAGCTAGGAAATAAATCGCAGGAAAATATGGGGCAGATACACCAACAGACATAACACTGCTGGAAAAACTGCTAAAGTCTTAGTGCATCCAGAACATCATTGGAAATGGTACAGGAATGTACTCAGAAACGCAGGGGAGCTCGCACATCAACTCTGATATCCCTCTGGAGATGGTGAAGGCGAAAATTATAGCACAGTTACATCAGTAGTATGGTAAACATTGGAGAGAAAAACCAAAGAAACGTGCATCCGAAAGTTTGAACTTCAGAAGACACCCTAATTGTTAAAGAAGCATTTATACAAAATGGGATCAATCTCCAAACCAGTATGTAGAGGATGCAGCGAGGAAGAGGAATCGCCTCCACACCTTATAAGCCACTGTAAAGCACGCAACAGCAGCTTAGGGGTACGAAAGATATACCCGGAAAAGCTTTTAAATATAGAGCCGAAGAAAATTCTGGATTTAAAGGCTACAAAACTCCGAAGGTTTAATAAACTACAATAGTAGGGAGCCGCTGTGCAGTAAACCGCTAGAGACCACCATAAATGGCAACAGCAGAAGCACTTGAAGATGAAATAACGAAGAATCGAAGACCTAACTTAAAGCTACAGAAAAACCAGGGGCAAAGAAAAGCAGACAAGTAGAAAAATAGACTAATAGCTAAGGAAATGACAAATCTTTGGCACCAAGTCCAAGTAAGAACAGAACCATATCTAACATCCAAGCATCTGAAGATATTGCAGCTAAATAATAGCGAATAATCTCCAATATTCAAAACAATTCATGAACAGTACAAAGTTAAATTAAGAAACTAAAGAAATAATATAAAAACAAAATATGAAGTAATTTAAAAGTAAAAAAGTCTATAGCTCATTAAGGAATTTTTGATCATTCGACTTATTCGACTTTATTGATGTAAACCATTCCTAATTTTCTGGACGGAGGAAATTTTTGTTCTTATTTATTGGTTGTTTATAATAACAATTCCAGTTATCGCTTTTATTGGGTGAACGATACAGCTCGATTTAAATTATTTTTTTTTAAACTGGATTGTTTGGAATGTAGTTTTTATTTGAAATATTTGGTTTCCCATTTTCGATTATAAGATTTAAGTAATAACAAACGGTTGCTTCCTCGCGATGTCTCTTTACCTCTTTACTTTTTAGGCAGTAGCGTTAGCAGAATACAGTTGTTTTATGATTCTGCAGTACTTTCAGTTCATAGATCGTAGATCTTTTGGAATTAGTTCCTTTATTAGTTAAGCCCATTTTTGCTTTTTTTGTGAATTATGAATAAATATTTTCTTGGATCTCTAACTTGTGAACTGATGAATATGGGGACGGAAAGGACGCTACGATCCGACAACTGTGTACGCATAATACATTGCGCTAAGCACCGAAAATGTCTAGTTTCCGTTCGTGTTTATTACTCCATGCTACTACAGCTCCATTGTTGCTTCGTCCGTAGCACATGCAATTCTGAAATTCCTTTAGGCTATTGAATGTTTGCTATCCTTTGAGCTATCCAAAATTATCACTAAGAATATCTAGTGTCTCCCACGTAGTGGTTAAGATGCTATAGATGGCAATAACAGTCGTTGCTAATTTGTGAAATATAATTTAATCCCTTATAAAAATCTTGGTATTGTTAAGACGACAATTGAGCTTGACCAAAACAAGAAAACGGCTTTTAATTTCTGTTTTATGTTTAATGTTCCTTCATTTCCATCGGATTCGTCCGCCGTCATAAGAAACCAATTTCCTCTAATACTTTTCCAGAATTAGGAAATTCTCATTTCGCTCTTAGTAATTTGATGAAGATACGAAATATTCAGAATGTTTATTTTTTCTGCGTTCATTACTATGTTAGGGTTGGCATATTTACTTGTGTATGTATATGCATACGTATGTATATAAGTTTTAATACTCCTCTGCGGCATAAGATGAAGAAAAACGATACCATGAGGGCACAGACGGAACATACGCGAGCTAACCGTGTATACGCGTGTGTATGTGTGTGTATATGTATCGTAAAATGCGCAATCGTTGCGATAAGGGCAGACGCTAACACAAATTCATTATACAGTGTCTAGTATATAAAACAGCGGTCCTGCCATGTATTGTAAATGCAGATGCTTAATTTCATGGAAACACCAACTGGCTCGCTACACGGTTGGGGATAAAAATCAATACTACACAGAAAAGAATATTTTTGCTTATAAGGTTTGAGTAAGAGCGCACGGTCTCAAGAACAATTCGAAACTTGTGCAAGTCCGTCATTCTTTCCGGTCATGTTCAGCGGAACTTCCCCGCACTTACCGCTTATGGATGTTAGTGTTATTATTACTACTATTATTGGCTACCGAAGGCGAAAGATGGGTCAATTTGCTTCAATAAGTTTCGTTCTTCTAGAGGAGGAGGTTAAGGAGCCCTTTTCAAATTGTAGACTTTCAAATACAATGTAAGCTTGCGGGCAAAGATTTTGCGCTAAAGGTAATCTTCAATTGAAAGAATTTTATTATATGTAAATAGTTTATCGCCGAACAAAATAATATGTATACTTTGCTATTTTAAACGATCTATTTGATAAGCTTCACAAAGCAAACAAAATTTTATACAACAGCAATAGCGGACAAGTAATACATTAACAGAAACAAATATAACAAACAAGCAAGTCTAATATTTTATAATCTCACAATTATTGACGCAAGAGGCCGAGGTATAAATGTGATTAGCTCTTGAGTATATTCGCGCGCTTAATATAATTCTTCTGCATTTTGTGCTATAAAATTATTTTACAAATGGATTTTGCAAAGAGCAAGGGAAAAGCTCAATATTATTGTTGTCACACCATTCTCTTACCAATTTGTACATGTGAACTCTACCATCCTTCAAATATAGCATTATTTCTGTATCTGTTACAGAAGGCAACATTTTGTACAGTTTTGTATAGTTGAGTCCGTTGTCTTGCTTCTGTTCCTTGGCAAAGATCACGTTCATGCCAATCAATTCAGTTACAAGTGCTAATTGAAAAGCTCTGTTTTATGGGCTGAACATATCGTTCTGCATCCTAATGGGGTCTTATTCGACCATCAATAGAAGGCTGATAAATTTTCTAGCCTGAAAATATATAATTTTCAAGAGTCTATGATCCTCTACGCGTCATCCAGTAATTGTAACACTATCAGGGAAATTGAATTCTGTTACTACTTTTGCAAGTGGCAAACGGATTTTCATTTACACAATTTATTAAGTTCCTTTTCCTACCTGGACCAGGAGTCCTTGTAACGGATCCTTCAATTTCCCTTTTTTTTTATTCTAAGAACTGTGCCAGGAGCAAATCTAAATTCTCCAGTTACAAATCAACATCTCCATTCGCTTTTCAATTTTGTAGCAGTTCTTGCCTCGTCTACACTGTTTGTTTAAAGTAGTTCGGTCACCTAACAATTGATAGTGACGAATAAATTTCATAAATTCTGACGAGTATTCAACATTACATTGGCAAAACGATGTTGCAACTTTCTTGGCCGCTAGTAGGTAGACAGAGGATTTCGCCTGCAAAATTTAGCTCTGTAAAGCATGCGCTTTGCTTGCACAGTGATAATTCCGAAAATTGACGAAATATCAAAAGATACCGCAGTAATTTATATTATTTTACATATGTTCATAACAATGTTTATGTCAATAATTCGCCAGAAGAAGCAAGTATAGACTGCAAAACTTGTGAAAAATTATGAACCAAATGCAGGTTGAATAGCCTATGTTGGGATTGTGTACAGGCACTGCACCAAATTTTTCCTTATAAAAGTTAAGCACTAATTTAGTAGCCTTGTAGTAAGAAATAGACAAGGAAATCATGAAAAATTAAGATGTGAAGAAGTAGTCAGATACATGAGTCATATAGACAGCAATCTCTATCAGAAAAACATTCAAGATTGGCTGTGAGGAACAACCAAAAAATCTATAGACTTTTTTACTTATAGTACTTATGGTAATTAATTCCTCAGAAAAATCTTCAAATCAGTACTTATGCGAAATGTTATAAAACATTAAATAACGAGCTAAGTAAAAAAAAAAGAAACTAAAAACAGAATTATTTATTTCATGGAAAATTATACTTGGCAACATGTATATTGATCTAAGTCCTTGCAAAAAGTAGATTTATTGGCGCAAATTTTTTCTAAAAATAATCTAAATAAATAAAAGGCAGCCAAATACTCTGTTCCACATAATTTAGTCCCATTAAAACTACTAGAAAGAATCCATTATCCGATATAAGCACGATTTCATGGAGCACCAAAAATATCATAATTTTGAGAAAATAGCAACTTATTTCATTAACCCTAAATTATTTCGAGCTCAAGAAATAGCCACTAATAAGAAAAAGAAACATTATTTTACATCACATGAAAGGTATGGACTTTGTATTTATTCATGCACATCATTCATTAAATCTACATTTCCAAGATGAATAAATATAACCGCTCAAAGAAAAAAAATTGTGGCCATAAATTTCTTTCAAGAAACGAAACTTAAGGTCACTTGGACCGTTACCAATATTCTCACTTTAGTTGACGTTCTAAATAGTTTATACTCTTTTTCGTATAGGTATCATGTAAACTAGAAGAATGGTATTTTTCTTCGCTTTTCCGGCGTAATTAAATTTCATTTCGATTCTACCTGCAGGCACCAACGATCTAAGTATCTAAAGAAATTCGTTGCGTCTGCGTTCTCGAGCGCAGATGGTTGCGCGCCTGCCCTGCAAACGGGAGTTATATGTTCGAAACGATACCGTTGAAAAAGCCGAGAAAAACAGTGGCTAACGAAAACAAATATATTAGGTAAATGTAAGCCAAACCTTATTTATATTATAAAATTCAGTGGCTTTATTCCGCCGAGTAATTAAATACGGAAAAAAGAATTAATACTTCATTTACAGCATAGACTTTCGCAGCTATTTTCTATTGAAGCAAGTTGCTCTATTTGTTGGATACATGCACTTGCCAATTTAGTTGAACAGCGAAATCCGACAAAACCACTTCAATGACACCATTTGCTATAAACTCAAAACATGATTCTTCAAATTTAGACATTTTCGTTTGAATTATTTTTGACTTGACGAAGAAATTATAAAACGGTTGACATTGAAACATGAAAATAATCTAACTAAGTAAGTTGGCAACTTGTAATAGAGCGAGCTTTAGAATTGGCTACTTGAGAATTAATTGCAAATACAAAATTATCTTGGTAGAGGGTATAATTTAGCCTTTTGTATGAATAATTATCAAAGTAATAGTGAAATTCAATTTCTTTTGTAATAGTATGACCATAATAGCTTCCTTCCAAATAATCTTCCTGTAATTATCAAAATAATCTGGAAGACCGTCTGCTTAGTGTGCATAAAACGCACTTATTTTCAGTAAAATGTAGAACACAATGAAGTTGGTCTAAAGTTAATTATTTAAGACGACAAGTCCTAGTTTATAACTTGAGCGTTGATGTTCATATGATTTTTATCCAGAAGCTCATATGTAACTTGCTGCCTGCTTTTTAAAAAAAAATTCTTGTCTATATTATTTGTGTACTGCTCCAGTTACGTTGTAAAACGAAAAATGAGTGAGTAGACTGTAAAATTTGGCGGTGACAAACATCGGCGTGCTTTTTCTCCACTTCATAATTAACCGTACTCACATAACGCGCGCTGCAGAACCCAAAAATTCACATGAGCGATTAAATTTCATTATACCTGCCTCGAAAGTAGCTCTACGACGACAAAGAGAAAAGGGTATATACAATATATACAACCGAACTCTAAATCAGTTCGTTAGAAACTGCATTGTTCAAAGTCTATCCGAAATTCATCCGCAAAAGGACAATTTCTTATCAAAACGGCTATAACTCAAGCAAGTATTGCCGCAACTCTATTCGTACAGCGCTCCGAATAGGAGAGCAGTACTTGGCTGATCAACAATAGGAGCGCTGTTACCTTTTAAACCCCTAAAGACGATCCCTTAGGAAATTTTAACCATCTAAATGCCTGGTATTGTATAGAGGGTGAACGGGGTATACTTTCGCACCCCACAATCTAAATAGCTCATATACCTTCGATGTTATGATCGTTATACTTATGTGAAAACATTGTACGGAACGCGAAGAGAACCAGTTAAAAGTTTAGAAAGAGACAGATGATCGAGTTCTTTCTGTATATAAGTTACTTGGAATATTTGAAAACATTGTAACCAAATATTGAGGTACAACGGATACAAATTTCTCAAGTGGATTCTCCAAAAATTAGCCAGGGTTTATGCGTCTTTTAAGTACTAATATACTCAATTGACGACGCATGGTCCATCAGCATATATACTCAAACGAATTATGCACTAAATAGCTGCGCAAGCAAGCATGTCAAGCTTACAATTAGAAAATTTTAACAATGTTATTTTTATAGTCCCACAGTTCAACGGTTAGAGCAATTGTATATGATGTTATAATAACTCGTTTCCGGTTTATGTGTGTAAATACATGTTTTCTACTGTGTAGTGTCGATGTATTCAATGTGTTTTGGTATCATGGCTCGCCTGGTTGAGCCTTCTATTAAATTATGTTTGATTCTTTCACGTTGTAAAATGTATAACTCTGTAACACACTATTTAATATGTTGCCGTAATAATAGCGTTAGAATTTGATAATGACCCAGAACAAATTCATTAGTACATATATATTTTTTTTAAGGTTAAACCAGCGATTATCTATAGACTATTTGATGCTATCCTTTAAATAGTTTGAATACATAGAGAAATCAAAACAATAATAGTAACAATAATGACGCTTTTGCAGGGAGTACTGAAATATTAAGTTAAATAGTAGGGTCTTACTAAAAATTTGCAGTTACTATTAACATTAAAGTCAAATTAAACAAAATTTAGTTGCTAAAAAAGAGATTCAAAATTAATTAGATCAAAGAAATAATAATATAGCGTTCCCAAATTTTTAATTAATTTTAATTTAAGTCCTACCGATAGATAAATATTTTTCAAAGTTTTAGTAATAATAACAATTCGGACAAGTCAATAAGAGAACAAAATAAGATTGAATAACGGTAAACACTTTCATCTAGATTATAATACTGTGCCTTCTCTAGTAAGATTTTCTTTATATCCATTTTAAACTTATAATTTAAATTTCTAGCGATTGCAGGGAGCTTATCAAACGTCTTTGGTGCAAGATATTCCAAAGTGGTTTGAGTTTTGGACAATCTTTTACCATTTTTATTACCATATGTGCGAGCGTTATAAATTGTAATGATTGATAGGAGTTAATATTACGTTTGACGGGTAATAAGCATTGAAGAATATGTAAAAATAGAAAGGTAATAATTCCTAACATAATGAATGCCACTCTGCATTTGTCTCTAAAACCTAAACCTGCCATAACCCCAATTTCAAAATAACTTTGCCTAAAGAAAGCTCTTCCGAGCTTCAATCCTGGGTACATTGTAAAATCTACTCCAAAGTTTTCTTTTTCTCTTCAAATTTCTTCGTAGTTATCTTCTTTCTTAAAACACCCAGAAACACCTATGTACTTTACTGTTCAATACACTTTCAAGCTTATTTGAGTGAAATTTTCCATCTTAAATCACATTTTATACAATTTGATTTTTCTAATCCGCATTATTTTCGCTTGTTTTTCAAATCCAGTGTTCACTATTCAATTAACTACAGTAACTACCGATACGAGCATAAAAAACGCTTGAATTTCCACATCGACACAAGCACGATAAAAACACCATGGTTTGGAATGCTGTAGAATTAGTTGCACAAACACTAAATGCATTTAATAAATTTTATAGAAAGGAATGTAATTACGTAAAATGATGCGAAATTTTGATTAATCCAATACAAACAAAAATAAATTAGGGAAATTTCAAGGGACGGGCCACTCTCGCAAACTTGCCACAGCATATAATAAAATAAAAGTACAGTAATAGACTCAAATAACGAAACATTTTCTTATGCGTTTATAAAAGCCACAATATATTGGTCGATAAATGCATACAAAATATTGAAGGCGTAGAATAAAATAAAATTGAAATAATTATAAAACTTTATTGCACACTTCAAAGTTACTTCAAACTTAAAACCTTCGTCTCATTTGTTTAACTTCAGATTTGATATTGTAAACTTTTACGCGATAAGTTCTCCATTATTCCGTACAATTTCCTATTTCTCTGGATGCAGTGATTACGATCAAGTAATTTTATCTATAAGGCGAGTAGGAGTAAATGTCATGTAAAATTCTAATGGTTGAAGAAACAAATCCCTAATGTATTGGCAGTGTTATACCCGTACTGTTCTTAACCTTTTGGGCTGGTTAAATTTCGTTAAGGAGAGACAAAAGTCACATGTTTCTCGGAAACCTCGTTATTGTAAGTAGTAAATGTAAAAATGTTACGCTGCTTCTATGTACCTCTTTCTCTTATTTGCAAAAGCTTGATCAACTTAGTTGCAATATCATTTAATAAATATTTCAGGGTAATTTCCATGCATGCGATCAAAGATGACTGTTATACATAGGTAGGTAGCTTTCTTAAAAGATCTATAGGATATCTCTACAATCCTAAGTGATACTAACATTCAATATAAGCGTTTTGTTCATTATTGGCCAATATTACAATTATTAAATTATTATGCTTACTAAAAGCCAATGCTTGTGGGTGGTGATAATAATAATAATAATTTAGCAATAATGATTTTAAATAAATTTAATAAATAAACGTTTCTTGAAACTATCACTCATAAGTTTAGGTAGTTATTTCATTATTAGAAAACTATTTAGGTGTACGTAATATTCACAACTCTCACTTATTTTTAACAATTTTAAGTCAATTTATCGTTTATTATTACGCTTAATTATGCATTTTTGCTTTATATAATTAATTAGTTTTACTTAATTACCTTAGAATGCACCAATTATTTGCCGAAATCACCTTGGGTAATGCATCAAAATAATTTTATTTGATAGTCTCATATTTTGAGTTATTTTCGTTCGTTTATATGTCTTTAAATCTATATTATGCAATTGTAACGAATTACGAGACTCGGGCCATCATACTACACAGACAAAAATTTATACTTGAAATAAATAAATCATATGTTAAATTACGATAAATTAATAATTTATATATGTATATATTAACATATCTTAAACCCAACAATAATTTTTGTTAGAGCAACTACACATTTTATTAGATTAAATAAACGTGTTGTAATTCTCAACATAAGCTGTTCTTATCGCTAAAATACAACGCTTTTCTCTGTGAGATACTTCGAAAGGTCGCCTGCTATCAACGATATCTTTTTAATTAACCATCGTTTTTACACTTACAACGATTCTATTGAAATGTTTTAACATGTTAATATGTTCTTTATATTTTCAATTATTTATTGTCTATTCACCTGTCCAATATCTATCAGATCTAACGGATGTCGTCCTAGATATATGTTTAGCTACATACGTAAAGCCCCCCTCCAAAATCTAAGAGTGGTTGATTAGTAGAAATTTGTTATCAAATATATTAAATACGCACTCACTGCAATAAAGCATTAAGGTGAAACTGAATCGGTTTCCTAAGGCTCAAAATTTTACTAAAACCTACATACGATGTTCTTAAACGTTGCACTACATTTTTCGAATGGACACAACTTTTTTGTGTACTTTGTATGATTGCATATTCCTGTATTCAACAGCTTGTAACATACAGCTTTAAGATCAGTAAAAACAATACACGCGTAATTCTGTGTTTGCAGCGTTGAAACATCTTCAACTTTCATGTATACTTCTGCAAGAGTTCTAATAACACCCCGATGTGTTGGGAACAATATTAAAAAGCAAGACAATCAAGTAAGTGGCTACAGACTAACTACACATGAACCTATAGCGTATCTAAACTGGTTAAGAAACAGAAGAAATTTTAAGTGAACATGCAGGATAAGAATTGAGAAGACAATAATGATTTCAATATCGCCTATATTATTTCTATAAACATCACGCAAAGCAAACACAAGGAACAACTATTAAATTGAACATTTTCAAAGGTAATTTGCCGTTAGAAAGCCTGGCCGTGAGTAACTTTTCATAATTTAAGGTAATTAGATTAAAAAAAGAACCTGCTACAACACATAGAAACACATAAAATGACTTGTATCGTTATTTTTGTTCTTCTTTAGAAAAAAAAAAAAAAAACGATAAAGGTTGATGTATAAGAGAATAGATGTTTATTTCAAAGGTCAAATCAAGAGAAAAGATCGCTTTCACAGTGCAACTTCTAAGAGAACTACCTGCCATCATACGTTTCGGTATAGACACCTAAATAAATAAAAGAAATAATTCTGTAGACTTAGAACAGCAAAATTAAATTTTAGATTATTAACTAAGTGATGCAAGTAATAAAGGAAGATTACCTTTAATTCTTTGCCAGTGTAACATTCCTTAGTTTCCATCAATTGTTGTTGCTGCAGTCGTTGTATGTTTTGAACAGATACATTTATCGTTTTTAATCGTATGAATTGATGTGTTTTTTATTACGTGTTAATTTGCATAAGCTTTTATTTTTTATCACTGAGAATTTAAAGGAACCTAAAGGTAAAAGGGGAAAATAAAAAAATAAGTTTACACGCCATACACGAACCGATTAAAAAGAAGCTTGAATTATTTTCTGGTTACAGCAATTAAGATTTTCCATCATTTTAATACGAAATACATTGTAAGAAATTATTTCTGCAACAGATCTATTATACATGACTGCTATCTCATTCCTAAACAGGTACAAAATAGATAGAAACAAATGTCGATTAAAGTTTTACAGCAAGCCTATTTACAACTTTTATACGCTTCCAACACTTTTATGTACTTATACACATGCTGTAGTGTACTCGCACACGAGCTATTAGATTCCTAAAACCTATTTCATTGCGTGTCACTACAGGCTTTCGCGGTAGGTGTCAAAGTTATCGTACAGCCAAGTTTGATAGAGGTTGAAGCGCGCCAAACGGTCTAGCCAAGCACCCAACTTTCGAGCAGAATTTATCAGGTCCAGCAAAACGGCTAAACACTGCGTGATCTCGCGTTTGAATGCATGCGAGTTATGTGTTAAAATCAACGTCACGGGGTTATTCGTATATTTCTGGGGTTGATTTCGTAATACACCCACGTTTCTTTTTCGATTTTTCTAATTTTAGTTTTAGAAATGCGATTTAGAATAGCGATTTCGTTCGTCAAAAAAGCCGAACAAACTGCACTTTATATTCGGAAATGAGCACACAGAATTGGCACTTGATGTTTGGATGCGCTTAGCAACTTTTCACGTGATTAAGTCTACGAAACCGTATAACACATGGTATCTTTGAAGACGTAGCTGTAACCAGAGAATAAACGCGGCCAATAGGAAAAACAATTAAAAGGAAAATATAAATAAAAAAGAAATAAAAAGGGAAAACAAACAACACATGAGTATTAAATATCTTATATAGCTATATGACAAAAACGGAAAACTAATGAACGACGACAGACTGACCCGAAACAAACGGTAATTACTGAAAAACTGATTGCTAAGCGTCGTATTGAGACGCCGACGCTCTTCTGGCGCCGAACATAGCGCCGTACGAGTAGTTAGCACGCCTGCCGGATTTGCATGGCGCTACTGCACACCCCTACCTTGCTGACAGTGATAGAAGATACGCGACGCCCACGCGTCGGACAAGGACGAAGCGACGGTCGACCCCGCATTTTACTTTTTAGAATTTCCAAGTCGCTCTCGCAGCGCTCGCGAGGGTGGGGGTGGTAGATTTTTAAAGGAAAAACGCGGTATATGGCAACAGAATCGCATATACGAGTACTACTACATACAACTCGAAAAAAGGAAACATCCCAAAAGATATTCTCTCCCTGAATAAGGTTTTAATTTTGAAATTTTTAATCCTCACCTACCCGAGAGAAAGAATTAGTTTTAGTGTTTTTTTAACGCGACGTTCGAGAAGCGCCGTGCAAGAGCGAAAGAGAGAGATAAAAGGAAAGACGTACATTTCATTAAGGACGAAGGAGGAATGAAATTACATGCCTCGTATAAGAGAAACTAAGACGAAGTACTTCGCGTTGATAAGGAGCGATGTATCGAGCTTCGAGGAAGCGGAACGGAGACGGCGTCCAGCGGTAATTTGCTAGCGCTAGAAGGAGCGCGCAATATGCAAGTTAATTAATCGGTAAAGTAATGAGAATAGGGCGCATGCGCCCGAAGAGACGGCGTTTCGCTCGCTTGATAGAGAGAGGGTGAGAGAGCGTATACGCGGAGGGGTAGTAGCAGTCATCAACGCCAGCGCAGATTAGAAGTACAGTCTATGCAAAAAAAGCGGCGAAAAGTCTGACGATCCAAAGGAAGGGGAGCGGAGAGGGTAGCGAAGGAGAGACGGGGGATAGCCTCGTACTTTTAATAACCCACCACTCGCTATGTACCCTGTATACGAACGATGTAAAGTTATGTAACATATTGCATCGTGAAAGGCGATGGAAGACGAAGAAAAAAGAAACTTCCATGTATGGTGGTATATCGGCTACAGGGTGGCAAAACACGAGAGAATTTTCGACCCTGTGCGGCTATGAATGATTGACGCCATTCAAGCGGCTAACACCTGTTTCCTCTTGCTCACTATCGACTACTGTATATTTTTTCCTAGTTCGTCCGAGCATATAAACCTAATACAACATGCACATATGCGATGTTCCGTCATGATTGTAACTGTATTTTTCTTTAAAAAAAAGTTATTTAGTATATTTATTGATGATTTCTCGATTATTTAAACTTAGGATATTAAAGGATGTCGAGTTGTTGTTGCACTATCGTCATAACCTTTCTTCATCAAATTTTCGTGGCGCAAATACTACAAAATCTAAACCATTGGCGGGATGCGATGAAAGACAAAAATAAACACTCGTATTTAATCAAAAAATGGCAATACGTGCACTCATGCTTCAGACACTTTTTTGTTTA
>LR737385.1:4090196-4143474 GCA_902655005.2 Marronus borbonicus | reverse complement strand
TAATTAACTGTTTTTAGAGTCAAAATAAGTGAAGCTGAAAATAAATAAAATAAGTGAAAACAAATGAATTTGCTTTTGCTTATAAGGATACTAAATGATTTCAAATCGCAAATTCTTAAAGCTTAATATATTATATAGCTTTATAATGTCCACAGATATATCACAAATATATCATTAAATCTTCTAAAGAAAAATTGTAACCAGAACTATTAGTTACAAACAGTTATTGAAAGCAACATTTTAAACTATTTATTTACAAAACGTGATAAAACATCAAAATAAATAATGGTTTGCATAATTGTAGTGTCAAATTTATATTAATAATCAATCTGTTTCTTATTTGATTCAAATAATTTGCCATAGGCGCATCTTCACAATTTTGCCGCCCTACCTCAACAAATGTATTCTGCAGGACGGCACTAGAATGTAGCGTGAATAAAACTTAGTTGATTGTGAGCAACCAAAATCAAACCAAATTAATTAAAATGTAAGGAATCCACCCTTATTGTATGAAAAATGATCGCAAACATTTAAAGCCGGCAAAAGCGCTAAAACTAATGAGAATATTATCAGTATACCGCGCAAAACCTAGGTTTCAAACAAGACTTCAAGCTTACAGATAATTTTTCCGTATAAACAAAGAAAAGCAAATCTGTGTTTAATAGCATCAAGATCTAAATAATCTATTAGAAAACTTACAAGGTATTTGTTACGATAATTCACTGGGATTCTTTTCATTCTCCCGTGGCTGTCAGCTCTGAGCGAGAACTCAAAAACTTTCTTCTTCTGGAATCTCGCAGGTATCAGCAACTAAACTAAACCTTAAATAATAATTTGAACACTAAACAAATGAAAAACTATTCTGTGATTATCCTTTTTCCACTAAAGTAGAACTTTTTAAGGTTCGCACATATCGTTCTGCTATTTCTCGGGATGCGATGCACTTACACACAAAATTTAAAATTTCATTCGCACAAGAATCTTATAAGAATTCTCTTTATTAACTCTGATATAAGGATTATCTCGTAGGATTACAGCTTTATTTACAACACTATGTAAAGGGATTTTACGTATTATTTAGTTATTGCTAGAACGTTAGGATTTAGTTTATTATGCACTAATAAATTTAATAATCATCTATTTTGCTGTCATTGTTTATATATTTAGGGGTCTGTAGGATGCGATGAATAAGAATATATACATCAGATGGATACGACACAGTGTAAACAGTATAAAAAAACACAATATTTATGCTTGACACGCTATGAATGTGAAACTCAAACGTCCGCGTGTTCTCACCCGTCCGCTATCCATGACCAGTCGAGATGTTCTGACCATCAGTGCAACGCTGACCAAGAGAGGGGGCGTAATTACACACGGAGGGGGGGTTCCATGTGCGCTAACAGCATACTTAGCATATCGCCTAATGACCACCTCTTCGATTATCAAATGTAAAATGAACGATATAGGCCCGATAGAAGGATGAGGACATTTGTATACACACATTCACATAGACGTACACGCACACATTACGTATTGGATATGAATGACGGAAATAATCTAGAAGATATCTAGTAGGCATCGATACCAAACACGTGATCGCGTTTGTTTATTTATTCTACAGCGAGGAAAATATGATAGTACGGCTTTTATTCATTTTTCGCGCCGTAAATAGGTATAATTGAGTGATGTTACGTCAGGATTGTCAATTGTTCGGCGTGATGCGGAGTGCCCCAAGGGTCCGTCATATACGTTTCGCACTATAAATAAACCTGATTAAATTACTACCGATTTTAAATAAAGATTTTAACAGTTAGTCGCCCGGAAAAAAACTTTTCAGTTGAGAAATACAGCTTCGAAGTCTTTCAAAGAATTATGAGTATACCCATACATTTATATACATACGTATCAATATAATCTAAACTATTTTCATTCACGATTTCCGTTCGTATTATAAAAGTAATGCTTCGGCAACGGCAAAATACACAAAATATTGCCATTAACAAATACGCACGTGTTGCCGCCATAGGTAATAAACCGCAATTTTTATTATGTAAGAACAAATTGTTGACACGTATCGCGGGAGTATGTAAATAAACCTATTCAGTAACGAGTTGGAAATAGCTCTATAAAATGAGTCAGGTGATTTTTCGTTTATTATTAATTTTTATTTCCTCGCAAAGAACGCGTGTTGCGAAATTAGATTTTTTTCCGGAAAATCATGAAGGTTTTTAATAGCTAGTGAGCAACAATGAGCGCCAAAACTGTTTTAACCGGTTATTATTGAATAGTTATAGTGTACGTGCACGTATGACACGTACAACTATAAAAAGGTTTCCACCACCAAAACAACCTACTGAAAGGTAAAAAGGCTATTCTAAAAATTTTGTATTTTTTTAAAGTAGTCCCTTTCAAAGGTTTATCCTCTCAATCCACTTCTCAAAACATTGCAAACTTAATTCTTGTGGCAACTCTTGAAAATTGTGAGGAAATCCTTCCTCGTTGGTCCTACAAGTCTGCTACGATAAAAAAAAGGTAATCATTTCTTTATTAACACTATTCTTTTAACTTCTTCCTCATCACTCTGCATCCCGAACTTGGCTAATATAACTACTCTCTTCTTATTAGAAGAATTAGAACAATTAGAAAACGGTTAGCTGAAAGCTTTTCTAATCGCACAGATGAAATTGTGTAAGAATTTTGTCGCTGTTTTAAATACTTGCCAGAGGCATTTTAACAGTTTTTAAGTTAATAGCTGCATGAAGATATTTAAAGAAGCTTTATCATTTTTACCTGTGAGATTCTTCTTCTTCGTTGATTTAAACTATTTCTATTTCATGGGTAGCAATTACAGTCATCGCAAGAATTGAAAATCCATTAATTGATCAAATTTTATAACGAAGAGAGAGTAAATAAGATTTAATGATACCTCTGCTGTTGGTTTCAATGTCTTGACCTTAGAAAGTGCATCACTTGTAACAAAATGTAACGAACAAAATGTTGTCAGCAACTGCTCTAATCTTTATAGTTTTATCAACCTTCTTCCTAAGATAAAGATTTCACGGAATGATGTAGTTTTACATAACCTGCTTTAAAAATAAATGTTATATACAAGAAAAATAAAATGGAACGTGCTGCACCCAAATTTTGGTTTCATATGAAAGGCAACTGCAAGTTTTCGATAACAATGTAAGTAAATATTTATGACAATTGGATTTATGGTCAATAATTATTTTGTGAAGATTTCCAATTACTGCTATTACTTGAACTTGAATAATATGTCTTTTCTGGAAAAAGATACAGTTTACTAAAGTCCTCGTTTCAGTTTACAAAAGAAATTGATATACATCATCCTAAGCAGATACTTCTAAATAATGACAAAACATCCCAAATTTAATTTACCTACATATACATTAGCTATACTAACTAGGCAAGTATGTATAACATCTTCTAGACGGGGCCAGAACACGCTATCCTATTTGAAATGGAAACTAAGTAGCTAACGCCACTATATGCTTAAACGTTTAACGTGGCGTTGTTACTTAAATACGAAAATATAATATTTATATAAGCATGTTTGTTGTGGGCAGGTTGTCACCCTAGCAAGTTAGCGCCTGTTTGCTGGCACCGGCTGATGCTCCTGCTCTATCAGCTATGGGGAGATGCATCCATCACAATAAACGCTACAAGCCACCACTACTGGAATCCATATCTATTACCAGACAAGAAGAGAGGCACCAAAAAATGATTATGGGCTTTTCACTTCAAGCATGTCGTGTGCTACTCGTTCTGATCATATGCATAATGCATAGATACGTGTATTTGTTAAATGTAAATTTTATGGACGAATTGTTATGTAAAACGGGATTTATTATTATAAGTGGCACGCATATGGCATACGGATTTGAGTTTTCGTTAGGTATGGGGTGGTTAGATTTGAGTCGATAATATTCCTTAAATTATGGAAAAATTTCAGCTATCTTAGAATTGTTAGATAAATAATATTTAATGTGCACTTGTACAAATAAAAATCTGTATACACACAAGTTAGGAAATAATTTCTATCGAAGAGTAGGATTGATAGGAAACGAGGCAGTTATTTCAGAATGCTAGATTTTAATGTTGAAGGTGTGGAAAAATAGGTGAAATAAATTGTTCGAGGAATAACCTGTTCGACTATAATGCAAGACATTTTTCGATTTCCGACCTAGCACAATTCATGAGTAAAGGTCAAAAGTTATCAAAAATCATCGAGCGTAGCTCAAACAGCAAATTGCTTAGCCAACCATTTCTATCACTCCATTTAATTAAGTAAATTTTTCTAATAATTCTTCTCCATTCCAAAATACATTCGTTTCTATTAGAACGGATTAGGAATACAATTTATCCATGATTCTGTTTGTATAGATATCAATTGCGACATTATATAAGAATTTGCAATTCGTTTGGCATAAATCCTGTTCGTTAGAATGCGTGACCATGGAATTAATTACTTTGTTTGATTTGGTGACTGTATTTAACTCAAACATAGAATAGATTTTCAGTGGCTAAACTACAATTATTGTTTAGCACTATTGTTAACACTTTGAAGGTAACCAGCAAGAGATTATACCACATTTTTATTTAAATTTATGAGAATAAATATGGCTAATAGTGATTCATGAAGTTACTTCAGTTACTAGCACCATAAGATGCTTGCCTGATCGTTATATGTGTAATTGTGAATTAAATATTTAAATGGTAAATTGGCAAGTTAATCTCTAATTAACTTATTTTTGTGTCGTCACCAATTATACTAAATTAATTCATGATTAAAGCTAAATATCAGTTTGATATCTGCTAATATTGACGTAAAGAAAAAGTAAAATGCCATTTACGTGAATGTAACAAAAATTCCTTAAAATAGAACAGATAATCATATAAGTATAGTCGTTGACACACCTTAACCTATTCTTGTTCGGCCCGGTGCCATTTTAATTCTAGTTAATCACATATTAAGTACAAATATAAATAGTAATTAATTTAATCTTTGATTAAATTTTATTTGGAGATTAGCTTAATTCAGAATTAATTCTGGAAGCTGTTTTTTATAGAATGATTTATTTAAGTAAAATAAATCATTCTATAAATGAAGGGAAAATATTCCCATAAAATCAAACATTCGCCAAAATACAAACCATAAAACCCCTCCAATTTCTACGATCTCTGCGCCAACGTCCGCTACATCTTATATCACTAACCTTTTAGAAACTTAAACGTTGACGATATTACGTCACTATCTAACACCGTAAAAAGGTATTTTGCCACACGACTTCGTGTTTTATTTCCAATTACGAGCTACAACAGTTAGGTTATTTCGTATAAATCGTGTTCATTATGGTAGCTCTCCCGCATATAAAACCATCTCGTTTGGACTCACTTTGAAAGTAGTTATATGAATAATCAGTTGCGCGAGGCAGGTAGGTGAAGTGATTGTCATAATAGTTCAGCCTAATTAGGCTGTAAATTGTTATAAGTTGATGTAGTTGTCTAGTGTTACATGATATTCTCATATAATATTAAATCTTGACGGGAAAGCATCTTAAAAAGACATAGCGTTTGACAATATGCTCGGAATTTTGGATTTAAGCTACACAAATATTGTATGAAGCATAGATGTGATCGGAAAAAATCAATCTTTTTTTCTTCTTATGCATAACTAATCGAATTTTTACTTATCCGTTTGAATCTTCTGTAATAGATTTTCTGAAAATTAAAAAATTCAATATAGGCTTAACTGGCGTTAAAATAAGGTAATGCGAAATTAGCGTAAGAATTAATTCGAAATTTTGCACTAATTATGTCGATATATTGACAGCTGACAAAATAACATAACCTAAATTTAATAGTATTCCACTGTGGAGTATCCCGTTTTATCGTAACCTCGAAAGTGTGGATTTAGGTAGACATTACAGCTTTACCATTATCTGCACTCCGATTGGTTGATTGAATTGATCCAGCACCGTAATAGTGTAAAAATTTGACATTTGCATACTTTTGCACTATACTAACTCTTAAATTCTTCGTAAATTGTGCAAAAGCTTTGGCACTACGGCTTAATTCTTACACTGATTTTTGATTATCTTATGTGAACGTAGCTTAAGGGACTACTATACATATTAATGTGAAGTATACAATGAATATTTATTTAAAGCCATCCCTGGCACAAAATACTGTTCCATTGGTACTCAATGCAGGTAAATGAAACATATATAGCACAATTAAATAAGTATCTTCTCATACTAACTTGATTTTTCATTTTAATTTAACGTTTTTGTGACTGCCAGTGAATAGAAAGACTAGATTACAAAATATGCAAACTAACTAGAATAACGTGACAACCCTGTTCGGAGAGGACGTTTTAACAGGGGTGGCAAAGTATTACTAGTTACTACAAAGTGGTCACGTGATTGGTCATAAATCATAAATTATGTTGCACTTTATGCCTTATGAAGTTTAAATTCAGTGATTAAATTAGTGCTTGTTATGGAGGCAAGTGTACATAGTTAGCATACGATAGATGTTTTAGCTTTTATTTATTCACATACTTGACAATAAGGAACAATTAAAGCTTTCCCCAAAAGAAGAGTTTGTGTTGCAACTGCGAATAACAACGCAAACTAATCTTCCAGGAAAAGCTGCAATTACAAAAACTATTTCAATTAACACAATAATGACTTTAATCACCGCTAAAATCAATGTTTGTTAAATTATTGATTTTTCTACTCTGACAAATGACTCTGCGCATTATTACCTGTACAATCTTCAGTTCCTATGTTTGAAATAATATATTTTAAAAAGACAAGGAAAATTCTCGAGAAAGCTACGTGTTTAAATTTGTCAATATTTTTTTTATGTAAGTGGGACTTGTATAAACGCTTTCTTGAATTTAAACAGCCGGAAAAAAATGTATATTGTAAAATTGTGACAGACTGGAAAACGGGGAAATACGAATATTTACGTTATAGTATGTGTCTGTCTGTAGAGGAATATTATTTTTAGTAGGTAGTCCCAGAGAAGAAAAATGAGACGTGCCCCTCACTACGAACACATCATTTACCTACCGTTTCCCCAATAGTTCCACTTTTCGAGTGAATCGATGACGTACAGAAATTAAATTTATTTCCGCGAGAATACCGTATTTATATATACGTTCATACAACATCGTTATAGACAACGAGACGATGTTGTGTCAGACGCGAATATAGCGGCGGTCTAAGTACATTACGGCATGGTTTATGTCCAAGTACGTCCATCCAATACCTCGTCCGGCTGATGCGTATAGATGTATGTATAAGTATAGAAATTTGAGCGGACATATTCACTGTTCGAAGTGTCTAAGCAGCATCAAGGCAGAGAATATGCCTCATCCTTGTCCAGGTTGTATTCGTGTGTAAAAGAGTAAGCGTATGAGAGAAGTATGTAGAGTAGATACCGTGGCCCGCTCGCTAAAAGAGTAGAGGCAGCAGCAAGCAGCCAACATCTCGACGAAACAGATGGATATTCCCCGTGTGGAGCAGCGTGTGCCGAGCGGGTTGCAGGGTATAACCGGAGCCGGGCAAAAGTGTACAGGCCCGAAGTGGGGGAGCATTTGCATACCGGTAGGTGACAAGTCGCGGTAGGCGTGGCCCATTCGGCCAATCGTAGCTGCTCGCTCGTTGGCATTGTTGGTGCAAGAGACCGAACCTGCATGGTTCCGAACCCGCGGGTTCTTTCGGAGCTGGGCTGTCTTGCTGCCACCCACACATCCAAGTCACATATACACACATCTATACCATACACTGTTTTTTCTTCTCTTCATTTCGTTCGCTATCTCTTTCCCTGGAGATCTTTAAGAAACACTTTAGATTAGTAAAGGGTATACACGTCCTTAAAGTACTTGAAAAAGGGGAGGAAAATAGCGATAAAATGCGTTAATTTAAATAATTGGTTTTCATAATTTATTGAAAGATTATCGGAAACTAGATGCAACTGGGGCATTCTAAACATGCTACCGAGAAGCAATATATAGCAGATTCATTAATAAACAATTTACACATATCAAGCTTTCTGTATGAGTCTGGATGCAGCAAAGTAAATCGACATGAAAAATGTTGTTCTTAATTTATTGGTGTATTGGCAACTCCTCAAATTTGTAATTTAATACAATAGAAATTCTTCCAAAATTAAGATATCAATTAATCTACCTATCTAATTACTAATTTCTAAGATTCCGTAATTACTTATATGTTGAGAATATAAAATAAAAGATATCTTTACGTCAGATTTGAAGGTCTTTGCAGACCGTGTTAGGTCAACTATGCTGTTTCCTAATACCTCCTCAGTTGAATATGAATAATACAGTTCTTTCGAGAGAATCAACCATTGAAGAACCTTACAAAATAAACCTGCGAAATATATAAATAATCATTACTACTCATTCTAGCTTATAGAAATGATTCTTTAGATACATATGTAAAACACAGAAATAAATTAAAACTCAAATGAAAAGAAGAAATATTTAATTACGGAAAATCGATACGGTTCTGGAGATACCAAATCCTCGACCAAAACAAAACCATCAGTTAATGGCGATTGTGTGTCCCACATCAACTATTTCAGCTAAATAATTATCCGTACACAAGCATTTTATTTTAATTTAAAATGTAAAATATTTTTTTTTGTTAAATTCTCTTTCTCAAACAACTGCTTCTTAAGACTGGCATCTATATTTAAGTTTACAAATTAACAAAATTTGCAAAAATTAGAGCAAATAGAAAACCACGTACGATGAATGTTAGTTGTTGTGCGGATAGTTTTTGGTTTTTGTTAAATATCCATCTGATGAAGTTACAGAGGAGAGACGTTGTTCCTGTAATTTTCATGTTGACAATAGTAAATACACAGAAAAATATTAGAGATTATACAATGTCATTCAAAAAACCCTCACCATACATGGAAGTGTTATTTGTTAATCGAATAGAGATAAACTTAATGTTCGCTTATGTTAAGTGAGATACGCCCGAAGAATCAAGTAACTAGTGTAACTACCATATCTGCCATTTCTTTTCAGAAAATTACAAAACACAGCATTATGCTTCAAATGTTTTATAAATGTTAAAAAAAATTAAGATCCTATTAGAACTTTGCAGATATTTGTAACATGAAATCGATAGTAAAAATTTCCAGTTTGGAAAAATAACATGCAAATTTCCCTACATTTCCTGAGCAAGACGAAGTCAAAAGATTATTGCTCTTACTCGACTATTATGTTCAAGTAATCCTTTAGAGTCCTCATGGAAATCATTTGGCACATTAGAATTTACAAAATTAGTTTAATGCTACTGTAGCTAGCTTAGAATGGAATAAGTTACAAAATGTATTCCTCTTATGACTGTGTAAGGACAAAAAATATTTCTAAGAGCGTTGCACTTGTTCCAAAATTCGTAAATATTTCTGGATTTTTTAAATAAATCAGTTAATAATGAGTAAAATGCTATTCTACTTCAATTAAATGTTTTTAAATTACCTCCTTTGCGTCTTGTGCAAAGGATTATTCCATTAGCAAAGATTTTATTGGTTTGAAGAAAGGAGTTATTGAATATTTTAGGTAATTTGACCGGAACTGTATTTTAACGGCATGTGAGAATATACCGAGGAAAATATATGTATACTTAAAATAACCTAATAGCAAAATATGCAACAGTAATACTTTATTTTAAAGCAAAGTATAATTTTTGTTAGAGCAACCACATATTTCATTGGATTAAATAAACGTATTGTAATTCTCTAGTATAAATTGTTCTTATTTTAAAAATATAATGGTTGCTGTCCCAACATTTTTCTCCTTGTAGCTTATAAAATTCCTTCCATTTATATGTAGTAAGTACATCATGTCAAACCTTTAATTTTCTTCAAAATCCAAATGTTACTTTGGTAAACATGAAGACAGAAACAAAATAAATTGCACGTTCAACATTTTCAGGGATAACTTACAAATAGAATCACAACCGTATATTTTCATTAATTTCTCATCTAAATTAGCCATTATATCTCTCACATAGGGTCCAATTCCTTCCCTCGTTTTAATTACACTTCGAAGACAATTTGTTGGAACTGAAATAGGTATTGTTTGCCGACTGATACCTCTCAGAAAGATAATTATACGTAACTTAATCGAAGATAAACACAAAATTCTAACAATTTCCTTAAGCAAACATTTTAAAATATTGATTTATCCCCTGCACATGTACTAATGCATTCAAGTAAAAGATTTTGATGCATCCATAAACTTAGATTATTATCGTGTACGTGTGTGTATATTCCCTATATCAACTTGGTCCGGGTTAATGCTCCTACGGTTGACATTCTTTCAGTTTTATGGGAACGTATAGCAGGAGCGAGAAGGCGATATATACGTACATATCTCTATGGTTTCAATGTCGTATGGGTATTATATGTACGTTGAGTTTTTTGAGATCGTTTAAAATTGTTTACCGTACTTATTTGTTTGTATTTATTGAAGCCTGGTTCTGTCGTAAATGCGCTGTCATATAATAATGGGTAGTAAAGTCTATAAAATTTCTTTTTTAATATTTACTTGTAACTTTAAATTACCAATTTAAATATTGATATATTACGAAGTATATGTAAGGCAGGCCACTACTGATATGTAGATACTGCATTTTACTTTATGATTTCTCTATTTAATAAAGCGGTTGTGGTATCTCTCGTTTATCATATCTTATACATAATAACGAGGGCCCGAACAATTATTTACAAACAATAAGTTTTTTCGGCAGGCTCTTGAAGCCCAGTCAATTCACTTGATAAGAATATAAGTACTTGATTTCTCGCAGCCCGTCAGGTACATAATAAGCAACGTTTTGTATACTTACTTTAGCTGAAGATCAAATCATTTAATTTCATTCCTTGAATAACATTTATCTTTGCTCTTTGTTTAGTAATATTCATATTTACTCCTTAGATGATATTTACTCGAAAATTTTGTTGTGAGGTGCTACAATTAAATCTATCAAAATAGAAAGGAAACAGAATTTGCTACTTAAGAAAATATCGGTGCTTGAAAAGGAATTGAAAGAAACTTGAAATTGATGGAAAATTGTTTATTTTTGAAAAATGAAATTGGCCTGCCCGACCATTATTTCTAGAAATAAATCACTTCAAATTTAAGATATTTATTCCTTAATTCCATCGCTCTCAGTATAAGCGACATATATCGTCGCTAATTATGCAGTGCGACCGCTTAAGTTCTCTACGTTTGGGAATTTTTTTTTATTATAAATTTTATTGAGAAAAGTTATACTTTGCAAAAATTGTGCTTCCCCAAAATTAAGCTACTCAAATTTCATTTGCAACGTACAGAGTGATCATAATTTATAAAAATAAAATTAATAAAAATCAGTTGATACAACAGATGATAACTGTTATTTTTTGGTAATCTCTCCAGACCTTAGTTCGCTAGATTGGTTTTTAGCTGCTTGAGGTAAAAAGTGGAGAATAATTAGGGAAACAATACAAGGAATAATTCCTGTCACGGATAATGTATTAAAGGAATTTTCTGCGAGAGCAGCTGTCTGTGTGGAGAGGGAAGGTGAATATGTTGAGCAATATGTGGAGCGAAAGTAAACTAAAAATCCTACTAAAAAAACTAACAAATAATTTAACCTTTAATATTCATCCTAAAAATTGATTTATTCAAGATTTAAATATTAATTTTAACAACCTTAGTAGCACAGTTGGTTGGCTGATGGTTGGTCTTTAACTGGAACAACGTCGTAGTTGGCGCAATATCTCTAACGGTCGGTAGAGTGTCAGCGAAATATACAAAATAAATGGTACTCTTCTAAGACTGGTTTTAGGTCAGCAAAATTGGAAAATGATAATCAAACTACGCTTGGCAGTAAACACTTGAATAGCAGAAGCAAATCGTTGGTGAACCAATTCAGTGGGTGCAGTGTCGATTGAAGATCAGTTGCCGAATGTTGTAAACGTGCGACGTCACGTTCGGCGGACAACAATGAGTCAATTTTCAGGGGATTGTCGGTGCACGCCAAAGTAGATAGTTCGCTTAAAGGTCAGGTAAGTATGCGAGAACGTTGCGAGCCAAGTTCGGCCAAATGCGTAAAATGTTCACATTTTCGTAATGCCGACATCGCTATCACGTCGAAGCAAGCTATCCATGATCGGGAGCCAACAGTCTGTGCTACTAGTGAGTAAGAAGCAATGAATTTAGACTTAAACATACATATACCTTTTTGTTTCTACATTTTGTTATGAAATCAAAATTAATAGCACATCCCCTGAGGTGAATTATGTTTTTTTTTAGAGTTTTCGATCACCCTATACGTTGTAAATGAAGTTTATGTGGTTTAATCGTATATCTTGAGAAAGCAGAACCATTTGTAATGAGTAACTTTTCTCAATAAAATTGATAATAAATTGATTTGTAAATAGGACTTTTTAAGGCAAAATTTAATGACAAGTTCTTTGAAGTAGAGAAAATACATTTACCACATTGCGTAGCTTATTATCTAGTTTGTAAATTTAATTGAACTTGGATAATTTCTTTTACATAGTGTTTAAAAGGGAATAGCACTTTTGTTACAGTGAAATATATTTTGTTGAGTAAAACTTTACCCAGATTGAATAACCGATACAAAGCACAATAGTTTAGCCCATGGTAGTGAGCTTATATGTACTTGTAGGCATAATAGAATTCGTCTGAAATCTTAAATTATTCTTCCTAAACCTAAAAAATACAAAATTTAGTTAGTTCATTGCAAAAAGTATGTTTACTTTTTAACTACTTCTTATCTGTACTTTCTTATAAAACTCAAACAAAATTAACGCAGTGTTCTTACAAACATAACATTTTAGATCTTGTAAATCCCATTTTGTAGCTCTACACAAAAATATTTTTTAGAACGGAATACAACGACAGGCACCTTGTTTATTGCAACCCCATAACTGCGCATAATATTTCCTAAAATAGCCAATAACGACCCCCTAAGAGAAAGAGAAAATCAATCACTTTAAATCTGTCATGTGTAAACCGGTCGGATGCTTAGCACAAATAATCACTGAAAACGAAGGAAATCACAAATTATGTTTAAGACTAATCCATTTTTGTTACAAATAATGCATTTCTACACGCAGACATATACATACAAAGGCTTCATGCATGCATAGAAGGTAGGGCACATAGAATAAAATCTACACAGGTAAAAATCATATGACTGTCCTTCATTGTTCGCCGATGACACAGTTGGGGTAGGTCACAGTCGGCCAGGAGAACAGTCGAGCCGATCGAACAAAGTGGTGGCAGGTCGACGTCGTGGCCTACTGTTGTTTTGGTCAAATGATGAATATTCTGGCTACCAACTGTCCAAATGTAACTAATGCCTTGTATGGTAGGTTCATTCACTGATCTTCAGGTAGATGTGGATTTCGGTGTGGGAAAATTTGTTACATTTATTGCCGTTTTTTTGAATATTTACGTGTTTTGAATAATTAATGTGGTTAAGTAGTTTACAAAGGGAAAGTTTGTCTAGCACGGAGCGAACCATAAATATTTTCAAAGTATTCGCATTATTACTAACTAAAAATAACAGGAGAACATCTGCCGGAGTAAACATTATGAAATCAGTAAATCGAGTGTGAGTTGCTCCTTTGATGGTAACATGTATACAAATTAATTAGGCAATGGATCTATAGAAAATTAGCAATTACAGGTGGCCAATAAAATGATCTATTCTGTTGCAGATGAAAAGAGGATTAGAGGTCTGCACGCTGATTTGGGAAACCATTGGCAATTTTCATAAACCTGTTTATCGTATGCAGTATAGTACACGTATATCACAAATTCCTTCACGCAGGATACGATAATGTGTTTTTTTTTTGGCAATGCATTTAACATTTTTCTGATTTTAATATCAGAAAAGTTATCTACGAATAAATACAAAAAAAAAAACAACATTTGAATAAAAGGAGGGATTCCATATCGGCACACTCCGCATCATATAAGTTTTTAATCATTAATTAATTAATTCGGAACAGCTTGACAAAATGAAAATAATAATCGAAGATTTTCGGCAAGAGAACGTTGCAATTAATATTGTAATACGTGCATATGTCGGAAGTTCATACGTATACACACAAAATATACAGTGGACAATTAAAGCCCCCCCCCCCCCTCCCCTTCCCTCTGCCATAACAACTTTCTTTTGAGGGAGCGTAACTAGCGTTTTAAACGAAATAGATATGCCACAATAAATGTTTTGGTAATCTGTTTTTGTTGTTTCGCAAAATTGACCCGGAAAGGCCCCCAATTGTTTTCTGTGTCACCAGGTTGATCCAAGAAGCTTGTTGCAACGTAATCATTACAATTGCCAAACTGTAAAATCCCAATTCTAAAAGCGAAAATTATTACTATTCCTTATTGTTCGTATCCTGCATTTTCCATATTTCGTTCTTTGTTCTTAGTACTATTTTCTCTTGTTTTTATCTGTCTTGTTAAAAAAAAAAATGCAGTTTATCTTACAAAGTTCACACCTAGACTATTGTATAAATACTTAGAGTAAAAGAAATACAGGTAAAAATCAAGAAGAGGTTAATCAATTAAACAAAAAAGTACAATGATACATACCGGGGAGTCTCAGTGCACAAATATACTGTAGTGGCTCTGCTCTATTCGATTGTTTAAATGTGGTATTAATTCCTATTTCGTGAAGCCGTTTATTGTATACAGTTTTCTACTGCACACCGATAAATGTGCAGTTCATTTCTACGTGGAGTTTCATAAGACTGCATTTTTTATGATCTTTGTGATTAGGGTGACAAGCTAACACAGAGCTAAGATACGTAGCATTTGAGAAAGAGATATGTATGTGTCTGTGGGTTTTAGCCCGCCTAATATTCTAACGATTGGTTCTGTGCTACAAAGGTTTTAGCAACAGAATATGAGGATCCCCAAGGAATATTCCCGTATCTCACTGCATTTCAGTAAAGTGTATAGATTGAAGCATTTCACTAAAACCCTTATCATAATCACAACAGTCGAGCTATCATTACCAGCAGTAAAACCGAGCGAAGTATTGTAACAATGGATTTAGTGAAGTATTTTAGTGTTCCAGTGCCACAGAATTCGAGTCCTTCGTTATATTATGTAAATAGCAAGGTATGCAGTGATGGCTGATCCTTCAATCTGTGAAACAAAAGCGTACCAGTATTTAACATTTTTAATATCCAGAGTGAATTATCCTGAACATACATGCCGAGAAATTTTGCCATCTCTGCTTGAAAGATAGGTTTACCGGAGATACTTACAGAGATACGTAGATCTTGTGTGTTCTGGCGTGAAAAAGTAAAGGGTTTTCTTCTTCTTCTTCTCGCTAAGTCTTAACTTATTGATATAAAGCCAGTCATCTAATTCCGTGTCTTTAAGTAATGTAGTAATTTGGTTAATTCTGAAGTACAAACTACTCGTAAAATACAGACAAGTTCCATGTTTACCATAACTATTGAAAACTTTAAAAAAGTAGTAATTTTGGGTAACCTAATTATAGCAGTAAGCGATCTGTTGACGCACAGGTAACGCTATTTAATGTAGAGATTTGGATTAGATACGTTCTGCCCTACTTATTTTTGAGAGCTCCTTGTGTATCTTTCTGTAACATGTTTCATATTTTGTTTATAAATTAAAATTAATGCTACCACTACTACCAAGAAAACTCCACGTAAAATGTAATAATCCCAGGAAAAAGCAATAAACCCGTAACAAATTCAACTACTGTATTGAAAGAACATGTTATATGAAACCAAGATAAAGCAGAAGTAGGCATTTAAATTATGCCAAATGGTTAAAGATAATTCTCCCAGTTCTTCAGAGTTTGCTTAAAATTCTTTATTGTTTTTTATGTTAACTCCCCATTTGGAAATAATGAATGCTTATATCTATAATCGCAGGTTGGTTTTGATTTTTTTTTTTATAAAAAACCACAATCTACAATTAAGAAAACATCTTCCACTGTAATGAATTTTTACCTCTAATCTTTATACCGTACGATATTCTTCAGAATATGTATTGAAATATTTGTATTCTCCCTATATGTCCACTAAGAAAATAAGAATCAATACTAATCATTGAAACAAAGCCTTCATAAGGTAAAGCGTAAAATCTAAACCCGCCGATATTATTAAGACCCGCATCATCGGCTACGGCCATCGTATCGAAAATAAAGCAGAGGAACTGCAAACGTTCGGATCCTCGAAACATATTACATAAAACGCGAACGATAAATTTCAACGACATTGTTTTGGTGTACAAAAATTCCACAAATACCGCAACAGGTTCTTTTAACGCTTTATTATCGATGCGTTAATATAGAGGCAGTCCATAACCAAAAACGCACTGTGACAGTAAATAAATGTTTTAATTTCCATGTAGGAATTTCGAGATTAATGTCGTAACGTTTCACCGCGTCTCATCCGTTCTTTTTATAAATAATTGATCTCTACGTGACAAATTTTCTTATAGAAAAAGCGCTTTTTCGAAATTTATTCGGTATTGTTTTATAGCGCATTCGAACCGGTTCTTTCGGTGATAAATCATTGATATTTTTCGATCATCTTGCTGTTTTTTAAATTTATTGTGAATTTATACTTACGATGAGACTGTGGTCTTAAAGAAAAGAAATCCTCAGGATGTATAGCTTCATTCTTCGATATTTTTGCTAGCGTATCTAATTTCAGGAATTCCTTCTGGTTGATTAATAATAATCTATTGTGGAGTATTTCATCAGTATCTCTATGTATTACTGGTTTGCTCAATTTTTTTATGAGTTATGAAGAAATACAATCCATCCTATCCTTGATACAGCTTCAGTCTTGTAAACACAGTTCTCATATTCACACGGACGCACGGTTGCGGATAGAAAACTGAAGATGTTGGAAACCTTACAGAGTAAGATGTCCGTCGACTCTCCGACACGTATCACCATACATCTTACTATCACCAATCTAGAACTAACATAATACTAAAATCTCCTATAAGAAGGTTATGCAACTCTTGTAATTTAATATTCACTCCACTTCTCCTCCGATGACTTCATTTCTCCCCATTGAACAAATGCTCATCCATAATGCACTTTCTATCATTCTATGTTACATTTTGTACTAGATTTAGGTGTGTTTTGTTTTTGAATTGTTTCAGTTACAATTATTTAGTTTTGTTCTGTAATAGTTCCTTTTGTCGTGTAAATTTAGTTTGTATTGTCCTGTAACTGGATGTTATAACTGTTAGGCAAAAAATTATTAAAGTTCGCCACTTTCCGTGCGCTTCACGAAATTAGTTGAGACTAGACAGGCTCGTGTTTATTCGTCTCATGAGAATGGGTTCGCGTTGCCCACTGGTCTCTCCGAGAGTCGATAAAACGCGAGTCTGTTTAGTCTCTGCTAATTTCGTGAAGCGCACGGAAAGTGGCGAACTTTAATTATCATTATCATTATCAAGATATTAAGGTCAACAATACGAGTCGTGATATGTCAGCAATGACAGGATCAGGACTAACCTACAGATTTTCACATTGAGAGAACATCTGGGGAAACTCTGGAATGAAGCTTGAAAACCGGGCCACGTAGCGGCGTCGCTGGTCCGGAAGACGATGGAACCGCAAGATTGCCTTCCACCTACGGAGAATAGCAGAACGATTAGGAAAGCTCCGTAAAAAGGAACCGTACCAGCGAGCAAGAATTAAAGCGACCTAGAAGGTGTCGATGCATTGAGGAATAACGGGTCGAAGGGCGTAAGCCTCGCCTCAGGAAACGAAAGAGGATTAGAGCAAGTTTTCATATTGTTTACTTCTGCACGAACATAATGCAGACTAGCTCTCAATACTTTACAGTTTGGGGTAGGAGGAATGCTTGAATGATTTTAATGTCCATCGCAATTATAAGTAGTATCAATTTTAAATATTCTAAAATATATTTCATATGATATATTTCTATATTATTAATTATGAAGCCCGTAAAAGCTACTAAAGCCTGGATTTCTAGCTAACAAAAATTGCTTGACCAATTCTTCTTGTAGTTACTCATGTCAAGTCATGTTCCTTGTATTTTATTTTACAGTTGTTTCGTTTTACATTAATTTTGAAACTATCACCTACACCAACAATAAATTAAAATCTCACATATTTTATATTGATATTTTATCAAATATTTTCGTCGTGTAAGAGCGGATTTTGTGGTTGGTTCTACGTAGACATCAAATGTGAATGCAATATGCGCAGTTTAACTCTTTGTATAGGTGTACAGAAGTATACAACATGTTCCTTTTATAAATACGCACTTGCTTGCTTTCGAGACTGACTGCGTAGCTTTTTCATCAGATACATTAAAGGATTTTAGCAGTAATTTATTTGTGCTAGTTTTGTTTTTCTTCTACTGCAATTTGAGGTTCAGAAGGCTATTATTGGACAAGGTTTTTGCAAAAAATTCCCAATTTCTTAAAATTTTGCATGCCGAGACTTAATTTGAAATTTCTTCTTTTTTTGAGTAACGTCTATCAATATTTATCAATACTGCAGATATACAAGTATTGTTAATTACTTACTAGATCCCATTATTTACAGAATAGCGATTTTTTTTAAGTTTGGTGTAAGAGCAAATTTCTACAAATGGAGTTTTCTTCAAATGACAGTTAATTTTACCTTGGTTCCCTAAAAAACATAAATCTTTTTTTTTAGAATTCCAAATTTTTTGAAAAAAAAATTGAACCCTTTTACCTGAAAAATATTCAATTAGACAAGATTCTATAGTACATGCCATTTTGAAGGTATTCCAACAACTGAAAAGGAAGATTCCAAAGAAGATAATTTTTATGCATACGGTAAAATTAACAAATAATTTAAGCAAATTAAAGGATAGTGCTTTTTAGTCTAAAGTAAAGCTAAACTCTTACAATTTCATGGAAGTTTTTATAACAAATAATGACATCCTAAGGAATGCATACCATAGAGAAATGGTGATGACAACGCCGGTAGAACATAGCCGGTTTTAAACAATACATATGTTGCTGTACAATGTGTTCCCGGATGTGATACCCTATCCTTATAAATGATCTCATATCTAATTTTTTTTAAAAAGACATCAAAAGAAGTATTGAGCAATTGTTTTGATTATTATTTGGGGTCTTGAATCCAGTGGTTGAATTTCCAGAAAAACCGCAATAAAAATTCCGTTCTAGATTGCCAGCGTTGTATCACTTTCCCGCTAAAATGAGAAACTGTATTTACTTCGACTCTTAATAGATCAAGACATTGCCTACCCTTGCTAAAACACCTATCCAAGCTCAGTTACGCCTTTTAATTCATTTCCATCGAAGAATTATTTTCAATAGTTTGTCATTGAACTCAATAGTTACATTACAAATAGCAGTAATATGTTCTGGCTTTCGTCGGTAAATTATGAAAACTCAGCATCTCCGACGTAATTAAATTTCTGAAAAAAAATCTCGTCCCGGTAAAGAATAGAACCTAACACTTCCCGCTTACAGGATGGGAGTGCTAATTATTACCCCACGAGCATCTTGTGCCAGGACCGTTCATCTACTTGCTATTTATCTGCAAATATATCATAAATCGATTCCTTACCGGGATAAATTTTTTTCAGATATTTAATTACGTCGGAGATACAAAGGAAATTACGAATTTGAATAATATGCTATAACGAGCTGTATAGTTTGAGTAAATTTGAGCATTGTATTCAACTTCCCAAAATTAGCAAATTGATCAAGAATGATAAAAAAAGAATCAAAAATATGGAAGTTACAAGAGTGGGATAAGTCCACCGTGGAACAATTGTATTTAATGTAGAATAATAAATGAACAGTTTAGTCCATTTGAATATTTATGATTGGTGAATTAGGTGATAATTTAAGTATTGTAAGTCAGAAAACTAGTGTCTAATTACGATACATATATTTTGTGTATTTTTGCGAAGTGCACAATACCTTATTTAATAACTGGACCACATGAATTTTGCAAATGTATCGAGATCGATAGAATGAGAAGAGCCACGTTAGGAAAAAGCATTCCCATGGTCTATTCATAACGTCGTTATAATTATTCCCCTTTGTAATTACATTAATGTCGCAAACTAACCCACTGACATACAGGCTGACCCTACAGGAATTGTCCCGAGTTGAACCGTGACAACAATCTTTTCTGTCCGGAGGCATTAACGCGCTGGCCGGATGCTTCGAGAATACTCTATTATGATGCAAATGAATCAGAGTAACCACTGCTAAACCAGGTGTTGTCCGGGAATGGACAACTATTCTCTAAGGGTAAGAAGCATTAACGACTTCGTCTCTCGCAGATATTTGCCCTCGTTTGCCGTTTCTGCTGCGTTATATAGTTCACAGTGCTTCTAGATGTAAACGTGAAAGAGAGTGATAGGTAAGAGATGAACGGACGTACTTCGATTTGCATCGTATTATGCAAGAATGCGTTTCGCTAAATATTCTGCGACCGACCGCATCATCGCGGGGTCCGAACAAAAGCTGAGGGACGAATAAGGAATGGAGATTGCGTGCACATGTTAACGATAATCTGGCGAATATCAGGTGGGAAAATGCAGAATGCCCCCTTGAATTAATGTGCAGAAATTAGAATTTTGTGAGAATCGCATGACAATGTCGGAGTGTTCCTGTTTGGAGCACTCCTTTTCTCACATATTTTATTTTATTTTTTTCATGCATAGGTCTATAAGTAATAGAAGAAAAAAATAGCAAATGACATTTTTACTTGATAAATGCGAAATGACACGTTTAAGCTTGTAACGGAAAGTTTCAACGGTACATTTTTTTTTGTAACAATAGTGAAACTAGTTTTCAATATGTGAAAGCTACAAATCTACGTTTGCCATTTCTTATTCATCTCAGTTCAAATGTATTAATTCGCTCTTAAGTTCACGTAGAATTTTATGGATGCACAAGGAGATATTATATTAGAATAAAATCAGTGCACATCAATGAAGTTAATCACTTGGAAAATTACCAGCAACATAAAAAAGCTGCATTACAATATTACCCGGGCGTCTGTCTTTTAGTTCTCAGTCGAAAATTTTTTAGAAAGCGAGAAGGTCGTAGAAGACTTGAAGAATTGGGAAATTCGTTATTGTCAATACTAATACAAAATACAATAAAAATTGGATCACCTGATATGTATATTGCGTAGCTCTGCTATATTGCTTTTAAAATTTTTTATTCGATATTCCATCGGAAAAGTATCCCTAATCAGGATTTAAATAAATTGGTTCCTAAAAATAAAGAAACTATTTAAAAAGATGTTGGGAATGAAGCCTCGTTCACATTATAACGTACGTAACCTTCCTTTTACCCTTAGTTCATAATAACATAACAAAATTAAAATTTCAATAATTATTTGAATAATTAATATTAAATTGCCACGAATTATGTAGTGGTCTCACAATTGCAATAATTGAAGGAATAAGCAAATGAAATTAAAAGTAAATTCCTCGTTTTCACCTCTCTACGAGCTTTCGCCATTTGGGGAGAAGTATTGGCCGTTCATAGGTATCTCTTCCAAACATTCGGCAAATTTGGAGGAGTAAAGTAAACTACTGAAGCCTTTACTCTAAGAGAATTGCGAAAATCACCCCAATGCTTTTTGCAGTTATGTGAATTTCCAGTACAAAATCAAGGATTTTTCTTCTGTGTACGTATGTCAACACTTTCCAGGAGATCACTCATTGACCGGTTTTCTCTGTAACTTAGAATTTGGAAGCGTACTATTTATCAAAATGTTGAGTAGCTGACTAAAATGGCTAGTAAGTGCATTTCAAATCTGCTCCACAAAAATGCCAGTGAAGCATTCTACTGTTCTACTCAATATGCGTTGCGGCCACGTATAGTGGTAACCACACTGGGAAAAATGATTGCATTAATTCAACACAAAAAATTGTGTTACCGTTTTTGGGTTGACTTACCTCAATATTCGTTTAAATGAACACTTAATTGTATTTGATTCAATGCTACTTTTTGTGTTCGCGTTTTGTATTGAAGCAACAGTATTTTGTTTTGATCCAACACTAATTTATCGTTAATATTATATTATTTCCACCAAATATAATGCAGTGCAGTTTGACTATCCGTGGCTGCATAACACGAAATATGTTATAGTTTGTGTCTGCAGAGGTAAGTGGAAAGCAATCTTTTGCATGCACATCGGCCCTGTTAGCTTCAAAATTTAATGTATACATATTACACATTAGTTATTTGTCTCATAAGAATCGGCTCGTGTTGCCTACTGATTTCCCCGAGCATCGACAAAACACGAGTATTTGAACATTAGAGCGGCTCTAAATATAGTGTTACTTCAGCATAAAACAATGTTGTTCACTAAACGTGAACATAATTTTATGTATTAAATCAACATGCTAGTTGCGTTGTTTATATACACCACTCAAAATATGTTGAGCCAACGCCCTTTGCGTTCATCTAACGCAACTTTTTTCTCCGTGCACATTACCAAATTAACACATCTTATTTTATTTCTAGTATTAGTTCGATTTTTATTAACTACCTCCATTCTACTAATAAACTTTGCTTGAAACTTAGTTGTTTAATTTTGGAGCAGGAATAAGCAGTAAAACTTTATTCTCACAGTTGCAAATCCAAGGTTTGAATTCAAGAAACCAGCTTAATAATTTAATTTTATTTAATATTGAACACTTTAACTGTTTAAAATTTCATAAAATCACTATGTAATTAATTCGAATTTTTGGAAAGCTCATACAATTAGCATTGGTAAAAATATATAAATATGTAAGATGTATTAACAAACGAAAGAAAGTCAAATTACAGCGACTAGAAATAAACAGCAAGGCAATTGAATATTAACAAATTAAAACCATGCCCTTTATAAAATTTTGAATAGATTCTTGAAGCATAGCTTCACGCACTCCTGTTAATATGTAATTTGAAGCTCTTAGACGTTGGACGAAGAGGGATTTTGTGCTCGAATCACTCCATCTCCTTGAAAACTTACACGATGGGAAAAGTTACATAGGACAGAACACCCTCCTCCATACTCGATCCAATCTATTCACACCCAATAAACAAATTCTTGACTTTTCTATAAATAAAATGTGATTCCATTGTCGTAAAGATCAGTTTCGACGAATTCGAGGAGATTCAAGTCGGCTTATTCGATGATTGTGTGTTAACTGTTGATCGCTAAGTTTCCATGTTGGCTTCCTTAAACTTTCTTTTTCCTGTCCACTTGTGTCCACACGTGTAAGCAAATAAACTACTAAACAATGCAACATGTGTACAGAAAATGCTTAATTTTGCAGATCATGATAATCCGAAGCGCAAATGGTGCATTATGGACTGAACAACATGGAAGAATTTATCTGGTTACCAACTCAGTATAGATAAAGGTGGACAAATTGCTAAGTTGTATTGAATAAAGTACCCCTGCGCTTGAAGAATTGTGAAGGTGAATTAAAGCGGTTGGAAAAAGTATTATTATCAATACTTGTTGATCATATTTCCAAAGGGCATCGCATTACATTAAAAGCTGAAGGTTTCTCCGGCATATTTGTCAGTTAGTTTTTTTTTATACCACTTTCCCCGGAAGAAAACTTTAAATTTCGCGAAGAAAAATAGTAACTCTAGGAATAGAGATTTTATTCTGCATCAACTGCATTTAACCGTTTGTAGATTTGTGCTTTATTCCCGGTATTACCAACTTAAAACGTCCACCGAATTAAAAACATTTACTTGGATTCTAAATTTCGAAACAGTAGGAAACCTCTGAGTTATTATATTCCGCTTAAAGTAGCAAATAATTGCAGACATACATTCGCTGCATAGTAACACCGTCGTAAAAATATATTATATTGATTTTACGCAAGGACAATATTATTAAAAAATTTAGTTATCACAGAGGAAATTACGCAGATAGCTATCAAATAATTCAGGTAAGCATAGCAACAGCATTACGTATTATTAAATAGTGGCGTATACAAAAACAAAACATTCTCAAATAAAATATAAGCATGATCTATGGTATGTAAATAATTCACTATTCAGGTACCTTTCTGGAGACCTTTGCGTAATTCACCGATTTATTGATCTTTTCGAAAATATACATGGCGACAGAAGGTATTCCACACCCTGTATATTCCATTTGAAAATGCAAAAGCGTTCACTAGTACCTCCTATGAAATCAAACAAGACCTGTAAATAAATTAAGGAAGCATTTAAGAATTGATAACGCTAATTGAAGGATACTAGATTCCAGATTCTGCATAATGAACTAATAAATCATACAGAGCTTATTGCTGCGCTTCAAGTAGACCACGATCAATAATAAAAAAGAACTTAATCTGTCAATAAAAATAAAACGGATTTCATTAGTACCAACGCGCATAGCCTAAACATTAAAGTGATTTGCAGGTTCTTGAATTTAAAAATAAAAACCTTTTTAATGATTTACGAGAGGTCTTTTACGCTTTAAATAAATAATTTGGCAACGTTACAACCGGTATAATGAGATACATTTATGTTAAGTTTTAAATATATAAAGTAAACAAAATCGTTAAAAACAAAGAATTATGTACAGGCCACGTGACCTTGAACGGAACACACTTGTAATTAAGCTGAAATTCGGCGTGGGTATCTGAAAAAAGAAGCGACACAGAATGTTCCTTTGAAATAGGTACATAAAAAAAAGGCAACGAGACGCACAGAAACTGTGTAAAAATAAAAGACAAGTGGCTGTTTTGAGCGTTGCTTCTCCCAATAAATTTCCGATTTCGTAAAATGTTACGGAATTTGTCAACCGATTTGAGTTACGTCCGTCGAATTAAGTCAAACATTTAACCTAGAAACATCAAAAGGAATGTACTAATCGTACAATATTATGATTTTGATGGCCTGAGATATACACATATTCGAAATAAATAACGTTCAAGCAATCCTCCTATATAACACCGCAAGGGCGACTAGATCCTTATAGAATCTGATTTTGAGGCTGTTTAAATAGAACAAAGTTTTTGCGTGGTTTAAAATTTGGGTCGTGGAATTTATTTCCTGGAAGGTACAGGAAATAAACCATTGCACGATTTAACCATACAAAAGAAACTTCACCATAGAAAACAGTATTTCCACTAATTTTTTTTCGAAATATTTGAGGACAAAATTCCTGTATTCTTAATGATATGAAACGTAGAATTGAAATTGTAGACTATCGTCTAAATTCGTTAAAAACCAAATGTGTTACAAACAATAAGGCTTTATAGCTATATACGTCTTGACGTACGCCCAAACTGCAGGCGTAAACGTCAAGCTGTTTACTCAGAACATGGAAGTTATAACAATATTGAATCGGCCCATGATGTCGTATTATTTAGTAGATAATCGCAATCTTTAATTTTTGAAACAAACAGCATCAATATAACAGAGTCCAAAGCTCGCAGTGGTAATCCCGATAATAAAGAAGAAACGAACGAGTCAGGTTCACGACCCGTGTGCTTGCGCTGTAAGTGGATCATGATGATCATCTGCGAACATTTCTTGAAGAAATGTGATGAAACTAACACCTACAGCACCGCCAGAATTACCTTGATTTATTTTGGATGAGCTTAGCCAAAGACCTGTCACGCAGTGCTACTTCCACTGCAAGCATCCAACGGTTTGCCTGGAGCCCCGGTCCCTACAAGCACTCGTAAAACTTAATTTACCACGACTGATGATCTGCAGCTCCTCAATGAGAACAGTGTACAAAATACATGCCTGCATTTTTTTGTTGTAACGACTTTTGTGTGCACTTGATGAAAGAAAAAAAAACAGATAACAGAAAACATTTGAAACTAAAGCTAAAATTTCAAGGGACTTTTACTGGACAAACTCGATTGTCTTTAGTAAATTATTAAATTTTCGGATTTGAGCATCTACTACCTTTCCTATGGTTTACTAGAGCCAGACCACCGACCTGTACATTTTTCCGTCACTGGGTGGCGGCCAGTTCTAGCCTTTGCTCAATATAATCCATAGGCTCTTTTCGCACAGGGCTACCAAGTTGGTATCTCCGTGTGTCCTCTGCTAATTTGCATCCGATAATGATTAATGCATTGGAAATTCGTACGACTCGAGGACGAGGTGATGGTTGACCTTTCGGCTTCTCCACCACTTTATCAAGCTGGGGGTTATCGAAGATGCTTGCCCTTCTCTACGTTTGCTTGGCGGTCTCTCGTAGGTGTTCCTTCAAAGTGGAATTACAGAGCACCCATTGTCATATTTACTATCAGCTCCCAGTCTTTTAAGGTGGTTGAACCACAGTGAACTAAGTCAACGCTCCATAAGAAATTATCGGTCGAGGATACGCAAAATAGAGCAGCAACATAATTTCGACATCCAAGGCATTTCTATTACCAATCAGCGCAATATCATGTTTTTCACTTTGGCATATTTTAAACGAGCCTCCTTGTCCAACGTAATTCCCAAACATTTAGCGAAGGAACACCACTGTAATCGGCGGCCATTGATCTCAAGGTCCTCTTGCGGAAGTCTCATTCACTTACTAAAGCGAATAGTCTTTATACTATCATTAGTAGTCTCGAAATACGAAACCACCAAATTCTCAACCCTGCTCGTACTGTAGATGGCAGTATCGTTCGCGTAGATGGACCTGAGGGTGCTTCTCGACATAATAAGTCTAAATGAGAAACAACTTCGGAACGAGAAGCGAGCCCTGGGGAACGCCGAACGAGATAACACTCGTCAACGATTCTCCAATTTTGACTCGGTCACGTCCTGCCATTTATCAAAAAACGCAACGCCAACGGTCTTCCCCCGCTGCAAGGCATCTGCAATAATTACTTCAGTAAACCGAAGCAGGACAGCGAATTCAGGATTGTCGTCTCGTTTCTCGCCCAGATTCTACCAGCTTGCAAATGTCTGAGAGAATACTCATAGATCCGAAGTTCTGAGAGAAGAAGGCGTCTTTGACGGTAACGATGACACACGAAGGAGTGATACTGAAGAGCTAGAACCCTGTAAATGGTATCAGCAAGGTGTTACCTTTTCAAGTTCTACTTTTCAATAACACACCCTGCATATAAAATAGAGAAGGCTTACGTTAAAATCATTCATCCGAATAAGTGGCTACGGAACATGAAACCTTACCACTTTTCCAATGTTAGTAAGCGTTGAAAGGAGCTATATAAGCTGCCATTTGTAATTAGAAAGGAGAAACGAATATAAAATTAGTATTGTCGATCTGTGAAGAACTTATTACATTTACAACCGCTTTTATATTCCAATAATAAAAATGAATCGTTTTATTGTAATCTAGTGTAATCTTTAGTAACATTTGTTTTTCTTATTAGCTTCTCTAGAAAGCAACTTACATTACATTCTTTACAAGGTACTGTTGGTTAGATGGTTCGATTCAGAATAGTTCTATTTGTTCCTGCTGTAACTGCTCATCATCGATACTACCTTCAATTAGCCATGAACAAAGTATGCGTACATATAGCATAGTGGTAATTTGAAAATTATTTTACTTTTACAATAACCATGTACAGATGTCGTTAAAAAAGTTCTTACACGTATGTACGGTATAACTGTACATTTATACATAAAAGGCACGTCAAACAGAAAACCTGAACGACAATGCTATTCTCTTTTAATAATCAACGACTACCTAAATAAATAAATGGTCGAAACAGACAAACCGCACCATTCCGCTATTCACACGAACGCTAACACACACGAGTGACGTCACATCCTGTAATTAGTTAGATTGTTCATTAGTTGAATGCATCGATAATTAATGTTACAATATGTAGCAGTAGTGGTATTTTACTGTTGTTGGTGTGCGTGGGAGGCAATTTTAAACGGTTGTCGATTTAGACGATGTTACGACGATAAATTGACCTGACAGTTTTTTGCCCTATGTAGATATAGCTATATGTATAATTTTACGCGGAACACATCCATTCTGTCCGATTTTATTGGCAATTATTTTCTGTAATGGAAGGTAGAGTAAATGTTTTTTCTTGTAATGTGTATCGATAATTTATTCAATATTTGTTAAATATCCGGAAGGTAGATTTTATTGGTAGCGTTTCACTTTTTACTATCGGACAACCATGATTCTCTACGCCTTTCATTTTTGCAGTTAAATAATAGAGGGAGGTAGGACAAATTGATACCGTTTTTATAGTTTGTGATATAAAAATGGTCTTGCTGCTTATATTTTTTTTATTTTTTTATAGAACAAGCAATACAAAGTTATATAATGTTACATGCTGCAAATATAGCCAAGTATCCCATCGGCGGGCTATTTTCACAAGTGAGTTTTTATGTGGATTTCGGGCAATAGCAGAGATAAGAAGATGATTAAATTGGAAAAGAAATGCAGTTTATCGATTCCAATTGAATGAGTCGTTTTTTGGAAAAAAAAGTGCGCGCTAAGTAGATACTCCATTGTTCAATACAATGCTTAGGGAGATCAACAGAAAAACTGTAAAAGAAATTTATTTTTTTAGTCCTCGTAACATTTGGTTTTGGTAATTCTAAAGCCTCATCAGACGTTATTTAAGTATTTTGCGTCCTTTAAATTTGCGAACCCATAAATTTTTTCCATTTCTCTTCTGGAATCGTCTATTTGTTAATTGTGTTTCCCTTTCCTGTCATTCATATTCATTTTCATATTTCTCATTATCCAATATCCGCTCATATTCACTGCTATTGTTACCTATTTATCTCTTTTGATTTGGCATCCAAAGAATTTTCTGGTATCCTTTTTCTTTCGATGCTCCTATGTTTCAATTTGGTTCTTCTTGGGTGTGTTGATCAATTTTATAGACAGTACTTGCCTGCTATTATTTGATTTCCTTCTCTATGCTTTTGGGAAGGGTAGGACGATTTCTGGACGCGTTTCGCCTTTTACGGCTCATCGGCACAGCCTTGCGAGCGCTGGTAGTCGATCGTAGAAAGGTCGTATATGTACATACCTCCAAATTTGCACAATAATCTGATGGTCAGCCAATGCTTTCCCGTAATTAACGAAAGCTGTTGGAGAAGCGGAAACATGGATTAATTATTGTCATTTTGCTTTCTTTCAACGCCTATACCATAAGAACAACACATAATTTATGATAGTTGTTAATACAAATTGTTTCAGTTATTCAGATAATTGTTGCAATTTGTTCAATCTAAAGCAGTAACTGCTGGAGCTTGTTCCTTCATCATTTCAATGAATAGACTACATACACTACCACCCAATTGTCGAAAGGTGTGCAAGTTTGTTGTAGCAAATGTTACAAATTTTGCGCCATAAATTGTCCGTCTCATGGATCCTATATTATTATTACTGCAGTCGAATCATAGCGCAGATGCCTTTGGTCACTGCGACCTTAATAGATGTATTGTAACAAAATGCCGTTGTGTGTGATAGAAATGTTGGTGTTGTGTGCGACTGATGGCAGCACATTTGCATAAAATGTGTGCTGCTGTCTCCAGACAGATTTGAACTTCAGCTTTTCCCAGTTCGAATAAATGGTATTTTAGGGATGTAAGAAATCTTGGCAGTAACCTAAAGTCTTTATGCTGAACCATGGCGCTGTTTATGCTGTGTTTGGCGGGCATGTGCTTTTGCCTGTGTTTGTCCTGGAACAATTTCCTAGTCCTAAGCCCTTTGATTGTCCTCCCATGTCTTTATTGCCTGTTTTATGTGGATCGTTAGGATACCATAACAGAGGTTAGGACCAATGACAAGCATGCCCGCTGCTTCTTTGGTCAACTTATCTACTTCATTTTCTTCGATCTCTTGGCGGGTTGGTACCATTGCAAGGTAACGTGGTTATTGTGTCCCAATTGCCTTAATTTGTGCGTAGATTTGTGTATCAGACCAGATTCGTATGTGTAGGTCTTAGAATTGTTTTACCTCTTATCTTGAGATAACGCACAGAAATTTCTGCTTGAAATATGTTGGTCTGGGGACATTTTTAGGTGGTGGTTAGGCACACTAATGCCTATACCTGTTTCAAAACTTTCATGGATTCTATAATTATTTGTAGTGGTAGTTGCTACAATTGTTGAGCAATTCTTCTATCCTTAACATTTTCTTTCGTGTGAAAGAAAAGAGTACTTTCAAGTAGTTCTTGCTATGTCCTGAAGTATTCCTTGACGCCGCTCTTCTCGTAAAAGGAAGTTTCTCAAAAGCGTCTAAGCTACTTTACGAATAAAATAGCATTAGTTCGAAGGCTTCCATAGAAAATTTATCTACTTTTATTTTCAAATACTTCCAAGTAACCAATTCTAGATTTTTTGAAATACTGTGTATGTTATGTACATCGTAACTTAAGTAAATCGTAAATTAAGTTAAAGATTTACTTGTTTGATCATTCTTCCAAAGTACCTACATTCGGTACGAGAAATAATGACTTTAGTGTATACTTTACGGACGCATTGTGTAATAGGTAGGCTCAAACTACTCGCTCTCTCTCTACTTGGAGGTATCTGGCGGTGTTATGTGTAAAGATAAAAATGATTGCGACTGTATCTTACATACTTTTTTTGTTTTCTATGAGAATATCTTGTTTAAAGAGGCATTCTAACCGCTCCTCGAACTGAAAGAACGATCATTTATCAAAATGTCAAGCAATTAATTCGTAAAACACTTTGTTTTTTTCTAAGTGAACAAAAAATATGTGGCTTCTAGAAGAGCTGCGTGAAAAATGCTGCAATTAGCGCAAGCTCTATTTATAAGCCAGCGTGTTTGTTCGAAAGGCTTGCATTAAAAATAATCCTTGATTTATTTATTATATGTTGAAAAAATTAAATTCATTTCGTTTGGCTAGCCGACAATTGGCGTGCATCACAATCGAAAAATATAAAATTATTCTATGATGATATTTAAGAAAAATTACTCGACTTCGATTATATTCGCTCAGGTTCAAAATAGTCGTAGATGAAGCGTAGCGGTCGAATGAAACTAAAACAAGACCAGACTATAGAGGGGAAGTAGATATTGTCGGGGTTAGTTGTGGAAAGCCTTAAAAGTGAACACGTCAAGTATAATTTCGCCCCGCGCAGCAGATGTAATTTATGTTTTAATCACTTGACGGTCACGCAACGCTAATTACACAGACGTGGGCAGTTAGCCTTTATTCTGCTGGGTTCTTTTTGTTTAACTACTTTCGGTAGATACACGTACCATATACATGCACATGTATATATCTATAGAAAAGGAACGTCGTGAGCTGGCTTTCATAGTAATTAGTCATCTTTTATACGCACAAAGCAAAGAGAGAAGGAAAAGATAAAAAACAGAACCCAACGGTTTTGTTTCTTTGATTAGTGCGTGTCGTTTCAGCTTTCCGTTCAAGGAAACAACACAATTCATTGATAAGCGGTGTACACTCAATCATTGGGTAAATATCGTATTATCTCTAATAAGTGAAGGAAGAAATATTTTCTCTGATTGTTAAATAAACGTTGGTATCAATTAGATAACGTGTTTAGTTAATTATATCATCAGAGCCTTCTAACTAATACTTGAGTGTAATAATTGATTAACGGAATGTTTTCAAGGAATAAAGCTTCAAGCTAGCAAATATAGTATTTATTATACATTTTAGGGCGATTGCGTTCGTACAAGCAAGAGATATAAATTGTTAAAAACTATTGTTGGTTCTTGTGGAATGTTTAAGTAATGACAAAACGAAGTAATTGACGAATTTCAGCGCAGGTACATAAAACTTGCTTGATCAATAAAACCGAGCGTGTGTTTTTGAACTGTATTTGTGGCCTTTTGGTTGAGTTTTCGCTAAGTGTCGCAAGTACTCAAAGCAGGTCAATCCAGATGATGGAATTTATTTTCGTGTATTCATTTCCGAATTTTTCGACTTGCTGGAAAGGATGTTTTCTAAAAGCTCCCCTGAAACAAGTTTAGTTGGCTTTAAAGTTGCCTTTAGAACTTCCACGTATGTACGTTTGACTATTCAGGCGCCCCTGACATGTGAACATTTCTCCAAAGCCTGGAGATAATATCCAGCACCCTATCATAATGCTACCACTTCTGTGCTTTAAGTAAGAACTTCTATCGAGGAATTTCCTTATGAAATTCCTCGATAGTCACTACGACGCACGAAGATTTTTGTAGATGTACCAAACACTCCCAAACGAACTATGGAGGTACTCGATTTACCAAGAGTAATTTTCCTTATAAAAATACCGTTATGGTGATGATACTACTGCAAAGCAATATCTTTTCACAATTAGCTCTAATTCGTCGGACCAAAACGCCCATATCCAATGTCGGTGTCCTTTTGCCCATTTTAAACGGTTTTTCTAGGAAAATAACGGTTTTTTCTTGTCTTACAAGCGCCTTGTAACCACTTTAATGAATTTTTAAACCAGTTTCTGCACTAATTTCCGTAGGCAACTTTTCTCCCTATCCCGAAGAGAAGGTTCCCTCTGGCTGTTGTTACTTTGCGACGTTCGCTTCCTTATTTCTATAAGATCCAGTAGTCTTGTATCTATTTATGGCTAACTGAGCAGCACAACGTAAACAGATTAACGTTTGACGCTAGTAGCACAGACGGTTGGCGTAACATTGGCTCCCGATCACTGATCGCATGGCCCGATGTTTGCTGCGATGTCGGCATTAAGTGAAAGTGTGAACATTTTAGACTTTGGCCGAATATTGGCCCGCAACCTTCAACGTAATTCAAATCTATGAAATTACCTGTTCAATGGATAATTCAACAGTGAGAACAACTTTACTTGGAGTTAAACTTCCCTTTTCGTAACGTATGCATAAATGTAATACAAAATTATAGTTATAATTACTCTAGAGACGTATTACTAAAAGATAATAGGCCCTATGACTAATTTTTTCTAAATGGATACAAGCATTTGGAGTACTTTGTGCCTATATAATTGTTATGCTTTATCAGTAAATTCTTGCAAAAACTGTTTAACTACTTGATATATTTTATAACAAGTGTCTAGAGAAGTCGAAGACAACGAAATTGTTGCAATATATAGCAGTGAACATTGTCTTTCCAATCTCTCCATACCATGTTCTATTTACACGATTTTGAAAATTCTTTCGGATAAATTAGCTCAGACATGTAGTTAATGAGCTATTACAATGCCTTCGCTCGTGGAACGTCTTAAGATATCCAGCCTCAATATTCGTAGCGGAATAATGAAAGCCGGGAAAAACTTCACTCTCAGTTCACAACCTCGAGATTCGAACTCGGGAACCCCGGACTTATTGCGTTTAGGGAGCGTTTAGGCAGTTTCGATAAAACCCCTTAATCCCAGAATACAATACTTTAAAGTACTCTCTCGAATAATTCGTACCAACCTTATCGTTTCCTCAGTTCTACATTAGGCGGAGAGTATTGAAGTCACATATTTCTTTTTTTCCTAATAAACATAAAAATTCGAACGGTATTTGTAAGATATATGCCGAAAAATTCTTGTACGTCGTCGGATTATCATTGATTCATCATAAACAATCGATGTAAGGGGCCTACAAGCGGAATAAACTGTGAGTAAAGTTAGACACAATTTGTTCGAGCTTATCTGCGACCGTAGACAATCTGTTGCCACTTGTTCACAGCCACGTCTGAGACAATACCCGTACCTGGCTCCGGACATCGATCGCATATACACACACACATACACAAGTGAAACAAAGAACTATCCCGGAAACTGTCACCCTCCGCCAGGGTCACGTGTGAAATTAATAAATGTACCCACACAGTTCACCGCCTGCGTCTGTAATTAAATATCTTTGTTTAATTCATAGTGTTCGTTTTGCAAAACCATGAAGAATACTGTCAACGTCTTATGAAATAATTGTTATTCGTGACTAAGCTTTTGTTTCTTTAAGATTGATATTATTCATCGTTAACTAGCTAGCTTGATTCTTTACCGAACCATTTATAATCTTATTATTGTCAGTAATTAAATCGTCACATGCGTCAAATCAGCAATAGCAAAGTTAATATAATTATAACATCTGTAAATAATTAATGTAATCAGTATCATAATTCCTAAATTAAACAAGTGCGGTGACGTTAGCGATGATTTTACACCTTGCAAACGAGCGTATGAATAGAGTTCGCAAAATTTTAATTAGTACAAGTTTATTCTTAGTGGTTTAGCGGGGCCAAAGTATACTTAGCACAATAGGAACAATATTTAATATTTTTAATAAGTAGCGCAAATATTTATCACATGATACCGATGAATATATTTTTTCCTCTACACATGTCGAATATATAATGGATAATGTTTATTTTTATAAATTAAGTATTTGTGTTAATGTCCAATTCAGAAGAGGATACAGTGAAAAGTTGCGTAATTTGCGGAAAAATATACACAGGGTCATATTCGAATATTTTGTGATGAAGGAGAATTCGAACATGGCTTATGTAATAGATTATAACCAAGGTTTTTCAGATATTTTATTTTATTGTTTGATTACATAACATATTAAGACACGCTAACATGCGAAAACAAGCCTTTGTTAAATTATTTAAAAATCAGTTGAAGAAAACATATCCAACAAAAAAAAATTATCACGATTGTGCATATTCGTGCATTTTCAAAGGAAACATCAATAATCCTGCTGCCCTGAAATCAACACCAAGAATAGTATTTTAGGTGTTTTCTGTAAGTAGAGTCCATCGAGTTCCAGATGGTGCTCTTTTGAAGATGAAAGTGAACAAGTTAGAAAATAGAAATTAATAGAAAATGATCTAACGCACCCTCAATATATTTTTGTATCTATTTAGTAAAGCGCAGTTAACTTGCTGGAATATATATGAGACATGCGAGAAAGGATTCTTGCGCAGTTTCTTATGTGTACACATACACTACAATACTTCTACAAACTCTTGGTAGACAGATCTTTTTAAGAAACAGGAGAATTGAAGCACGCTCCTGTTGATTTTAGCTTCTGTAAAGGATCCAGTTCCCTTTTTCTCTTTTCATAACGTTCAACTCCATTTCGTTCATTCCATTGATTTTTTCTTCAAATCCAATGTCGTTATAAATCAGAAACAGAGCCAAGATTGGTACAAATATATTTTATTTTACCTTCTGTCTATAGATTTCGATCTATAATGAACAGCCGCAGGAAAGAAATGCAGGGGGTATGGATGTCTTTTCTATATATTTTGATTTATGTATCACCCAATACTAACCATAGTTATCCACCTATCTCGAATTCTGTTGAATGTTAGACAGACTGAAGGAAAACAAAGCAACCGGATTGGATGAAGTATGTAACGAATTTATCAAAGCTGGTCGACAAAAACTTAAAAGCAGATTATACTTTTTAATAAGGAAGAACCGAAGAAATAATACTGAATGTCTGCTAAATTGGTATTTGTGACAATGATACTCAAAAAAGGCAACGTGATATAACGTTATTCAACATCCATAATCCATGAGCAGCTGAAACCAGTAAGATTTTCGCCAGAGTAGATAGACAGTTAAGTAATCGAGATATGCCACAAATACAACAATCAACTTTATATATTTCTTATAAACTTCCAACAAGCCTTCGACATTATAGACAGAAATATATTTTTGAAAGACGTGTACAAAGTAAAAACTAAACTGATCCAAAACACTAGAAGATACAAGAGCAAAAGTGGGAACAGACACGGTAACTGAAGAAATTCTAACAACATATAATGGTGAGACAAGCAAAACTAGTAAAGCGTTGGTCGACAATCGGGAAACGATAATCAAACCACGCTTGGTGCAATTGAGTGACATCAGCAAGTCGATGTTGAATCAATTCAGTCGGTGCAGCGTCGGTTGAAGATCATTTACCTAGCGTTGAAAATATGCGACGTCACGGTTGGCAGACAACAGTGAGTCAGTTTTGAGGGAATGTTTGTGGAAGTTCGGTGCATATATGTAGGTGGCCCAAAGATTAGGTAAGTATGAGAGAGCATTACGAGCCAATGTGTGGTGTAAAATGTTCACAGTTTCAAGTAATACCAACATCGCTGTCAACGTCGAGTCAAGCAATCCGTGAAGCCAACGTCGCAACCGTCTGTGCTACTAGGGAAGCTTTAGAAGCCAAATAAGAAGTTAAACGCGAAAGGTTTAAAGCAGGCTAGTGGCAAGTATCGCATTTGAAGAAAGAAGGAAAAATAATGTGACGCAAAATAATAAAATGTTTTACTACATGCATTGCTATACACAGCTTATTAAGCAGTTTTATTAAGGAAGCGAAACCTCATGTCACTAGTATCGCAGAAGCAACGTATACAACGCCGATGAGAGTGAATTTACAATAGAAATACCTTTAGTAGTAAAGAGACAGAAAACTGCTGAAGGTGTTGCACTATCTATATATTCTACAACTTAGTAGTTATTGCAACCTATTTCTGTAAACGTAGACTTACTTCCCCCACTACTTTTGGCATTAAAGAAATCGACGAATATGTTTGGACTTCGAGCAACGCAGTTACTGTTTACACCCCTAAATGTATATTTTCTTCTTCGACGCCTGGAAAGCTCATTGCAAATCATTTCAAATCTTGTCTAACATATGTTTTTCTTCTTGGTTGATTTTGGGGGTGGGTATTGTGTTGCCAAACGCTGAAAATCAGTACCCAAGTATTTAACTGTGTGAACCCAAAAGAGCCACATTTTATTAGAACGCTTTTTGATACATTGATTCTTATGAACTACGACAGATTGTTATTATTACTTCTATCATTATTAACTATCTAAATGTGTTATACTGCACCGTTTTATACGTAAAGGAAACTTTATTTTTGGTAAATAAAAAAATATGTATAATAAAAATGGGGTCCCCATTTATTTATATTTTTTCTCCGAAGATAATCTATATCACCCTTGAGACTATGCAATATACTTCAAATTATGTTCTAAAAAATTATATCCGTTCCACGGAAATCTGAATTTTCATCGGGTTATTATTATATTGTCTAGAACTTAATCTTTGTGTGACGGTGTACTTTTTTTTATCATCTTAGTCACGAAAGTTGCAAAAAAAGCGAAATTATACAACTACTACTGAAGTGCAGGGTACTAAAATAATCTTATATTGCGAAATTCCTAATAATAACCACACCACTATATAATTTATGCGCAGTAAACCAATTATAACGTACGATTAAGGTCCCTTACCACCCACACGTACAGCAACTAAAAACACTGACTCAGATTAGGTGGACAGCGTTAATAATCCAAGTAATGACTAAGAATTCAAAGAAGCCGTGGTAATAATCAGCGATTTTTCCCGACGTAATTACGCTAATTGTCGGGCGCTTTATTTCCTAACGTAAGACGCACGGAGAAACATGAAATTGCGCCGACAATAAACACGCACTACAAATAATGAAAATCACAATGCAGATAGTGCTCGCCGTGGTACGTTGCAATAATTTTATATACATATCTCCCGAACACATACACATGTAGGTTCCTTACTTGGTCCTAAATTATGTATGTGCGGGTAATAACACTTGAAGTTACATTTACATACCATTTGCATAATTATCCCCGGCACCCCATACTAGAAAACTCATGTAAAAGTTTCCTCGCCAGTCGCTGGTGTGCAAAGAGATCTTAGATCTGTCGATAATTTTCGGTATTTTATTTTCAACGCTCGGGTTTATTATTAGCATTTATTAGGCCGAATTAAAATCTAGGGTGTTATTAAATAAAATCACACACCGTACAATCGCACTTATAAAACTCCAATTTAAATGAATAATGACCAAAAATACCATACATTACACTCGATAACTATCTATTACACCTTATATTTAAAGGTTTTAATGCTGACGCAACCGAGTCTTATATTCAATATTGGATTAATCAAACATGCGGTTTGGTGTATATTCCAGTATTGTGCTTCTTTTCTTGGTCGTTCTGTTTCCCTAATTGCTAGCGTATTCAGCCGTAAAATAGCCAAAGAGCTAGATGATGATGTGTTAAGATTGTGAAACTAAAACGAAAATTTCCAGTGCATGCAATGGTTATTGAGCATTATAGGAAGGCATTCTGTGAATTTTTATTCGAAACTATGTAGTTTGTGGCTTATTTTGAGCAAATTATACCTGCTTATTTAGTTTGCTCCTTGCAAAGATGGTATCAATTCGCTATTCAGCAATTTTGCACTCTTGGAGTAAGGTAGCTCTGCTTTGTTTTAAATATGTCTGGTACACCTGTGGTTTACAGCATGTTCTACAGGATTTGACAAGCTTTAAGGCGTTTACTAGCTATAAATACAAGTTTCAGTGGTGAAATAATTTATTTTCTCGTATTATCAGAATTTAAATAATTTGTTTGGATTGCCAGATTAATTACAGAAAAGACTTCTAGACAATTGAAGTTATGCTCAATTACCGACTAGGCGTCTGTTAACTGACAGTAATAAATTAATCTTAAAAAATCTCACATAGTTCTAGATTTTTTAAAAATATTAAAATGCAAACATACCTACCCACATAATGGAAAAAAGATAAAAATGACGACATTATTACAATCAAAGTTTTTCAAGCAAACAGGTATATGACAATTTTGGAAAAGAATTTCCAAATCTTCCAGATCTAGATTGAAAGACTATTTTGAGGAGTAGCAACAACTTTATTACTATAACCGTGTGGTTGCCGATTCAAGAAGAGCATTCTAGTAATGTGATAAAATTATCTCACTAATTCCTAGTTTCTAGAAGTAGTTGCCATAAAGCACCAGAAGAGGAACGATTTAAAAGCTGTAAACTGCACAACTTCCAGCAACTTCTAGAGAGAGATAATTTTCCCTGAGTGGAATTCTACAAATACTGGATAGACAGAATGAAAATCCAAATGCCCTAAATCTAATCCTCTTCTATGATGAGAAAATATTTATGTTCAACGGAGGCGTCAATAATTAAAACACTAAAACATGGTCGAGAGTAAATCCTGATTTCTTTCAAGAAACACTCACGCATCGACCCCAAAATGTAAACATGTGGCCAGGAATCGTTGGGAATCATAATATTTTTATAGAGAAGTCATTACATAGTCAAAGATACTTCTAGCTGTTAACTGAGACAATTATTTCAACTGTGCAAAGAATTCTAATAAATAGCAGAATAATTCTTCAGCACGATGAAGCTTATCCTCATAGTTACAGGAGGACGGTGGATTAAACTTTTTTTAATTAGGGTTATTTAGCTGGTAAAGTGTTTGATAATATTAGAGGCAGGTCTCGAGAATTAGAGAACATGAAAACTAGAATACTTCAAGCTTCTAATGGAGTTAGTGCTAATTAGCTGCATAATATAAAAAATATTCTCAAGATAGACTGGGTTACTATTAAGCAGCTTCCAGCAGACGGTTTCAACAATTTCTGTGGATTTATTTCTAGATGGAAAGTGTTATTGTTATTTTTAGTGTTCTGTTTGAAAAAAATATTTTATCAATTATTACTTCTTTAGTGCCCAGTAGAGGAAGTAAAGGTTTCTGACTTTTCACATTGGTAATTTCGCTGTTAAAATCTCGCAACACAATTTAATTTAATTTCTTATTCTGACAGGGTCCACTAATTTAAAAAAGAAAAAGAGATTAACTAAATTTATCTATTATCCCTTTTGTTTAAAACTTGTTAAATCTTGTAGAACATGCTGTAAGCTACAGGTGTGCCAAAAGTTATCCAAAACCTTAATTGGGAAAACCATCAACACGAGATGAAGCTTTTACCATAATATTTCCTACGAGGTGTCTATAGAAAAATGTACACAGTTCGTCACTTGATTAAATTAGGTAACCTTTTCGGAAATAACGTAAATGTGTTTTCACTTCTTCGGCGGATAAGTTTGTTTTCTTCTTTGTCAAAAAGTTCTAAAAAGCGAAGTTTTATTGTTATTCATGTTAGGAGATTTTTCTTGTATAAACGTAAGTAAAATATGATCAAATCACTACGATTATATACTTAATTTATTTTAATATCGATAAGTTATGAAGTTAAGAAGTATTAAATTTACATATTGTACATTAAGAAGCACATTAAAGGGTGGAAGTAAAATAGGTTTTTTTCTTCCAAAATTCTTGTATATTTGACGATTAATTAATGACTGCGATCGGTTTCCTGCATGAAGCACATCCTCAGGTGAGAATTAAAAGAAGCCCATCGCAATCAGTAATTAATCATCAAATATATAAGGATTTTGATTTGGATTTTGAGAAAAGGACTAATTTTATTCTCTCTTTAATACAATTAGTTCACACAGAGATACCATAGATTATTTAAATTAAGAAAACTGTCTGTATAATAAACCGTACGTGTTGCGTGTGGATATATTGTACCTGGCATGATATAACCCACCAAACAGATATAAATTATGGAGCGTTGCAAGTCTGCAAATTGAACGATGGCTCCGTATTAGAGTCAGCGTCTACTAACTGGTGTAGTGGCTTCTATATTATAGCGGTTGGTGTAGATCTAGCATTTTTATATGATTTCCGCAAAATAAAAACATAATCATAAAATATATGCAAAAGATAAAATCACAAGAAAATGCTTATCGAGCGTAACTGGGCAACACTCCCCTAGAGCGCAGACGGTTGGCGCAACATTGGCTCTTGATCACGGCTCGCTTGGTTCGACGTTGGCAGCAATGCCAGGCATTACGTGAAAATGTGAACACACTTTTGGCCGAACATTGGCTTGCAACGTTCTCGCATACTTACCTGATCTTTGGGCGAACTATCCATTTTTGTCGTGCATCGATTTTTAACGGACATTTCCTGAAAATTGGCTCACTGTTGTCTGCCCACCATGACGTTATATGGCCACAACGCCTAGCAACTAATCTTCAACCAACTCTGGCACCGACTGAATTGGTTCAACATCGACTTGCTTACATTACTCAAGTATTTATTTCTCATAAATTGACGCTTATTAGGAGCAAATGAATTTTTTGTAAATGAACGGTTCATTTCGTTAATATTTTCTTACCATATCTTAACTATTTTAACGTTATTACTTTTTTGGCGTAGGTTATCTCTGGAGAAAACTACAACAAAGATAAATTCAATACCTTTGAAGGCAATATTAGTATTACCTTCTAAAGAGAAACATAATTACTGTATAATATAGATTTGAGGGCGGCGCGACATAACACACCATCTTATTGAAACCACAATACGGTACGGTAACGTTCGCCGTTGACCGTAAGGGCTTGACGATCTTCATTTTCAACAAAATAGGCCCTGCTAATGCTCCTAGCCCATAAAGCGCATCAAACAGCTACACGTTGTGAGTGCATTTGCTTTTCAAGGATAGATTTTGGATTTTGACCGCCCCAAATGCGGTAGTTTTGTTTGTTAACATGCCCATTTAATTGTAAGTGAGCGTATCGTTAAAAATAATCTTATTACAAAAATATGCATTCCATCGGCTGGCTTTAATCCTTGTGTCAGCTGAATCTTGTATGGATGGACAGCCAAATCTTTTGCTAAAATTCACCACATTGTGAACGATGCAGAATAGAACGCTGCAATATTTTCGAGCACATACTGGTGTCTTTCCATCTTTAACAGGCACTATCACCTCAAACTTACGCACTGTACTGCCGATTGTTTTTTTCTGTTTGGCTATAATACTGACCAAAGTAATCATAAATTCTGCAAAATGTGTTTATCATAGAAGGCGCATTATTATACTAAGTTTTCACGATATGAACAAGTTGCTTTATTACCAGCCTATAATCTATCATGAAATCATGGAAGACCAAGATAAATATCACCTGCTAATATCTGGTAGCTCTTATTGAAAAACACTGTAGTGCCTCTAGCTAGATTGACTATCTGACATAACTTGATTCTAGATGATTTTTCTTGAAACGTGGCGGATCAACATCAGGATTGTGTATTCATTGTGTGATTCATGTACACTGCCGTTCAGAGAAGCTCGGTCGGTTGGTAAAAAACATGAAAAGGTTACAGAAACAAACGAAACTAAAAACAAAATGCAATTTTATTGTATGTACAGGTAAAAAAGACAAAAATAAATAAATAAAAAGTTATTCTGGCCTAATATAACATACTGAACATTATATTTTTTTTTCATCGAAAGAACCTCCTTTGCTGTTAATCACCGCTCGAACTATTCTAGGCATTCTTTCGATAAGTTTTGATAAGTATTAATCCATTCATGTTGCAGAATATTCCGTAAATGTTCTTGTGGGCATATTTTTCGGATCCTCCTGTCCAGTTCATCCCACAACAACTCTATAGGGTTCAAATCTGGGCTTTGTGGGGGCCATGTCATTACTTTCAGGGTGTGCTGTTCTTCTTGCTCCTTTAGATAGTTCTTACACATTAACGCAGTGCGTTTTGGGTCGTTGTCATGCATGAATGTAAAGTTACGGCCTATCATACGCAATCCTGATGGCACTGCGTGATTCTGGAGTATTGCAAAATAATTTTCCTTCCTCGTTACACCCTGCACTCTGCATAAATATCCCGTCCCAGCAAAGGAGAAACATCCCTACACTAACACAGAACTACGCCCTTGCTTCACTGTAGGCACAATGCAGTTCGGGATCACTTTTCGGTTTTAGATCTTCGGACATAGACTCGTCGATTTTGCCCAAAAACCTCAAACTTTGACTCGTCACTCTAAAGCACGTGTTTCCGATCATCTAACGACCAATCTAGATGAGAACGGGCCCACTGTAGCCGTTTTGCTCTGTTGCCCCGACGTAATAAGGGTTTTCGAATGGCAATGCGTCCATGAAGATCCGCTTGTTGAAGTCGACGTTTTACCGTACTCGCCGAAATTTGTTCTTCACGGCCGCGATTGACTTCGGCTGCTATTTGTGGCGCTGTTAATTTTCTATTGCGTTTGCTTAATAATACAATTCTCAAATCTTCAGCTTTTGTTGTTTTCCTAGATGCTCCAGGACGAACACGATTTTCTATAGCTCCAGTTGTCCCATATCGCTTTATGATGTCATTTACTGTTGAAGTTCTCATATTTATTTTTTCAGCAATTTGTCGCCCCGAATATCCTTCTTCAAATAGCGTAATAATGCGTGAACGTTTTTCTACACTGGTAGGCTTGCCACGTGCCATTTTGAAGTGAATTTTCTTAAAACTTTCGCGCAAAAACGACAGATGCACACCAACACACGTTTAACAGTAAAATGAAGCAAATTTATATCTTTACGCCTGTAATAAATAAACAAGCATGATACTGTTACTATATTTCCTAAATGTATTGTTCGTTAATAATCCCCAAACGACCCGTTTCAAAAGATCGGTACTTCCGAGAAATTCTTGGAATGATAATAAAAGGGACTTTATTGTGGTTGTCGCAATATTTCTACTTTACATAATAATTTATGGCTTTAATCCCTTAGAAAAGAGTGTATGCTTAATATTTTTCTAATTTTATGTATTAATAATTGTATACAGTGTGATATAATAGATTTTTATTGTATGACCGAACTTCACTGAACGGCAGTGTATATAGAATAATGGATTAAAATTGCAGGTCTGATTATTATTAAAATATAACAGTTTACATATATATATGCGTATATAGAGTGCGCTTGCGGCAAGACAGATTTCAGCGAACTGGAAACAGAAAAATATCGCAACAAATGTTTGTACATGCAATGACTAAACGGAGTGGTTCAACCATACGGCGGAGAAATTAAATACGTCTACGTGAATAGCAAAAAGGGTACTCATTACCGGACATATTATGCTATGAAAACATTAAAGTACCTACCACATTAATTGCGGTCGTATAGAACAAAAGACAATAATAGCAATGTAATTATCGCATTTTTATTGTTCCATCTAGAAATTACTGGTCTTTGTATTAATGTCGGCTTGACATGGCGTGTAAGTTTTAACTGATGATAGATCCGTCTGTCTTAAATTCACACTTGGCTACACACCAATGTATGCCTACTACGTGTGTATAAACAAATAATGCAGTGCGTACATACTTACACACGGAGGGAAAACGACGCAAAAAAGTTTTGAAAATCTGTAATTTGCGTGAGAGGTATTATTTTATACGCCACGAAATAAGCGTTAAGCTTAGTGAATTTTTGTTTTGCATGGAATTCCGCGCAGCGCCGATTAGACGTATTCCTAGAAACCTGTAATGGAATGATACATTTAGTAAATTAAGTCATTAACTTCGGATTCCTTTTGCAATTTGCTATTTGCCTCTTTTGAGTTGAACAGTAACATTCATACAATGTAACTATTTTTGCTTTACAGGAAAAACAGAATATAATAGTTTGATAGAGACAAATTTCAGAGCAGATTGCAAAATCTCATTAATTTTTGGAAAGCTCATCGCATGTAGAGCTTTCCAGAAAAGGTATCTGCACCATAGCCGGGGCTTTCAGAGTTTCACTGTTATCAAGAAAGCATCACCTGGTAGGACTTGTGGCGCAACACCTAGCGCGCAGTGCTGGCAGTCTCGGGGTACCGATAATATGAATATCAAGTTTCTAATCGGAAGGAAGTTTCAAAATTTGACGGTTTGAAGGTGCACCCCGCATGTCCATTAATTCAGGAATAAAGTAGAGTTGATGGGTGAATGAAACCTGCAATTTATCATATAATGGTAACTAACATGACTTCCTTTTTGTTGTTATTATGAATATGCGGATGCAGGCAGAATTAACTGGATACCTTCAATTAAAAGTAGGGCACATTCTTCATTAAAATATCACAGATTTGACAAAGTCCACGAAAATGACGACAAGGAGATTAGTAATTTACTGTAAGGCATCTAAAATTAATGTTTGCATAATCCGCGTCGGACTCGAAAATTTCTAACAGCTCGCGATATAAATAAATAAATTAATTAGCGCTAAAAGTTTAAGCGAGAAGTACGCATTTTTTCAGTAAATCCTCCGCTTGTGTAATTGTACTTGTGCCAATAAGATGCGCACGTAACCATATGTTTTATTATAATAAAACCGAAATAAAACGCGAGCATATTTTTATTAAGGATGGCGATAAACAAGTCATCATTAAATTAATTTAAGAACGCCGCAAGAAACGCACAGTGGTCTTTTTCTGCTTCGCGTGCGATCGAATTCGATCCGATTCTAACTAAATACTCGATGCTGGGGCTCTCTGTTTCTCTTTCACCGCCTATCGTAATCATCAGCTACACATACGCACTCGCACACTCGCACTCACAAAACATTCGTTAGATACAGTTATTTTTAACAAAACAAAAATAAATATTTCGCCACTCATTTTATGTGTTCGCGTATTTTTTCACTACGGCGGCGCGGATGAGGCGAGGGTGGATGGATGTAGGTTTGAAAATAGTTACGCTCGTCTCGCGATATTAATAATTAAATTCGTAAAGTAATTGTAGGATTTACGACAACGACAGTTGGCAGCAAATGAATAATAATATTAAAACCAGGCTATTTTTAAGGTTTCAATTCTCGCTAGGTGCCTTTAAATACAATATATTTGCATGAATAAATTATCCACACATAACACTTGCATCTGTACACACTATCAGTCGTAAGATTGGGCCCCCTTCAAAAAAGATCTTGGCTTGTTTATTTTCATTTTCTCTTATTTTGGGATTGATTGTATGGCAGACTACTAGAGATAAATAAAAAGTTTTAAAATAAATGATATTATCGGACATGTTCTGCACAACATAAAATGATGTTCAAGTATACAAAGTGTTCAGTTTCTGCTGCAAACAATATAGGTTGTTTTCTTTTTAATGTAATACCCCGTGTACTATCCTTTTTTTGATACCTCCCTTAAGTTCAAGTTAACTTACGTATTGTCTTAATTATAAATTATAACATAGATTCTTACTTAAACAAAGTTACGCCTTCCCCGGATATTATGATCGGGAACTGTGATTTGCGAACCTTAGTTGTTATTAGATAAGTAAAATAACTGATTAACAATAATTAATGAGGCACAAATATAGTCGACGTCGTTAACTATTTTTTATATTTTTTTTGTGGGGCCGAACGGGGTTTCTAAGCTTTTCAAAGCTTGTCATAACCTCAAGGGGATTTGTGAATGTAAAGTGTTCCATGGTTCACCCTCTCACCGTAAAGGGTGAAGCGTACTTAGCTGTGCTCCAACTGCGAATGGTGACTCGGGAGCGTACCCTCCCTTATTTTTTTTTGGTCATCAAAGAATGTCCATTAGTTCTAAAGAGTACTTCGTTCAATTATTTCATTAATTTATTAAGTTGCTACCATAAATTATGCAAATTCGCACATTATATTTCAATATATGTTATCTATAAAATTACCGACACGTAAGACAAGTTTTTGCCAATAAACTAGTAAATAATTTGGATTGCCGTCTCAATTTAATGAATAGAAGTGTATTTACTGCTGTATATCTTGGTCTCTGTGCATCTCTTTGTGTACGTGCCAATTACCAGTTGTCAGCAAAACGTCACTAATTATATTAATTAAGAGTAACTGACGTCTTGCTCTGCTCCGGTCTAAATTAGTCTAATTAGCTTTGTTCATTTCGAAATCTGTGCTCACATGCTCGCTGTAGGATTTCTAGCGCCCACATTCATATAACTGCCTTGAAAATAATGAAGTCGAGACTGCGTTTTAAATAGCAAATATTAGAGCTACCCTTACGTAGACTAAGTTTATTTGCGTACTATTTGTAAGCTAAAATTTAAACTACCGCATAAGGAATTATACATTTAAGAGTATTTCTAGATATAAAAAACTTTGGAGGTATGCACGCGAAGAAGTCATCAATGAGATGAAAGTGAAATGCGCTAATTTAACGCTTTAGTCGGAAAGCATAACAATATTAATTCAAAAATTTGCATTGACAATCGCTGATCTCTCCTGAGAAAGCTTCTGAATTAAAAGGTCCTTAAGTACAAGAAATTAAATCACATTAGAAGTAAAACGGGGCGGGTCAATTGTCTGGCAAAATCGTTTATTTCCCACATATAAATATTAAAAAAATATTTATACGAATATTATGCTAGGTGGCACAATCTGTCTCACAAAATAGAGTCCATACAGTCATACTTTTGCGTATCAGAATGCGGATGAACAGCTGGACGAGGAAACTACTCAAGGCAGACTCAAGAGTTATATTAAAAATCTAAAGAGGGATAAGACGTCGAACTACGATGAAATTCCAAACAAAGCTATTAAATATTTTCCTTCTGTAGCAATTAATTTTCTACTCATCAGCGTTGCCTCGAAACTAACTCATTTACCGAACATCTGGAAACATGCAGTCGTGATGACGATCCCTAACCCCGGGAAGGACTCCTTATTCTCCTAGAACTACCGCTCCTGTTTTCCCTATCTAACCTCAATTGTCTAATAAAAACCACGAATGCCGTGGGGGTGATCCCAGACGAGCAATTTGGATTTAGGGCAAGTCCGTTGACAAACTTCCAATTGTTTCGTCTGCCAAGGGGCGATGTTTTTGGACGTTTCTCTAGTTTTTGATATCACCCTGCACTGCGACTTTGCGTATCAGAATAGCAAGGATCGGTGAGAAATTTGCCTCACTTATCGCATAGCACCTCCGCTAGAAATTCTCCTCGAGGAGACCGATGTTAACTGGAATCCTTCAAGTTCCTTCGTTGGCGCCACAATTATTCATCTTCTACAGGTATGATGTTTTTCGTTATCTGATGCAGTATGGCAAGTAGAAATGAAAACATATTGGCAAGACGATCACAGCGGACGCTGGAAGTTCTGGTCAAGTGGTTGACTAGAGGCTGTTCCTGGTCAACGAAGAGAAATATGTAGATGACTGGTTTACTAGAAAGAAGAACCGGCACCAGATACATGATGTGGGGATTCCAAAGGACCCTACATCCAGGAAGTAAAGAAAAGGATCTCGCAGGACAAGGAATTTGTCAATGCTCTGATCGCCAGATCAAATCCTTGATCTTGTTGCTTCTTTACGGAACAATTTTAAATATATACGGTGACATGTCGATAGATGCAGCCTCACACTTGCGCAAGTTGGAGGTCATCCAAAATAAACTGTTAAGAATACTTCGCCACCATGGTTTGTTCGAAACAACTAGCTATATGAAGACATACATTGTTCCAACATCTGAGCGAGGTACCGAAAGAAACTTGGATGAAGTTGGGAAATTAAGCAAATCCTCTGATGGTCCGTGTCTTAGAAAAAGCGCAGAATCGACCACCTTCTTGTCGCAGGGTTTGTACAAGACTCGATTCAATACCAAAAGAAATTCTGCATGAATTGCTTACCTTTTGGGGCTAACAAATATAATTTGTATCCGTTGAATGTGTAAGGGTTCGCGCAGCTCTTCGATAGCATTAGTGATATTGTTGAACTGTTCAAATTGCGAGTTGAAGCTTTGTTATCATTAAATTATTATAATTAAATAAGTATTCAGCAGAAATTATGACGTGAACACCATCCAAAGAAAAGCAGAAGTATGTGAAGGCACACAAAATTCAGCGTGTACTGTATATAATCTTATATATTAGTGCCTTCTGTTAATTTCAATCCAACTTATAATTCTAAAAACACGTCTTATACGCACTACACACTGAAAGATTTTCGACACCTTTCAGGTGAAAGTTGAAATAAAACTACCAATGTATTATTTGATCTTCAATTATGTTAATTGTGGTTTGAAAATGTAAGTACTAAAGGATTGGTGAAAGTTTATAATACTAACTGGCCATACAGTAAAATAATCCCCATCTTCTTAAAAAAAAAACCGCTCGTAAAATAGAATTCAATAAACCTCTATTTTACATACTACACATACCAGGCATAATTATCACCTACGCACATTTCGTGGCCAGTGCCTGTATGGTGAAACTGTTAAGGTAAACTTTGGGTAGAAAATGAATAACCTCACATTTGGTAACTCGCTATTATTTTCCAATTGGATAATATTATTAAGAGACGATGTTAAAATTTCTAGTTTCGTATTATACATACAGCATCTATTTTAAACGTTTTACTGTGTTTGCATTTAACCATAAAGGTGTGGTGCGCTGAGTATTATCGGTAACTATCTTGTTAGAATATACTGTTACACTTATTGTGAAAGTTAAAGACTTCGTATAGGATGATGTATATTTTTTTTACATTTGAGGACGGTGTGAACATAGATATAAACATATATACAAATATAGAATATTTTTTCGAAAAAAGTTGGTTCGTGTCTTATTAAGGAGACGATTTGATTAACACTGTTAGGTAGATGCATATAATTATTCGACTACTGTACTGTATATAAAATAATTATTGGTATTTAAACAATCGATTAGGCATATTAACTTGATTTAACGGCTCTAAAAAGATGTAATATTTATTTATTTAATTATTTTCGTATATTTTTCATGTTTGAATTACGTAATATTTTCAAATAAAACAGGTTTCCGAAATAGCAGCAAAGAAATAAAAGTAACATTTGAAAGAGTTCGAATGTCGTTGTGTTATTTACGCTTACCAACTTCTAGTTGCATTCGAAAATTGTAACATTTTTAAATCTAAGTGCATTGCTTTGGACTTTTGCTTTTTAGATATTTTAGCAATATTTTTCAGTTATTTTTTCTACGGGTTTTCTGATACGTTCTATTCAATAGGTTTCTCATTTTTTTAAGAGCTAAGGACTCGCCGCAAATATGTATTCAACAAATAAGTAACTCTGAATAAACAAAGAAGAAACTGGGAAGAGAGATGTTGGTGCGATGCAATAAACTGTTCTTTCCTCTTTCTTTCTTCACATATGACTGAATCTGTTATATGTCTGCGGGTAACCCTTACACACTCAGAAGTCTTATGAAAGCTTCAGGTGATAGTGGTTTTCATTTTTTGTGAATAAATATATATTTTTCTTCTTCGTAGCTGTTTTCATTCACAAACCAAAAAATTGTTTTGGTAACACAGTTACAATAACTTCTTCAAATTAACATTTTGTTTATTTGTTCTGAGTTATAGATATTCCCAATACACTCAATTTTCACTCATTTGTTGCTATTGCTTGAGTTTTTCTTATACATAATTGGCTTTTTGCCAAGTTCACTGGGAGTTATGTGCTATGGTGAAATACATTCAATTTCTACTGAAAGTCAGCACCATTTTCCCTTATAAAACTGTAATGCGATGCCTTGTATTTTCCTGTACATTTAGTAACATTTTAAGAATTATATTTTATGCAATGAACTAGTTACTCATTGCTTTAAAAAAATCATCCAGAAAGCATTTTCATAAACAGTTAGCTAAACTGCGGTACAACTTTCGATATGTTCTTAGTAATTTGCTGAAGGAAATGCTGAAGAAACTTGGTGTGTGAAGCATTAAATAAATCAGCTATTTACCACGGTAGTCTGGAAAGTTTCAAGCCTGAGCAGTCATAAAATGATTCTGTTAACTTAATTGCGCGTACTTTGAAAAACGAAGTGTCACTTGATGATAGCGTCTGTTTAAGAATGGAAGAAGTCGAATATCGCGCCGTTATTCTTTCATTTAGTGAAAGATAGTACGCTTACGCAAGTTGTCAAGTTAAGATGAACGCTGTTTTCGGCCACTCTGCATCATGATTTGCATGGTTGTACCAACTCGGTTGAGGATGAACGTTCGAGACAGCCAAAAACTTCAACCACTACCAATCACATTGAAATAAGGTTAGCGAGGAGAAAGGGGCTGTGGGCATTTCGAAAGAACGTGTTTGTCATACGTTGGCTGAAGTTTTAGGCATGAAAAAGCTAACCGCGCTTGCTCGATCAGGACCAAAAACGTATTCGAATGAACATTTCTAAAGCCTGGTTGAAATGGTTTAAGGCGAAATAAGTTGGAGTTTTGGCGTCGATTGCTAACTGTAGATGAAGTATGAAAATACCAGTGTTAAAGCAAAAGCAAAACTGAAACAGTGGAGTAAATCAGTTACGAAAAAGCAGAAACTGCCCCATTGGCTGGAAAATTGATGGTGGCTGCTTTCGGGAGTTTTGTTTCACCAATTCCTCTCACGTTCGCACTCTACCACACATCAGTGGTCGCCACGGCAAAAATTAACGAATTGTGATTTGAATTGATAGACCACCCACCATGTTCATCAAAATTTCGCTCAGAGGACGGAAACTTTCATCGAATCAGGAGGCCATCACAATTGTAGAAGCTAAATTTACACGACAAGATGCCAACTACTATTTGAAGATTAAAGAGTTTGAGGTGTTGCTGAGAAAAGTGCAGAGTCTGAATTTGACAAAAAGATACCGTTTACGTGTGAGGTTGCAAACCCTTCAGCCTACGCTCGTATCATTTATACGCTTGTTAATTTGCTAGACAATGTATGTAGTACTTCGAAAAGATGATGGAAGAAAGAACATTTGCTTTAATGAAAGTCTCTAGCGAAAAACAAAAGCTTAGAGTATTTTGTCGCAGCAATCTACGCTTTTAGGCAAAAAACTTAACGAAATGCCTCATGTTCAATTTACTAAAGAATAATACACTTCAACTATTGGGAAATGCAGATTTTAAAAGTGCTTCTTCAATAGATTCTGGAAAAATATACAGGGCGTTGTATTAATAAAAAACTAAATAATTTTTTAGAATCTAATTGACATAAAAACTTTTTAAGTGTATTTGCCGAAAACCCCAAAAAATATTCAATCAAATAAAATTTGGGCCGCCGTTCTAGAAAGCCGAAAGCTTTGATTTAATTTTGCAAATTTTGAGTTGCAAGTTAAATATTTATCGCTATTATCCGAATATCTGATTCTGATGGGAAATCTGTCTTAATAAAAAAAACCATGACAAAGCACTGAAGATTACATACATCCCACTTTGAATGGACATACGTACTACAGACGACATATACTATTAGAAAAATATTCAAATTAAAATAAGTGCCTAAGGACAAATATAAAAAAACCATACACTTGCTTTCAGCGTTTGATGCCTTTGTTGCTTCTATAAATCTAGTATCGATACGCTCTGCTGAAGGCATATTTAGCATCCAGTACACCTTTGATTTATACGCTCATAAATAATTTAAATTATTAACATAATATTTATTACACCTATCCGAATATGTTTTAACATTTCAAAATGTACATGAAACATAAATAATTTTAATGTCTCCCGGCCGAAACAAGAACACACACATTGATTGTATATTATTTAATTTATAAATGTAATTTTAATTTGCATAAATATTTTCCTAATTTCTGTACACAAAATATACGCGTATAGGTATTTCGAAGGTACGAATGCAGGCTTCGCCGTGGCATGTTGGTTTATTTATCACAATTTACGCTGTGATTTTTCGAATCTCCGATCTGATTTGCGAACTTCTGTATTTGTTAGTTTTTTTCACGATGCGGCGCATATAACATTTGTTTGTTGTCGGACATAAATCATTGATTGTGCTTGTATATTTATACAGACGATGGGTAGATTTGTAAATCTATAAAGCGGCAGATGTGTTAAGTCAAATATAGACGCTAATACGAGGACCCACTGAATACATTATCATGTTACCTTTACTATTAATATGTTTTCTTTATGTATCAGCACTTTTGTTAATCTCGATTATTTTTCTGCTCTAAAAATACTTCTTTTAAATATTAAATAATAGGTGGTAGCTTGTTTTTTTTTATTACTGTTTCTTTCAATATATACAGGTTGGCGCAATAATGCGAGATTCTTGAGTAATACCTTTACTATTGTCAACAGGAAAAATGTCCTATACAAAGATCATAGATTTATTTATTTTATTTTGACACATACAGCGTGAACTAAAAAGAAGCTACATATCGAAGTTTTAAATGAGGCACTCTAGATGTTAGTACATATTTCGTTTATACGCAAGAATCTAAGGTTAATTTGTATAGAATAAGCCTCGCAATACGCCTCATCAGTGCATCTTTGTGGAAGATGTTGCAATTATATATACGAAGTGGAGAGGATACATGTACGGATGAGAGAATCCAATTAATCATTGAAAAAATTAATAGCTATATCGATCTCTATAAAAGTGAGCAAGTTAGTAATGCCCACGTTCTGCGAAGGTAACAGGCTTCGACTAGTGGGATCACACCAACAGTAGCCCCTTGGTGATTTTTGGCTTTTAAACTAGTGTTCAAATAGCCTGTAATGATAGCAGCTTTTAGCACAGCTCTTATTTAAC
>LR737385.1:4078887-4090186 GCA_902655005.2 Marronus borbonicus | reverse complement strand
TTAACTCCGATTGTTTTGATATTGGGCGTTTAGGGCAACAAAGGTCGAGGATTATTAATGGAAGGGATTATGGTATTACTTACGTTACAATTTGGCAATTCAATATATATCGGAGGAATTTATCAATTGTTTCTCACAACTTTTCGTCAGTTCTTCCTTTCTCGTAATAATGCTTATCTTTATTTGAATTTCAACCCCACTGCCCCAGGCATTTTATGTTCGGCGTTCGTATGCGGTACTCTGAGATTGATAGCCAAGCATTAAGCGTCGAACCACTGCGCAGTTCCATATGGTCCATGTGATCCCACAACCATATATTTTAATTTTCGCAATGCTCTCATTATTCCGTCCATATAGAACAAAATTAAGAATAAATAACGGTGGACTTAATTCTGCTTCTTATCTCATTCCTTGAGTGGATACAAACGGTTCAAGTTTGCGCTATTTACGTTTACCCGGTTTAATTACCATTAAGAAATTTCTGTTGCAAAAATAAAAGATGCATTTGAGATGATTCAAGGTATTAGTACCCGATAGCATGTCGATGAGCTTGAATAACTGTACTGCATCTCCTTGGGGTACCTCTCATAAGTCCGGAGATGTTGTTTTGTAGTATTTGGTTCCATTCTTCGACAACATCTTCTAGCTCCCTTCTAGCTATTAGGACGATTAAAACGGTTTCTAATAGATCGTCTCAGATGAGTTTAAGTCCACGCTGTACGCTGGCCGCGTTGGTAATATGGTTGATCACTATTCCGCATAAATAAAAAAAATCTACCACCATATGCCAGGGGTCTATTGTGAGATCCTGAAATATCAGATGCACTTCCGTGTTGTCACTACCGATCCACCCAAGGCAATGGTTTCTTGAATTATGGATAGTAAACAGGGGCCTTCTTCATACTCTAACCCATCCATTATTTACCTAGAAAAAGAAGTTATTCAACGACAGAGCCTTGCCAATGTCAATGATCTTAAGCAAACACCATTCTCGCAATGCCGATGGTTTCTTATGAGCTTTGCTCCTTTAATTGGCCTTCCCCTGCATACAGTGGCTTCTCGTAACCGATTGCTCACAGTTTGATCTGAAACACGCACACTTCTAGCTGTAAAAAAATCATTTGCAGAGCTCGCGTTGTTGCCGTCCAGTTGCGAAGAGCCTGGGTTGTTAAAAATCGATCATCTACAACCGAAGTTGATCTTGGACTACCCTATCTACGTCTTCCAGTCTCCAAGTCACACTTTGTACATTACTAAAACTTTCTGCCACCGTTAAATGGCGCATCGTCTTGTTTTTCATTGTAATCAGTATAAAAAATCATGGCAAAATGTTACAAAAAACAAGAATAAGAAACCTTTGATCAATGTTTGATTTAATTATTTTTTACATAAGAAATCGCACATTTGATATTTATAGTACAAGAGATTTTACAAAAACGTTATGTGGCAGCATGTACTATGAAATGAATTGCCTAAGGAAAGCAAGTCAATAATCTGAATGTACACAGCGTACCTATGAAAAATATATACTCCCGTGGATGATTACACACAGATGTACTTCCATACTACCATTGCATCATTATCATTAACTGTCTAGCCAGATCTTACAATATCACGAGTTAAATATAGATTGATAATTTTCTTAATGTCCGATCTATAAAATTCTTTATTGCAGCGCTGCGCAACATCATCGTCAGAACAACAATTCGCCTATGTTCTCTCCTCTCCTCGTCTTGTATGTATTTAAACAGTGATATTCGATTTATTAACTGAGCGATAAGTGTGCACACAAGCTCCGATCGCTTATAATTAATATCCTTCAAGATTTTTATGGTGCGACCGTTGTGTAAACTGTGCGTTATATTTCTAGAACGTGATTAATAATTCCCAATGAACAACGGCGTTGTAATAAATTCATGTGACGTTTGCTTATGGATTTAAATAAAGCTCCCATGTATTTATTTATGCGGGATGAAGACATGAGATGTGAAAAAATAACGCCGTTTATAATTTAATAATGTAATGCTAATAATGTTTTCGGATTCCTGGAAGCGGGACGCTACACGCCCTAAAAATACTTGTTCGTGCTCAATTAAATAGCGTGGACACGTCAGAATGTAAATAAATCTATATTATGTCCAGATGTACTTATGCGTAGGAGCGTATCTTTTTCGGGGTTTTCCTTTAAACAATCGCCTCCTCTCACAAATTGTTATCAAGTAGATTTAACCTGATATGCTTATTTGTAATTACTTAGTTTATGGGAATTGTAAATATATACATCCAATTTATTCGGAAATTCTAAGAGATTAGCAAAATTACATCTTTTTTTCTGAATCTCTTTTATTAAACATATCTTGATTAGATATAAAACCGTTGTTTACTGATCGTTACAAATATTACTGTTTTGGAAGAAAGGAGCCTTTTTAATTTTCCTAAATTTATCTACATGAATTGATAATTGACTAGTGGCAGTTGCAGCCTAGTTCGAATTGGATGTTTGTTTTGCCCCAGAAGGAGTCGTTAACGCCATGTATAATGCGTTCAGAGCACTACTACGTCCACTCGTCCAACATCAAAATCCCTTATTTTTCGGTGTCTTTACTCCGTTTATGTCCACGATCTAGACGATGGTAGTGTTAGGAACCAATGCTATCTTACTACAACGACGAATGTGGAACGGATAAATAACTCGTCTTCTATCTAATTTCTTCATATAATACATTTCCCGATGATATGTAATATATTCCCACGACAATTTCAAGAATAAATTCGGTTGTATCTCTGGCCAAATATTGTAAATTAGATATTTCTTTTACAGAAGTGTCCGCTGGTAAACTTTAATATTCGAAAATTGTTGGTAACGTAAAAAATTAGTTGGACACCCTCATGTCTGTTTGCCTTCTAAGATGAATCTATTTTTTAGAATAGGGAAAGTTAATTGAACGTTGATCATTGACTAAATTCTTAACTTCGCTGTTCACAAAATAGCAGCATTCGAAGCCTTCGGAGGTCTCCTTGCATTTGTCAACTGCGTAAGTCTTGGGCAACGTACTATATAATTGTTACGTTGTCTTGTTTTTGATTTTGCTTGATAAATTCCCTTGGATTGAAGACTTCAAACGCGTTGGTCCTACTCTATTTATTATAGTTAGGATTGTGGTTGCGCAGCAACTTTGAGAAACCCAGACGTTTATTTGTCTCAGAGTTTCAGATGTGATGGACACCCACCCCACTTTGCTGGGAATAATAGCATCTCACTTCTACATATGGCAACAGCTTATAACAAGCACTCTCGCCCTTAACGAAATCAAAGGACTAAAGCTGACTCGAATCCAATCATATGCAGCAAAAGATCGTCTTACATCTCACTTGCTTCTGGGACATAAAAATTACGTAGCTCTGTGGTGGGTCATAGAATTGAGAATACTGAAAACCCTGATAGGTTAGTCAAATTAGCAGCAAATATACCTTTCAGTATGGTTTTCAGCACAACGCCACAAAAACAATGCTATTTGTTATTAAAAGGATGTTTATTATTATTATTATTATTGGCCTCGACTGAATCATCATTAGCCAAAAGGAGCTTTGAAAGCTTTAAAAGTACTGCCGCGTTTAAGAAAATTAAGAGACAGCAATTTGAACTTTGCAGCTTACTCATTTCTATCAACAGAAGTAGAGAAGCTTTTACTTATGGAAACTTAGTAACATGAAGTTTACGAGAAAAGAATTAAGAAAGAGAAACAAGTGGAACTTGAAAATGACGAAGTAGTCGTAAAAATATATTTTTTATTACCAGAATTACGATAATAATTGCCCGATAAGAATTCTAACAAATAGTGATAAACAGTTTTCCCGTTGTTGGTTTCATCACTGTTAAGAAGGAAAAAATCATCAAGTACGTGTTAGTTGTACAAACTTATTTTTCCTTCTTTTATGTTATTTGCCAATACTGATTACTTCAATTTCTTATCCCTGTGATTGTGCCAGCTCGATCGCTCGTATATCTGTGTGCGTATTTATAAATTATATACACTGCGTATATACGGAACCCAACTAATCAGTACTTAATTCTCTACGAACACAAGTAGTGGGATATATTTCTCTGCTTTTTTCCGGGCCGAATGTTTGCTAATTTCGCCATTCTCGCCGGTCTCCGAGGAGGGAGGATATGACGTCACGAACAGACACAATTACGTCACATACGAATACACATAGATATCTATTAGTCGGGTAAACATGTGACGCTGAAAACTTGTGATTGAGTTATTTCGTCGCGAATCCGCCCGGCAATACTATAGTATAGACGGAGAAATTGCTCTATAGGTTCTATATTGGGTATCTTTGGCTTGGAAGTCCGGGGACATTCTGATTAAACCGGCACGCCAATTCCCAATTGCGTTTGAATTTCCACGCCGAAGACGAATAACAAATTGTTGGCCTTGTTGCGAGCAGTTAATTGTTTGTTTCTCGGACGCACTGCGGGGAAAAATTCAGGAGTCGAATGGAAAAGTGATTACGAAATTGCGGGTGAACATGGAAGAAGGATTGAATAATTGAAATTTTTTCTTGCACAAGTACTGGCAAGGAATTAATGAAATATAATAAGGGAAAAGTTGAAAATATGGAAGGAATTGAAATTGACGAAGTGGTAATAGTTTAAATTGGAGTTGATATTCTGGAAGTATGTTCCCGTTATTATTCCTCCTTTTTCAAAACAATGGACTAACACAACTTCATGACTATTCCAAAAGTCGCCATTACGTTCTCGGTCGTTTTGAGCTCAGCTTTTTTGAAGCTGATTCACTTTGCCGTTTCGATCGTGCCTTGGCTTTAGGAGTATACTGGTGTACCCAAGCTTCATCTGCAGTTATTAGTTGATGCTAAAACTCCGACTTATTTCATTTCAACTGCTTCAGCATTTTTTTTTTGAAATTTGGAAATTTTAATTCGAATGCGTTTTCGGTCCTGAATAAGCGAGCAAGGCATCCAACGCGCTGTTAGCTTTTTCATACTCAAACCTTGAGTCAATATTTTTACAATTGTGTTCTTTCGAGATGCCCAAATCATCTGCCATTTTCTAACCTTCATTTGACGTTCGTCTAGTACTATTCGGTGAACTTTTCTGATGTTACAGATAGTGTTTGGCTGTCGCGAACGTTCAGCGTCAACCAAGCTGGTATGACTACTTCGGCTGTCCAAAATTTCATTCGCGCCACCAATAGCGGTCGGTTTCTGGCGCTCCATCAAAGAGATATTCTAGTCGATGTGTAGTGAATTGTTGGGTACGTCTTTCAAGTACACTAAAGCAAAAATGGGTATTGAAATGATAAAGAAAATTCTAAAACTATAATTAGAGATGGAAGAAGATACCGTTGTTAATAATGTTGTATGAAGAAAAAGAAAATTTTCGGAACCCAAAATATATAAATTACAAAAGAACTAATTTGAAATAGTTGTTGGACCAATTATTTTTACCAAAGCTCTACTAAACATGTGCAGACCATTTTTATTTTGATCACCCAATTCTTGTGATTTTAGAGCAATAAGTAATGGTTTCAATTCGATTTTCGTCACCATCCATGTAGTTCTCTATCAGTCATTATTTCTTGTATTAGCATAAAAGCTGCAGAAGCGTGGCATCAGGCGTGCATTTTTGCTCGACGAACACTATAGAAGAACTATGGAAACGCAACGCGCGTTGTTTATTATTTATACATCAAATTACGAACCACCCATCGCAAATTTTCCGCCGACAATATACTGAAAAAGGTATCCTTACGTAACTGCAGAAGTAGGTAGCTAAAAACAAATGATAAACTTATTCGGTTTCTTTCTTTTTTCGAATATTTGGTGACCACAGGACAAAAGGCGACTAGTACAAATTTATTTAGTCGTATTGTGCCCAAAATATTAGGAGAAAATATTTGATTTTCAATGGCGTTCTTTTGTCAACGAATTAAGGTGTTTACATAGGACGTCGTTAATTTGTTAGAAAAAGTGCCTTTTGTATTTTTAGATTATATTCTGTCGGGTTGTGTGTGCAGATGTTTGCTCGGTAGCCGTACTACGGCTACGATGGAATTTTATGAGAAATGTATTGGAAACAATAGTAAAATATATAAAAGTCTGAAGAATAAATAGAAATAAGCTTTAAAATTATATTTAAAATCATGATGCTTTTTTCCGTGAAGAAATTAATTTAATAAATTTGGATGGTCATTAGTTAAGTTTTAAATACCTTCTCCAATGGCGTGAAGCGAAGCATTTTTGTTATCAAGATTTGGCACCGATTCCACTTTTCTACATAGCTACAGCTGGCAGTATGGCAATTTTTTAGTATCTATTATATTACTCATGTAATTATTTCTAGAATATATTTTTGTCAAATATTTTGAAACATGTTCTTGTTCTCCATTAACAAGAGAACATACATACCTAGTGTACTCACACGTAAAAAATAAAATTTGGAGTGCAATGAAATTGAAAGTTAACCAGCAATAACTTAAAATATATTTCAAAAAATGTTAGCACAATGTTAGCAAAATACTCAAGGATGATTTTTTATATATCTAGTCAGTGCGATTGGAATTTTCTCCGCTGCTTTTTCTGATTTAAATATTCACTGTAGTTAGTATTAATGAGATGCAAAATTTAGATATTGTGGAGGAGTGCTTTATCTAGCTCCTTATCCTGATTAGGACTTGGTTTCGTTGCTAGGTGAATAATTTTCCTTACATTTTGCATTTTTGTTACTTTTTACTTCTTATTGCTGTGGATACCTTAGCATAACTGCGCCGTTTAGGAAGGAGGGGTAGTTGCGTTTAAATAAATACAAAATATAGAAACAAGCACATAAATAAAAAGCCGTGATAACAATGTGGTTATGGTTTTCTTATGAATTTGAATTCCATCTGGATAATTTGCATTGTGCTGTAGGCATCTAGCACACTAGTTTCTATTTAACCTACCATGCAGTAAACTAATTTTTTAAGCAAAATCTCATATTATTATCTAACAATGTGACTTCGTGTCCAAAACGAAAGATGCAAATTTTTAAATAACAAAAACACATTTTTAATAGCTGAAGAAGGCGAGTGACTCTTAACGGTCTCAATAATCTGCACAATACACAGATTAACTATTTGAAATGAAATGAATGCATGTCAATTTTGCAAAAAGAATAATTTCCTTTCATCAACTAATAATATCTCGTATTAATACGCAGCGGTGAAATTGATCTTGAATAGATCGCGACCGTTTGTTTTCAATTAAAAGCCAATCAAAGATAAATAACAAAAACGAAGCAGCACGAGTCGATTAAATGAAACTCGAACGAAGTAACAATAAGCAACGGTCAACACTAAGGACAATACAAATAATTAACGGCCGATACTTGTGTTTGTTCTTAAATGACCTGGCGTGTTTCCCCGGCCACATAGTTCGTCTAATTTAATTAAGCTCGTTTGATGTCTTATTGGAAACGACCCCGATAGGTTTATTAACGCGTCTTGCACTATTTTCCGCAAAATTTCTTATTGGGAAATTAGAACGTACGTATGTACATACGTGTAGTAGGTGTTTGTTGTTTTTGTATAGCATATTAGTGTATAACTCGAAGGCGTGTTTCTAAGAAGTACAGTTCGTTTGAGAATATACAGTATTAATACGTATTCTTACAAGAGGAATTCTTGTATGTTGCTCTTTGATAAGTCATCACTAATTAGCGAACAAATATTTCTGACTATTTTCAGACACTTACAAACGTCATTACTTCGAAAATTATTGATGGCCAGTGTAGAAAAAAAAACTTAAGTACGGTCAAGGATGTTAAGTAATCGAAATGCAATCGCAAAGAGAAAAAACAAGCAAACTTCATTTGCCTTACAGTTAGTCAAGGATATCACACCGTCTTCTGGTTCAAGATGTGTTTTAAGATTTAACTTGAATTCAATATCCAGTCAGCATTTCTTCGAGAGAAATGTAGCTACTCCTATGTGCCAAGAGTACTGTGATAAATATCATTGAGGTGTTCGCCCTTCGAATCTTGTCAAAATTTGGGGAATAGTCTCTAAGGAAAATTGTGATCTCTGAAAGCTAGTCCCAGCGTGCAGGAACGTGAAACTCCGAGACTGATAGCTGGTCGCACTAGGCATTACGCTACGCTACCAGATAAATTTGATTGAAATCTATCATTTATTACGAAATAAACAAGGTTTCCTTGTGACATCTGTTGGTGAATAACCAATTCTATCTGGGTCTAGTCCTAAGACAGGCAACATTTAATTCTTATACGTTGAAAAGATGAATGTAGATGAATCTAACATTTATTATTACAAATTTATTAACTGGTATCGCAGAACTGACAAATTGCGTTATAATTTCGGCGAACATTGACTCCCAAAGTTCTCGCATACTTGCTTGATCTTTGAGCGAAGTATGTACTTTTGTCGTGCGCAGACTTTTAACGAACTTTCGCTAAAAACCGTAACGTTACATGTTTACAACGCTTGGGAACTGATCTTCAAACGACGCTGGTCCGAATGAATTCAACATCGACTTGCTCATGTTACTCAAGTGTTTACTGCCTAGTGAAGTTTGATTATGATTTCCCGATTGTCGATCAACGCTTAACTGATTCTGCTGACCCAGAACCAATCGACGCTGACCAAGTACCATTAGTTTTGTATACCTTACTGACAGTCTACCGACCGTGGCTAACCGTCATGGATATTGCGCCGACCGTACGACGTTATTCCAACTGAAGGCCAACTAGGGTAGCTACCAATGTATTCAACTTTCCAACGTTTTATTTATTGAGATTTTTAGGTCTTTTTGGGAAGGAAAGCAAAAACTTCTCTTCCTTGGTTTTAATTTCACTTAGCTATGTTTCGTTACCCCTTGTTGTCGACATTTTCAAGTATAAGAAAATCAGGAAGGCACCAAAGAAGTAATTGAAGCAGCATCGTATAGTAGTCTTTGTAGGGGTCAATTCTGTAAGTAAATATGCTATTTCCTCCCTAAGTCAGCGGTGTATCGTTTCGCTCCGGTTTGCTACATAATTAAGTGATTTTTCACCAATAACGAAATATGCGTTTGGTTATATTCTTACCTAAAAGTTCACTCTACCTCACAATACTAAATGTTATTTACTAAGACAATAAAATGAAAATTGTCTAATAGTTTTGATTCAATCCGTATAATAACTTTTCCTTGTCAAGGTTAAATACTTTTGATCAAACTTGTATAGGTAAATCCTTCTAGTTATTAAAATTTCGAATCAAAACTCACCAGCTCATCTCCAGCCTAGCCTTAAATGCCATTTCGTCAGCATAATTTCGTTAAATACCCAAAACGGTACCGACAATTATTTAAGGCGCACGGAAACCTAATGTCATTCTAAAGTGAAACTCTGACCGTTCCTCATCATGCTTCGTCATCACCATATCAAAACTTTCTTCTCCTTTAAATTTATGTTTATGTATATTTTTACGCTGCGGTCGCTTCTGTCTCGTTTCACGTTATAATCAGCGTAATTACCTTGTTTCAGTTGTAATTATTTTTACATTAATTTCATATAGTAGTGAATTAAACATCTTCTCATGTCACGCTATAAAAGTATATCGTGTTCACAATTAAGATACTTTTAAGATTGTTCCAAGTGAACAAACTTAACAACGTCCTTATATCAAATAAATGAACATGCATAAGTTAAATATGATAATTGGGGTTTCATTATAATTTTATTTATGTGCAGGAGAGCGTATTCCCTTATAGTCAATTTAAATACCTGTGAGCATTGTTTAAGACCGCCATTTATCTTCGTAGCATGTTTACGGGGTTTTTGCGCGGTTTACAATATTAAATTTGCTCTTTAATCTATTGACAGACTTCTGGTATGCCATGTACGAAATACCTTCACTTAATAAAGCGTGTGCATACGCGTTCTTAAATCTTGTCAATTAAAACCGGCCTGAATTGTGCGCGAACGTATTTGGTTTTGTATTTAATCTGTGTTTACGTGGATAACGCTTTTGCAGAATGAAATCTATTTAGTACCTATAGATGTTAGCTATTTGTTTTAATTTATAACTCGCAATTAATTATAAAGCGTTATATTTTACACCGATTAGTGTATAATAGTTAACTTATATCCTCTTGTCTTATCGCATCGAGAAAATTCACCAAATGGTGCTAGACGACCATCGAATTAAGGTTAGAGGGATAGCAGAGGCTGAGAACATCTCCAAGAAGAACGTGTTTGTCTGACTGAAGATTTGGACATGGTTAGATACCGCTGCTCACTCAGAACCAAAGAAACATTTCCAAAGCGGTGTTCAAGTAGTTTAAGCGAAATAAACGGAGTTTTGGTGATTAATAAGTGTATATAAAACTTGGATGTATCAGTACATTTCTGAAGCCATGGTACAAGCGAAACGATAGTGGACTACGAAGAATTTATTGGTTCTTAAACCGACTTCGCTCGAAGGATAGAGGTTTTCACTGGATAAGAAGGCCATCGCATTCGTAAATGTCTATTTTGCAGAAAAAGATGCGAACTGCTATTAGAAGGGATTAAATAGATGGGAGCATCGCTAGAGGTTTGTGTTGAAAAGTAAAACTGAATTTCACATAAAATATATTTGTTCCTTAGTTAGGCTGGAAACTTTCCAGACTACCCTTGTATAATTTCCTTAATATTATTTTTTTTTACCTTATTAATTTAATTGCTTTAATTGCTTTCTTTCCAAGAAACTACCTAAAATATTATGCTGCCTTATTTCTTGGTTGCATTGTATATTATTTATGATATTCATTCTCGCACAACTAATTTGCATAATAAGGATACCTTAATATTTCAACGGATAAAAGGACTTTCACATACATTTTTGATCTATCGACGAAATTATACATGGTGTTTCGTTCCAAAAAGCTCCCTTGTAATTAAGCAGTACAGAGAAACAATGACGTATAATTTGGGAATGACAAGAAACGGTTAGACATATCTGTCTCGTATTACCAAGGGGCGTGTAAGATTGTATTCCTTCATACACACACGCTCTCTGCATGGTCACAGAGATGGAGTAGGGTTCATTTAACGAAACGTTGATTTGTGAGATATAAAGATTTTATTATCGCTATTGTATTTTTATTATTTTATAAATTTCCCATTTATTTACCAAATACACTCAAAAGTAAAATATCAACCATAGAAATTAGATTTTTCGTCGAAAATAAAACGAAAGCGAATAAGATCGGAAACACAGCGTTTATACAAAATGTGAAATTAAGACCTATG
>LR737385.1:4056959-4078877 GCA_902655005.2 Marronus borbonicus | reverse complement strand
CTCTGTTTAATGTACGACCCCTTTTGTCAATTAACATAAATAAAACGAAAACGAATAAGATCGGAAACAACAGCGTTTATACAAAATGTGAAATTAAGACCTATGCCTAGTACCAGAATTCAGGATTTGGACGAGCGTTCTAAGCTAGAACAAGTAAAAGGAAAGTAAGTGGTCGATTAGGAAGAAAGTGGTTAGAAAAGGTAATTCTTACGGATAGATTACTAAATTTCTTTGAGGCATTGTACCCACGAATCTTATAAAATTTAAATAAAAGAACGAATTGTTAGAAGTACATAATTTTATATTCTATTGACAAATAACACATTAGATAATGAGGTAATACTGTCATTAGCAGCAACGCAATAAATTTTGAGATTAGCAATGCTACAAAGCTGGACCTTTTAGTTTGTAAGAGATCAAGCATTGTACACAAGCATTCACTAACAAATACGCAGACACACATAGAGTAAAATAATCTCTGGTTAAATCAGCCTGCAGAGAGGAATTATTATAACGTCTCTGTTTAATGTGCGACCCCTTTTGTCAATTAATATAAATAAAACGAAAACGAATAAGATCGGAAACAACAGCGTTCATACAAAATGTGAAATTAAGACCTATGCCTAGTACCAGAATCCAGGACTTGGACGGGCGTTCTAAGCTAGAACAAGTAAAAGGAAAGTAGGTGGTCGATTAAGAAGAAAGTGGTTAGAAAAAGTAAGGCTTACAGATAGATTATTAAATTTGTTTGGGGCAAACTAGTACCCACGAATCTTATAAAATTTAAATAAAAGAACGAATTATTAGAAGTACATAATTTTGTATTCTATTGACTAAGAGCAGATTAGATAATGAGGTAATACTGTCATTAGCAGCAACGCAATAAATTTTGAGATTAGCAAAGCTACAAAGCTGGACCTTTTAGTTTGTAAGAGATCAACCATTGTACACAAGCATACACTAACAAATACGCAGACATACATACAGTAAAATAATCTCTCATTAAATCAGCCTGCAGAGCGGAATTATTATAACGTCTCTGTTTAATATGCGACCCCTTTTGTCAATTAACATATGTCCGTGGGTCAGCTGCGATTTGACGAGGAGCCCCTTTGATTGATGTACCCTAATACCCGGTGGCTTAAGGTCCTCGTTGGCTTGTCGATGGCAGCGACAGCATAGAGTCCACTTTTCCAAGGGATCGTGTAAGCGAGTTCGAAACAAAAGGTGTCCAGTTTTTGTCGCCTCATACGTGTATACGTACTGCGCCGTATACTTTGATAAACTAACTAACTAACATGGGAACGTAATTTCGTACGAGAGTACAGGGCACTGGCTTAATACGTATGCATGTATGGATATACCGAGATTTATTTGGCTTCCTTTTGATATTGTTTTTTGTAGCGTGGAGTACAATGGTTATATTAATATACTCGTACGATATGCATATGCATCTTGCGATGCATACGAAAACATTTCGATGTATTGTTAGTGTACTGTTGAGCGTGTGCGTGTGTGATGTTTTTGTCCATTTATATAGACTTTGAATACTTAATCGGGATACAGGTAAAATAACTAGTGAAGAGAGATTGTGTGATACGTCCATTATATTGGTTTAAAAGAAAATGAAACAAGAATTCTTGTAAACAATTAATTGTTTGGGTATTCAACCTTCATACCGTACTGAAGACTTTCTTGAAATTAAATTCATATATTACTACAAAATGATGTTGAAAAGTTTTTTATGAAAACAGCTTAAGTTTAGACTGGCGAAATCAATTTCTTTATCCCGTCACTATACAAATATGTACGTATATTTAATTCTAATCATCCAACACTAAACAATTTTTGGAAAGGCTGTTTATAAAAGACGTTCCAAATAGAAGAAAAACATTATATTTTACATAAAGCTTATAAATTTATTGCGTGGTAAAGCTGAATGTAAACAAAACCTATGGAAAATAACACTTTAATGAAGCATATATTTTTTCCATATCCGTGCATCATTTCAGCGTTATACATTTAATTCTTCAAGTGCTTATATTTGTGGAATTAAATATTCAAGAAGTACTGATGGGCAATGGTTTATTCCTCCTTCTAGAGTTGGACTTTGCCACTCTTTGGCAGTCTCATCGCACTAGCAAAAATGTAGGCCATGATCATCGGGATAAGTAGTTCAGATTGATATGTGCTCTTAGCGGTGGGTGAGCTTGCGGTTCTACCATAGATCTCCGTGTCTTGTACTTGTTCCCAGATTTTCTTGGGTTTTATCAAACTGGTGACTCCTAGATCCTCCCTGATTCTGGAATTCTTGACAAACCGTGAAGTGTTAACAATTTCCAGCCGTTAAATACGGGAATTTCCGGTTGTATTCGATGTTTGGTTTTCATGCCTAACGGACTGTTTCGACACATCAGGAGGAGCAACCAACTTTTAGCAGTAATAAATTTTGCCCTTGTAGCCTCCACGTGTCGTCTCCAGATGAGCCAGTGGTCAAGATACTTCGCGTCAGCGAATCACAGAAGATGAACACAATTAATATTCCCGGCGTGCAAAACCCGTCGCCTAACAAGACGAACCGCTGCACTCTTGGCTTCACTAATACGAAAGCTCAATTTATCTGCCCACTCTACAAGATCATCCGTTCCTTATCATTTGTATACGCTACCAGACTGACCGCGGAGCTTTTTGGAACATTACTCACGTAGAAAAGAAAAAGATCTGTACCGAATAAAGATCATTTTCTGAGGAATAATTAATTGTGCTTCGCCCTTTCTGGGGGACAGACTCCTAAGTTTCTGACAAGCTCTAAACTTATGTAGCCCGCAGGGCTGTCACTACACTAGAGAAAACAAAAGGCAATGGCGGACTTGCTCTCTCGGGTATTTTGAATAGTGACCTTTTGAACTTCCAGTTTAAGATGAAAAAAGCATCGTTTATTCTACTATTTTATGTATTATTCATATTTCTTTTGAAACACAATAACTTAATAGGTTAAAATTGAAAGAAGTAAATACGCACACACACACTTACACATGCCAAATGTAGCTTTTATGGGTGACCACGAGCGGAAACGCAATAACAGAGAAAAGCGAAGCGAAAAAACTATTTCATTCTGAGCTTTTAATGCATCACGTGAAACACGCGAAGTATTTAGCGGCCTATATCTCCGATACCTATAGATCCGTACGTGTATACCTATTACGTACGTAATATACACAAATACGCTAACAAAAATGCCGTGTATGCTTATACAACATGTGATTTCAAAAGTTAAAGGTTATTTTTATACCCACACATACCCGCATTATTCGCAGCGCTCACATGGACGCGTACACACATGCACAAAGCCATAGATACCTACTCACACGGTGAGAGAGGAAGTAAGGAGAAAAATAGAAAGAATTCGAACGCCAGCGGATTGTTTATTTGATCGGGACCGCGTAACGTAATGAGTGAGGATAATATACGTACGTAGGCGTTGTATACAGGGTCCTTCACCTATCCTGTTCATTAATAGTCTCTTTACGATCAAATGCTAACTCTATGTTGAAGATTTAATATTGGTTGAATACATATAAAATATCTCAACCTGATAAAATGGGAAGCGAAAGTAGACCGAAAAAGATTTGCTTTATTATGAAATAAATATCTAAATGAGTTTAATATGGATAAGTGTTGGTGTACCACGTTTCTTGCAATGTTACTTTTGCATTTTGTAAATATACAAGTGGATACAAATTTTGTTGCAATCGTTTCATGTATTTATTCGAATATGCTTACTATCCTTTTATGTGTTTTAAGGTGGCCCGTGCAAAATGCCCGATCTGAATTAAAAAGAAAACAAAGATAATACGAGATGTTGAAATTGTTTTATTATTTTCTATTTCCTGTTAACTTCTTTTTATTTTTTTCCTCCTGAATAATGTTCGGTTTTGGTGAAAAAAAAAAAATAAAACAAATGTGTAATTTTAGCAGTAACCGAATCGCACCAGAAGTGCGATTCATAAACATAACATAAGCTTGTTTGATGCAAAAATGAGCCATTCAACTTTTAAGTAAGCTGTGTTTCATAACTAGTATTGTAACAGGAACGCTATTACAATGAAACTGTGCAGCGTATAACCAGAAATTATATGTCGCCTGGAATTCGATTTAGAATAGTGGCATATGGCTCATCATTGCATCAAGATGCACAATTGTATTTATTAAATTCACAATATCTACTACCATTGGGTTGTACATCAAATTGAGTTGGTTGATTTAGATGATTCGTGATATGTATCCGTAGCATATTATTTGGGTTCATTATAAAATTTGGAGTTGCCAGATTCTTTCTGCTTGCAGGTAATTATTCTGAAGACGTTTGATGCCTTAAGAAAGGATTTGAACCTTTGAGAATACTTTCATCTCTTTAATAAGAATAAAGCTTGATGCTGTATCTATAATGCGGTACAATATTCATCTAGAAGTTAAATATGCTAGAAAGACGGATTTCACTTGAAACATTCAACATTTATGTTTCTTAAAGTCGCTTTAGGACAATACCCTTTTCTTCTACAAAGACTAATCAAATATTTTTCAAAATTAATTTGGTATAACGGGATGTGTTTCTACTAAATTTTATCGTTTCGTATCATGAACCAAAATTAATGATTGAAACAGTACCCTAAGTCGTTTTGACCAACCGTACTTTTAAAACAATTTCTATTGGAGTATTGTATAATTTAAGTTTTTACGAAAATTTTATGTTAAGACGACTAACACACAATTGAAATAGTTCATTTTGCTTCTATATTACACACACGGAGAAAACAAACGATAAGTTTTATTGAAAAAACTGGATGAAAACCCAAACTTCAAGGGGTTAGACAAGGAACACTTAGAGATACCAGATGCTATTTGATCAACCCAGCAGATTTTGTTTTAAAAATCCAGACGCTACAATAGAGCTATCTAGTACTCAAATTGTCAGTCTGGTACGTATCACTACAGGAAGCCTTCGGATTTTTCGCGACACCTTCGCTGCGGCGTGATTTCAGCCGTGACTTAGCTGTACGGGAAGTTATTCGTCTATAGCAGCGAAAGGGTTAAAGGAAAATGTGCGGGGTTGGCAACACTCTACTTGAGTGGCTCATAAACATCTACTGAGTTACACGATTGTCGGTGGCATCTGTTGAGACAATGAGAGCAAAGTAGGTTCATCCATGCAGTATTTGGTATCAATCAATCAACAAAAAATATTTTAAAGGAATGCATTACGTGATGGTCCCTGTATACTTGCGTACAAAGAATGTATAAAAGAAATCCTGTATATGTATAGAGTCTGGCGTATCAGGTGTATGTAGTGAAAATATTCGGACTCCAAAAATATGTACGCCGATGTTATTTTTAATCGAAATTTCTCTCTTGCCTGTTTTAATTAATATGACGCATGTATACAGCATTACATTTATAATTAGAACAGTCTTCTTATAACTAAGTACCTCAAATATTATACTTGAATGCGTTCACGCAGTTCATTCATATTCCGATCGAGCAGAGGCGGTTCGCTTGGCAGATTATCTGGCGTACTGTCTCGATCGTTTCGGTCGTTATTTAACAATTTTATGCGTAGAACATCGCGTTATGAGTGGAGAAATTAATTGGTAAACTTATTTATGTAAACAGGAAAATATCCTGATGATATCTGAACTTTATTACTTAAGATTCAGCGGTACTTAACATATACATCATATCAATGGCCAAAATATAGAGGGAAACCTAATCGTGTGTGGATTACGTCAAGGGTTGATTTACTTTAATTCAAAAATTTGCCATATGTAACTCAAAACAATTGTAATACATAGAATTTGTTGATCTGATCTTATTCTGGCATGCCGTATGCGGGAGTTAAATGAGAGTTATTTAGAAAGGAAGACGAGGAATCTTAGGAATGGTGGAAAGAATTGAAATATGGTTTGCGAAAAGTGTCTTAAAGCAATAATAGGCTTGCTGGCAGGACATTTTATACTTAAAGTACATTTGAACGTCCAGGACCTGAGAGAGGAAACAACATACATATTCTGCCAAACAAAAAAAGGCTCTCATATATAGGTTTCAAATATCTAAAGGCTGTTAGGTTTGGTAAGAAGGGCTGTACTGCCGTAAAAAATCTAGTCTTATTTTGATATTTCACTTCTATTGTGGCTTCTCTTTTACTAGATCGTTTGCATTACCTTTTTGTCAGACTGGACAGTCTTGGGCGATCCTTCTGCTTGCTGTCTGCTTTTGGACGTTAATCTATTTCCGAGAGATCCGTTTTTGCTAACCTAACTAGAATTATAGTAGATAGTACAAGAATGTTTACTGAAATATACGTTAGTACTTGCTACAACATACTTATTATGGCAGCATTATTGCTGGTTTGCTGGTATCGTCATGTTCAAGATAACGTATTGTTGTTGTTATAAGTTGATGCTTACCTAATTTTATTATTTGGTACTATACTACACTGCTCAAGACAATTAGAGGATATTTGGAAAAATAATAATAAAATAAATAAATAAATAATATAAGACACGAGAAATATCTTTATATTGTTACTATAACGTTTTTAAACAAGATAGAGAGCGTTGATAAATTTCAACTTGTACAGAATCGCCACAACTTGAGGGTATACAAGCGCGTATCCAAGCAATCTCGACTACAGTTAGATTTTACAGTAATAATGGAAAGGCAACGCGATTTGACTCATGCACAGACTTTGAGAGTGATAGGTCAATTAGAAGGCGGACGGAGACAGCAAGCTGTTGCTGAAGTTTTTGCAGTTAGCCAACGTGTGATTTAGCGATTGTGGAATCGGTTGTTAGAAACTGGAGATATTCAGAGAAGACGAGGGCAAGGACGCCCAGCAACAGCAAGAGATGATCGATACCTAACAGTATTTGCATGTGGAAACCGCACTTAAAACGCAACGCAGCTTGCCGCTGCTACGGGAAGAGTAGTATCAACTGCTCTTCATAAAAGGTCGCGAAGAATATGGGCTGAGCAACATAGAAATTGGAATCACGATGACTGGACACAAGTATTGTTTTGTGACGAATCCAGATTCGCCCTAAATAGGCAGATAATAGGCGTATTTTAATTTGGCGTGAACCTGGAACACGTAATCAGCCACAATTTGTTCGAGAAAGGCCGCAATATGAAAGTGGAAGTGAAATGGTATGGGCTGGGATAAGCGCAGGAGGTCATACAAACCTTTATGTGATACAGAATGGCAACCTGACTGCTCAGAGGTATCTGGATGAAATGTTGAGACCTACTGTTCTTCCGTACGCTGGCGCTATAGGTGATAGGTTCATTTTAATGGATGGTGATGCTCGTCCACATCGGGCAAACATCGTCAACAACTGGATTGAACAATTGGGAATCAATAGAATGGACTGGCCAGCAAATTCTCCTGATGGTAATCCTATCGAACATGCTTGGAATGTTTTAGGAAGACGTGTTGCAGCAAGAAATATGACACCGCGTACAAGTCGGGAACTTCAAAATGCTCTGATAGAGGAATGGAATAATCTTCCACAAGAATTTTTTGATATCCTGATGTGATCAATGCCGATGAAATGTTAAACCTTTATTGCCATTCCATTATTAACAATGGATTTTTCGTTATTTTATCAATAAAACTTCTTATAAAGTCTCATCAATTGTATGATCTTTATTCACTGTAGTGCCTTAGTAACTTTATAATGTACACACACAAGTTCAAACTTGTGAATGCGTTCGGTTTCTTACTTAAAAACGTTGTAGTTAAATATAAAAATATTTGCGAGGTGGTACATTCATTATTCATTTATTTTATTACCATTTTTCCAAATATCCCCTAATTGTTTTGAGCAGTGTATATTGTAATGCAAGCAACTGTCTCTATATAGTCCTATTTGAAATAAGGCTCAATTCACTAACTAGGTGTTATTTATAATACTTATAATACATAGCCGACATATTAGATATTACATATCTAAACAAACCCACGTGTAACATTTGCACATATTACATACAATGCACCAAACACGCACCATAGCTACAAGCGTTAAAAAGTAGCGCGCGGTAGGGTGTTTCGATCTTCTTTGGCTCCTATCAGCGTACGGCACTGCAAATTTTGCCTGGACTTACTTTAGTCCCGTTACTCAACTGACGCCAAGAGGAAATACATTAGCACAAATGATAACCCTTTGCGTGCTGCAAGCTTTACTAAATTATGTTCTCATTACTATTTTTTACAATTCGATGTAGTTTAAACCTTATTGCTTTCGCTGGCATTACTAACGCGTTGCGTTATACGTACTAAAATTTCTACTATTTGTTATTAGATTTTCTTAACAGTGCACCATCTACTACCTATTTACATCCGTGTAGAGTCCCCTTCCGCCTGACAGAATTTATACATTTTGGACCTTAGTAAGCCACAATTACTCATTATAATTCTTAAGTCTAATGTCCCGATAATAAATTTGCTATTGGTTCGATTAACTTTCTATCCTTAGATCGGCTGTAAATTTGAGCCTACATTGATTTAGGAATTGTTGCTCCGCCAGTGTCAAGATTACTTTCGTTTCTTTTGGTTAGTAACTATTTGGAACCACTGTATCGTCGGCCATTTACTTATTTTGATATTTTTTCAAAGGGCTTGATGTCTTAGCTATAGAACCAGATTTCTTATGCTGCTACCCATGCTTTGGTATAGGTATGTTATGTTTTTCACTGCTTGAAATTCTTATATTATTCTGGTGCGTAAGCTTCCGCGGTCGTCAATTACACTATTTTCTTGATTCGTTGATGGTGTTGAATGGTGGTAATCAACCTTTTCATTTTTTTCCTTGCTGTTCCATCCTGGAGTAACGTCATGTTTTCCATATTTTTCTTATAAGCGTTGCCATAAAAGAACATTATTGTAAGTGATGAAGTATTGCAGCACGTACTTATCGCTCAGTATTAGTGTCCATAATTTACTACTTCTTTCGATATTAGCCAGTAGATCCAAGATTAATTACTATTCATATTTATTTTTAACTTTGTGTGGAATTATTTTGGTAAAGTCAAAACTGTAAACACATTGATGCGAGTGATACTGTTGTCAGCTCCTATTATTTAGAAGCAAACTTAGAAAGTATTTACTGGCGCCATAGCTTTTTGTGTATTAGTTTATCTAACGTGTCTATTCTCTTTCACTTTTGCGGTGTGATTGTTATCCAACGATTATTACTTGCGATGTGTACACATTACTGTAAAAATCATTGTTGCTAAGCATAACTTTAGTTTATCTCACGTGGAATTAAATACAGTTAGTTACAGGTATTTACATGTCTACTCTTCTTACAATTGCTCGGAATACACATGTAGGATTTCGTGTTAATTTAGATTCGGTTTTCCAGCTTTGAAATAAGATAAATTTACTACCCATTATTGTTATATCTTCTGTTTTTGTTAATTAATAAATAAACTGAAGTGTGTGCTTTTATGCAGCATTTTTTAATAAAGCTGCCACCAGCGAAGGTATTACATTTGGCTAAATGCTGTCCTATAGTATTTTTGAAAACTTCTGCTCTCCCACTTAGCGCAACCTAGTAGCAATTACAAAAACATATTTTATGTACACTGCCGTTCAGTGAAGTTCGGTCATACAATGAAAATCTATTATATCACACTGTATATGCAATTACTAATACATGAAATTAGAAAAATAATAATCCCTCTTTTCTAAGGGATTAAAGCCATAAATTATTATGTAAAGTAGAAATATTGCGACAACCACAATAAAGTCCCTTTTATTATCATTCCAAGAATTTCTCGGAAGTACCGATCTTTCGAAACGGGTCGTTTGGGGATTATTAACGAACAATACATTTAGGAAATATACCGCAGTATCATTCTTGTTTATTTATCACAGGCGTAAAGATATAAATTTGCTTCATTTTACTGTTAAACGTGTGTTGGTGTGCATCTGTCGTTTTTGTGCGAAAGTTTTAAGAAAATTTACTTCAAAATGGCACGTCCACGCACTATTACGCTGTTTGAAGAAGGATATTCGGGGCGACAAATTGCTGAAAAAATAAATATGAGAAGTTCAACAGTAAATGACATCATAAAGCGATATCGGACAACTGGAACTATAGAAAATCGTGTTCGTCCTGGAGCATCTAGGAAAACAACAAAAGCTGAAGATTTGAGAATTGTATTATTAAGCAAACGCAATAGAAAATTAACAGCGCCACAAATAGCAGCCGAAGTCAATCGCGGCCGTGAAGAACAAGTTTCGGCGAGTGTGGTAAAACGTCGACTTCAACAAGCGGACCTTTATGGACGCATTGCCATTCGAAAACCCTTATTACGTCGGGGCAACAGAGCAAAACGGCTACAGTGGGTCCGTTCCCATCTAGATTGGTCGTTAGATGTTTGGAAACACGTGCTCCTTTGCTGGGACGGGAGATTTATGCAGAGTGCAGGGTGTAATGAGGAAGGAAAATTATTTTGCAATATTCCAGAATCATGCAGTGCCATCAGGATTGCGTATAATAGGCCATAACTTTACATTCATGCACGACAACGACCCAAAACACACTGCGTTAGTGTGTAAGAACTATCTAAAGGAGCAAGAAGAACAGCACACCCTGGAAGTAATAACATGGCCCCCACAAAGCCCAGATTTGAACCCCTCTAGAGTTGTTGTGGGATGAACTGGACAGGAGGATCCGAAAAATATGCCCAACTTCACAAGAACATTTACGGAATATTCTGCAACATGAATGGATTAATATTCCACAATCCACTTTAACAAAACTTATCGAGAGAAAGCCTAGAATAGTTCGAGCGGTGATTAACAGCAAAGGAGGTTTTTTCGATGAAAAAAAAAATAATGTTCAGTATGTTATATTAGGCCAGAAAAACTTTTTATTTATTTATTTTTGTCTTTTTTACCCGTACATACAGTAAAATTGCATTTTGTTTTTAGTTTCGTTTGTTTCTGTAACCTTTTCATGTTTTTTACCAACCGACCGAACTTCTCTGAACGGCAGTGTAGGACACAATTCAAAAAATGCGGTTTGCAATGTACCTTTCCGATTCCTAGCCGATTTTCCTTTGTTTTTAAGTTATAGCGCAGTTACAAATAAGAAAAATTCCATGAATTAACATTTTTGTAATCAAGACTTTCCTTTAACAAATGTGTAAAATTTTTACCTCATCTACAAAGGGCGCCTGTTACTGTCCTGATTGCTGCAGGATACTAGCTACAATATTTATAGTACGTCGAATTAGTTCACGTCGAGTGACTAGCCTCATAAGCAATGTGTGAGATATTGGAGGCCAAATGATAGGACCACCATAGCCAGTCCAAAACCCTAGAAACTTATCATCCAAATCTTGCTTGACTTGACGAATGAAATGTCCAGAAACTTTATCACCTTATTATACATTTATGCGCTTATATGTTAGATTTTACCTTCGTTTGTTTGTCAGTTATTCCTGTTTTTGTTTATATGTGTTTTTTTTTAAGAAGTACAAACACCTCATGCTTTGTTCTTGAAGCAAAACATGCATTCTCCTTGTCTCCTGTTTTTTTCTTTTCTTACATGGTTTCCTCTACGATTTTGCATCTACTGTACACATACACAATCGAATGCTTTTCTTAAAAAGATAAGTATCACCACCAAGCTCAGTCGGGAGATTATCCATGCTGAAAAGAATGCTACCTACCTGTATCATTGCGAAGACATCGGAGACGAAGAATTTTCGCGGTCTTTCAATCGAAATCCGTAATGACCGGTGCAATTAATCCCGTCGTCAGATCTTCAAGTCGCAACATCGCCGTAGCCGTGAATAAACTGATGAAGTAAGATTAGAATTCTTACGAGAGTTTTCAATTTTTTATTTGCGGCGGACACGTGAGAGTGTGCTGGTCGAAATAAGAGTGGAGAAGGATTAATTTACCGAAAGAAGGGACGCGTATATGTATACAACGCGTACGGTCCAGGGCGTTTACATATATATATATATATACGACCAAGAACTCTGTCAACACAGTGGAGGACGCGACATTGTTTAATTAGTAGACGCTCTTGCAGGGTGAAAGCAATCGGTCTTTCTTGGTGACTAATGAACTGCTTGATTGCGAACGTCTCCCACCTCCAACTCGTCGCGTCCATGCGTTCGTTCTCATCAAGACCCAGCGACGCACGTCACTAGACGGACTCTTTCTGACCAGACAATTGAAATTAATTCATTACTTACACAGTTACCCAAACAGTATATTTTATTTTGATGGAGAATTCGGTTTTGAGTTGGAACCGACTCCTTTTTGCGGTGAAGAAATAGCGGTAATTGTATCCACATCTCTTTCCTTGATCTCTTATTGTAACATTATTCTTCAAATTAATCCTAAATAACTTACAAGCAAGAGTTTATTTATTCCAGATCGTGTAAGCAAAGCTTTGCTACGATTTAGATTTGCACTTCGATATTAATATTAATTGCTATAATTAACCTTCTAAAGCTAACATTAGAAGGATATTATTCACAAGAAATTACGCGGCGGTACGTATATAGCTTCTGACGTATAAGCCCATTTTCCAGTTTATACTTATACGTAGATCAAAGGCAATCGTGGGAGGCTTTCTAGAGAATTAAATATTAGGGATATGTTGCACTAATGCATATAAACGTCCGTATGCATAACGGTAGTGGTCATTTGTCTTTCTGAAACCGTTCCAATAATTTTCAAATTCTCTGGAACAAATAATAACTGTTTTGGGAAATTCATCCGAAGCAATTTTGCCAATATTTTCAAAAAAGTGTTGGTTGCATTCATTTGCTGTACTATACAGAAAGTTTATATTAACTGAAAAAGCTGATGCAAAAACCAATTTTCTTGAAAACTGTTTTATCTGTTTATATTTTACTTATTATCTTAAATTTGGTGGAATTACGGCTGAGCTTTTGGTGCATGAAGGACCCCTTATTCGTTGTTTCTTCTCCAATCAGAAAAGCTTTATTCAGCGATCTGATGTTCTTAAGAAAATAGCAATCAGCAAGCAAGATTTCATTTAACGCTTGGGAGTTCATCATTTCAGCCTGTAATGAAGCCATTGTCAATGGAGCATCTCGTTACATTTCTTTGATATCGTCAGCCGTAGAAACTTTGCAAACATTTCAACATTCATCAACAATTTTTAATAATCTAGTACTCCCTTAGAAAAGAAACCGCAAGGGCTTCGACGAACGGGAAGACCATCCAAATATTCGAACCCCTATATGATTGATTTTTTGATGAGAAGTCAAAGCCGCAAACTTATGCTGAAAAGCCCAGCATATTGGACGACTTGAAGGCAGGTTCAATGAGAAGTGCAACCCGACAATGCGAAGTATTACGGATAAAATGAAAAATGAGTGAAAAGTGAGAGAAGATAGTGGCTACCTTTGGAGGTGCTTGTTCCTATTCTTTACGCTTTATGATTTAGTTAGTAGTCCTTTGAAAACATCAGGTATCCATGTATTACTTTATTTTAGCTGTATCCTACATCCCACTATATAACGCAAATAATTTACAATGTATCTATTTTAATTTGAGTCTCGACGAGCTTTTCAAATGTGACACTAGCACCGGTGTCTTTAATTACTTTTGAGATAAAAGCTGCACCATGAAAATTCAAAGTTTCATTGAAAGAGTAGATACAATAAATATTTATTGTTTAGAGCTTCATTATCTTGAGTTGTTACAACAACTCTATTTGGTTAATAACCAACTAACCTGTATATTATTACGCTTTGGAAGGATCCCTTCAACTTATCTTTTAACAATATTCCCATATTATTTTTATTAATTATTTTTAATAAATATTTTTAGTAAAACAAAGGTTTATAGCTTTTCATCGCGAAACTCTGTTTCTAAACAAGAAGCTTATCTGCGTAGCATCCTAGTGAATATATTAGAGAGAAGAAATTTTAGCTATAAGAAAATGTTTAGGAAAGAGATTCTAGAACAGCTTCTGTGTCAAATTCTGGAAAAATTTACAGGGTGTTCCATTAAGAAAAATTGAAATAGCATGAATCAAACACTCCAGCGATTTCGATTGCCATCTTGTAGACTTTAGTTAATATAAACAATTTTCGTCTTAGCAATGGATAATGTAGTACCTTTCGGAACGTGGCCAACTCTATTAACCTTTCTAAATATCCATGATTTGAAAGAAGTGTCGTGGCTAAATGAGGACGAAAACCTACGATACACTGCCACTTTAACAGAAAGTAATGTATTACTATATATCTGTAGTGATTTAGTGAATGTATCTTTTAGTTTATGTGGCCCCTCTATAAAGTATCACCACTTTTCCTGCCTGGATAGCAACTATGAACTGACACCATTAATCAAAGAAAGAAACTAGGCGAATCGAAAAAAATAGAATTCACGCAAGATCAACGTGAAATACCTGCTTTTAGTCGAACCTAAACGAGGCATGCTGTTCCCACATTGTATAGAACTGCATAAATACATCCTTTCATAAATAAATACGATAACACAAGTGATTTCGGGTGTTCCTCTGCGGAGAGATAAATTCCAAACGTGAGCAAAACTACTGAAATTAGTGTCGTATAAGTAATTTCCAGCAGGTTGTGGCGGTTTAAATTGATAAAGTTATTAGTACAGACTAAATTGCATCATCTAGGGTACACATAGCGATTTTCATCTTATCTCCCTAGTAATATCTTAGTGAAGTTATAGCCATTTTAGCAGCAGGAACAGCGATTTTCGACAAAGTAAAGAATATAAAAATGGTAGAAATAAAAAAATCAAAGGACTAAAGGTGGTAATAGTAAATTTGAAAGTCAAGGCAGTAGGTGCTTCGAATATGACATTCCTGAAGATAGTGATTAGAAGTGAATTTAACGATGATGTCATATATAATTAATTTAAGTACACGATCTTGTACATTCCAAGCATTTTAATTCCATCGCTGCAATTAAATATGAATGAGAATTTCATTTCACAAGCAATGAAGCACACCTTAGTACTACTTACGCCTCATAAGCACACAGGTATGTACCGTAGTAACCTCCTTATTATTATATCGTATATATTCAAGACTTCACATCGTACATCATATTTTCTAGACACATAGACGTATTTAGGCAACCCAAACTGCTACCGTACTACGCTCCTCTAATAACAATAAAATTCGTCCTTCGCGCACGTTAAACAAATAAGACGTATTTACGCCGCGTAAAACGAGTAATTTTAAGTAGCAATAATACGCGCGACATACACACCTAGCAATTAGTTCGTAAAATTTATCCTTCACTTAATTCGCTCTAAGCGAATGAGGGTCTGATTTAGCAAAATTAATGGCAACTCTTAATTATCACGTAGGTATGGTGGACGTGTATTAGTATGCAAATGACGTTGGGATTTATTACGGCACGTATCGCTGGTTATAATAAGAAAAATGCTATTCTAACACGTCATCCCATTTAGGAGGCAATTTTAATTAAAACGAAAAGGGAAGTTTCACAAAGAAGGTTTAGGAAATTATTTATAATGAAGCTACGATTAGAAATGTTTTATAAACAAATTCAGCTCCGTATAATTAAATTTGAAATTGAAATGATGTAATAGTAATCTAACTCATTTGAAGTACGCTTTTGTTTATTAAATCTTTTTATGCTGCGCAGTGAGCAAATTAATTAAAACATTTCGAATACCGTATTTTCTAGCGTTATTTATCTACACGAAAGTTATTCATTTCCAAATAACGAATCACAGCTTATAGTAGGGCTTCACCGTGATACTAAACACAGTCGTTGGTAGAAATATAACAAACACTCCCCACTCCCCACTCCACGAGTTATTTGATTAATTCGGTGCAATTGTTTGGAGAATTCGTGCATTCCCATTGTCAACCGTACGACCACATTATGTGTGAAAGAAGTATTCATTCTAATATGCCTTGTTCTATCATTTCTCTAAAAGATATTTACAATTACCTACTTTTACCACCTTTGTATCCTAAAACAATACAATTACACGAAAAATTGACCTTTTTTCCTGTTTACTAGATTTTAATTTTTTTCCATAGAAAGAGTTTCTAAAGCGTTAATTTTCGCGGTGAAGTTACATTTTTAATTAATTTAAGGCTTTCTAATTTCAAATTATGCCCGGCTTCGTTTATGTGTTAAACTTGACGATTCGATCCTTCCATAGCGGTAACGCGCTATGTGTTCTTTGAATCTGGAGGCTATCATCGGTTTTGTTGGGTCAATAGGCTGCATCACAGGCATTTAACCAAGTAGCTTGTGAGGTGAGAAGTGATACGTTAGTGTTTGCCGTATTACCCTACAGTCTTTGCTATCAACAAAAATATAACACACAAGCACTGTAATTGCAATATAGTGGCTGATTTCTTTTTTAATTAGCTTCACTAACGATGTTTATGCAACACTCAGTAAATACACTTCATATAATCTAAAAATCAACACTCCTTCAATAATCGTCCTACTAAAAATAATTCTGAATGACTACAGATAGAGAGAAATTCTAATCACTAACAATCTAGAAATTTTTAATAGCTATATCGTCCTCTACCGGAGTTAGTAAGTTAGTAATGCGCCCCTCGTTCCGCAACGATAGCAGGTTTCGAATAGAGGCGTCACACCAAGGGTAACTGATAATAATGCGGATGTCGGTAGCTTCTATCGTTATTACTGGTTATATGGTGCGATGCCACTAGTCGAAGCATGCTACCCTCGCTCGGTCGATGTAGCTATTAATTTCAACATTTTCAGTGTACATGGTAATTTCAATTACAACCACCACATTCTACAAAGGCGCACTGATGAGCCGTATTACGTAGCTAGCCGTAGCTTGTATCATCATTAGTAAAATATAATTTCTCATCAATTACTGTACAATGGCATTCCAGTGTTCTCTTATTGTGCGACGTCAACAGAAGAAACCGTTTAGATTGGATAAAGAAACACTGAAAACTGGAAAAGGGAGTTGTGGTCCGACGAAACGAATTCAAAGGTAATTATTGAAAGGATACTGCTTTCAAATTCTATGGTAAGGCTAATTTTTAAATGAAAAACATTGCTTTTGATGATCAGGGTACGTCCGCAGTACCCTTTTCGGATTTTGAGTACACCTGTGAGCACCTTTGAGCATTGTAGAATTAGCGAGTAATTTCAAGAGAATTGCGCCATCGCTAATCTTAAGCACGAAGGTGGTAGCATTACGCATGATACGGTGGTGCATGACATCAGCGGGAATTGTTCACATGTCACAGTGCCATGAATCGTCCACAAAACTGTTTTCAAAGGAGCTTCTAGGAAACGTTTCCCAAACAAATTTACCCTTCCTACCACACTGTCCGAAAAACTAGGGGGTGAATACACGAAAATGGTTCGCCTGCCCAATTTGCATGCCTATACTCAATCGAGTTTTTATGGCATCAGGGGGCTACAAACACTCTTTAAAAACACTAACTTGAAACTAAAATGGAAATAGTACAAAAAAACGCTCCACCGGCGCATTGCGAAGAGTTGGTGGGTTGTATCTATTATTTATTAAGTCTATATCTGTGAAAATCACTATATGGGTCAAACAATTCTGTTGTAATCAATTAAGTATTTTAGAATTTATACCCTTATGAGGATAGGTCGCCACAATGTATGCTTTAAAATTAAGGAAAATAATTTTATTAATTATTTATACTTACTTTACAATAAAACATGGTAATGTATGTACTCTACTGTATGTAATACAAAAGGAGTAAAAGTGGTGTAGATGTGTTCACTACTTAGGGAAAATACGAGTATATTTCGTTGTTTGCAAAGGAAAACATTAGGTTTTAGTCAAAATAACACTAATTCGAATAATTCTAAAGAAAGGAATTAATTTGCTGTCGTTAACCGCGCCATCAAGTTTGCCGTCCGAGTATTGTAAAAATTGTCCCATTTACTTACGTTGTTACTTAATGAAGTGAAGATTTGTTCGCAAATATCGACTGGTAAATTACTACAGTTTAAATACATTTTACACCGCCTAGCAACTGCCTTGTCGAATGTAAGATCAATTCAAATTAATTATTAGAGGCCCATAATTCTAACAATAGAAGATACAACTTAGATCATGGAAAACTCCCAGCGAATAAATAGATGCTATAGGTTTGCAATGTATCCGATTCTTTTTTATATTTTCAAGGAAGGTTTAATGGACTTATTCCAGGGTTCTTGTTATCTCTTGCTGACTTGATCTACCGTTGTTAATAATTTTCTGAACTGCAATAAATTCAGAAAACAATATTTTTGAAAGCTTGTAAGCATTTTTTTTTAATTATCCCTTGAAAATGTTAATAAAGTCATATAAATAATATCGTAGGCGCATGATATGAATTTTTCTAAATCAATTCGTATCGTATAATTAATAACAAAATTTGAAAAGGAAACACGTACCCACATGCACGAAAATAACTACGCCCTAACACCGGCTCGAAATTCTTAGGTCTTAATTTGTGAACGTATTTAATTAACTGCACGCATCAGATATTTCGAGATTCCTCTAAGAATAATAAAACTCGGTCATTAAATCAAACACCCACGACCAGCGCGTTTCCAACAAATTTTAATTATATCTCTCGTTCGATGGCATCCGTGCCAAACAATCAATTCAAATAGTCTTCCTCCCGTTTCTATTTATAAAGTCGGATGGATTATTTAACGAATACCAAATGAACAAGAAAAAATATCCGATCTCCAAACATTCTCCGTCGAGATTCATGATAATGGATGGATTTAATATGTATATAATCATCTGCAGAATGCGAAATATTGCCATTCCTTTATTATTCTCGTGTCTGTCGATCCGTTCAATCGTCGGATCCGTTAGACACTGGCACAGGGCAGATTCTGAACGATCGATGGAAAAATTTTGGACGGCAATGGCGTAAGAGGTTGAATTAATTGCAGAAAAGCAAGGATTTATTTGAGGCAAATATTCAAAGAATTAAAGGCATTCATAAATATCCACGTAGTAGAAATAAGTTAGATTAGCTAATCTAAAATTAATCTAAACAGAATTTTAAAATAGGTGAATGGTCTAAAACAAAGATTAAAAAAATTGTACCTAGATTACCACTTCAGTAAGAAGTTCCTACTATTGTTGTCCTTGGACTGATGTTCAATATAGTGGTGTCTTATAATTGCCATTAAATGTTAGTTTGAGGTGCACTGCTAATGTAAAGAAGAAACTAAAAAAAATGTTCTTGAAGAAATATTAACTGGTTATAAAAATTTGTATCCAAACAAATCAATTATCTGTGAGTTCTTCTTAAAGATGAGCGGGAAACAATGTTTTCCCGTTCCAAATAAGTGTTCTGGTAGATACTTTCAACAATTTTTGGTACTTTGTGAATCGCGTTCAGCTATTAGCTGATATTAGCTAGAGATGAATAGAGAAGGAACTAAGGCAATGACTTGTCAAGATGTCGTACACTTCCAAGAGGTCTCTACTCCTGCAGAAAAACTAATTGAGATTGTCAGAAGGTCTTCCTAGTTGACTGTATGAAGACAGGGGGCGCGATGATAGGAAAATATTACGCAAGATTGATGATTCAATGACTATGAACTAGCGCACAAGTCAAGATTTGCAAAACTTGATCTTGATACTGGAACCTTCAAAGAAGCTGAACATTCGCCTTATAGTGCAGTACATTTGGTGTCTATGGTCTATGTTAAACCTGCAGCAGCTTCTGCAACAGAATCAAAAGAATATTTCCAAAATGTGTTAATAATTGAAACATTATGATCTTGTATTGAATTGAAAGTGAACCATATAGAAAAGTAAGGGTTTACTGCTTCTACAATCCTTTGTTTTTATCCTCTAAAATCCGCGTATACCCTAACATGAATGAGATCAAAATTCCAAACAACTTAACTCACAACTTACTGTAGAATAATCTTCCAGGTGTTGAGCCTACCCTTGACGTTTCACTCATCATTCTGCCAACTTCTACAGAAGGTTTCTTAAGGTCGAAGTCGTTGTCTACTGCTCCTCTTATTTGCATTTTGCTCTGTTGATTCTTATCCATCTCTGATTCGGTCTCATGGGCCCTCTTTGCCATGATATAACTACTTTGTTGGTGTTCTCGAAGAGTTGACCTAAAGGTGTTGGTGATCATGTACCCATCGTTTCGATCGAAGTTGTTCTAATTCCCCATTATTTCCAAAAATTCGCGTTCATGTGATAGTGAGTGGCACTGTATAATGCATTTACGTACACTTAAATTATTCCACAGCTTGCGTAAGTATCAAACACAGTTGCGAATATCTCTTCTTTCATCATAACATATGTAATAGAGGCGCTAACAACTCAAGACCGTAATCTTCAGCCTTTTAACTTACGAAAGATTTCTACTTCAGATTCATTTGCACCAAATTTCGTTTTTTATCAGCAAATAAACCTCGTGTTGCAATATTTTCTGCACCTGGTTCCATTGATTGATTCTCTCCATATTCGCTCCTCTCTGGTGAATAGCTCGTAGGTTCGGCTTTAAACAGAGTACCAATCTCCAAAAAATTTGCAAATTCGCATTTTTTCTAAACCAGCATATCAGCAAGCTTACGAAAGGAAAGAGAGAACACCGACGTTCTACCAACTCTCCCTTGCCAAAAATTTCCATCAAAGCTACATATTGGTTCCCTTTGATAATTTTACCGGTTCGTTTGGAAACTGGGGTAATCAAGACAAGTCGTATACTAGAGGAGTCAAAGCTTTTCAACATCCTCTAGAGTAAGACATAGGGGATCGGGATTTCGAAGGCGAACGTTAGCACGTCCGAGCGAGATGCAAATATTTGCGTTCTAATTTAATTCTTTTGATAGAAACGCGCGCGTCTAAGTGAGCCTTGGTATAAATTACGTCACGGGTATAATTAAAGAGATGCGTGTATAAACGTGTACGGATCTGCGTGTAGGTACATACGTGTGTTGTTGAAGAAAAATCAAATATAGAAGCGGTAACTAAAATTAAAATAATCTCGGCATCGTTATACGACTAAGTGTAGGGGTTTTCTATAAATAGGCCGTGTAAGTGAGTAGTGGAGAGCGAGAGCCTAGACGCTTGATGTGATAGCCCCGCTCGCCGGATTACAATAGGTCGTCAGTTATGAAGAACGTCCGTTTTAACGTGGATATGCCTTAATTGCGACCGGTATTGTCTGTTCCAGAAATAAGTCACCCATTGAGACTAATTTGTTTGCTACTTTGTTAAGATGCAGGATGTTCGAACCTATTCTACGCAGAAATTTCGTTTGCAGTGTTATTAAATCTAATATTATATATGTAGTTTCTTTCTATTGTTTTAAAGCAAGCAATGGCAAAGTTAAACTATTGATACTCTGAACCATTGCTGAAATAGTTCTTTTGTTAATTTTTCAGATGTGGATGCTGTTAAATGAACATTCCACGATCGAAATAAAGACGGTGATGCACGCGAACCGAAATAAATAGGGGTGAGAGCAGTTTTCCAGAAGCTGATATTGTTTGGAATATGGTATGGTAGCTGCGGATTAAGCTATTATTTAAACTCTGTACTTCAACAAAAAAAATATACACAAAAATATTGATATCTTCAATTGTTTTTTTTTAGCTGCCTAATAAAACCCATTTAAACAGACAATTCTTGCATTAGAACTTACCTTTTACCGTTAGCTAGTTATGTGCATAGAATGAATGGAAAAGCTCCAATATTCAAAAATTCATTTCACCCTTTCAGAGTGTTTTTCCGCCGAAAAAAGATTGCGTGGTACATACATATGTACACTGCCGTTCAGAGAAGTTCGGTCGGTTGGTAAAAAACATGAAAAGGTTACAGAAACAAACGAAACT
>LR737385.1:3929529-4036959 GCA_902655005.2 Marronus borbonicus | reverse complement strand
ATAATGTTCAGTATGTTATATTAGGCCAGAATAACTTTTTATTTATTTATTTTTGTCTTTTTTACCTGTACTTGCAATAAAATTGCATTTTGTTTTTAGTTTCGTTTGTTTCTGTAACCTTTTCATGTTTTTTACTAACCGACCGAACTTCTCTGAACGGCAGTGTAAATACCTTGTGCAGTAGACATTGCTGGATATCGGTTAGAAAGTGCATCGGTTATTCGGCTATCGGTTCATTTGTTAAGAAAGGTAGAAAATGGATGCCTCCGGTATTTAAAAAAAAATTGGAATTCCAAAATCTAATTGACAGATTTAAAGGTAAGTTATAAATAAGCCTGCGGAGATGAGTTCACGAAATTAACAGAGACTAGATAGACTCGTATTTATTCGTCTCATTAGAATGGGTTCGTGTTGTCTAGTCTCTGCTAATTTCGGGAAGCACACGGGAAGTGTACTCGTTTCTGCAGGCTTAGTTATAAAGCATATAGATACATATATATTCTAGTAATAGGCACGACAATGTATATTTACCATGCAGATATGGCGGATGAAGTGGCCTCATAAAAATATTCTTTAAGATAGGTAATAATGATGTATTATTACGACACCTACAAATTTGTAAATAATGTTGACAATATCTATTTACTAAATGCAATATCTTCTAATTTGACGGTCTCGTTTGTTAACATAAATTCAAGGAAGGATCGTTTCTTATCATATCAGTGACTGCATCATCAGCATTTCCGCGTGGCATATTGTAACGCTCCCGGTGAAAAGAATTTCTTTTCCAGTCTTGTAAAGACATCAGCGAGCGACGCCAAACGACGCCCTGAAAATCACGCTACCTACCTACCCACGTTATTGTTTGAAGCACCAAGATCCACCAGCATATCGTAATACTCACAATTTAATTCATTCTGAGCCATTATTTAAAAAGTTAAAATATAAGAACCATTGAATTTCAATGAAAGAGTAGAAATGCCAACTAGCTATTTATGCACCACATTTGTTCCTTGCATATATGAATAATTGCAAAGCCCTCTTGTTACGTTACAAAGTGTTGTATGTTATACATCTTCAGTTGTCTAATATGAAAAATGTTAAACGTTTTATTATGTTCATTTTCAAAATTGCTAGAAGTCAATATGCTAGAAGAAAATATTGCTTTCATTAAAAAATGGCAAAGGAACATTCGCTTAACGTCGTTCTATAGTCCGTGCCTCGAATTGCGTAACACCCTGTACAACCTATAATATTAATCACAGTTAAAAAGTTGTTCCGGTATTGCTTAATTTTCATCTTATATACGCTTATTGTAGCTAACAGCAGGTCATCGAAATAGATTTCTTTTCGCATCACACGAATAGTAATACAACGGTATTTAATCTAGAGAAGAAGGCACTCCCTAATAGCAATAATAAGTGACGACTAGAATTTCAAAATGAAACAATACAAATTACGTACGTGCATTTACAATTCGGGTTTTACCAAATACGTGTAGTAATATAGAAAACGTTTAATCATCGTCGTGTTTTACCTGCCAATACCTCTTTCTTTTCTAATGCAGACCAAGTGCCCATCGCACTCACTTCTCATGTCACAAGATATAAAACCGTAATCGGTATTCACAATCATTTTAACAATGAAAGTTGCGCTTACATAATAATTACGGTGGGAGCTGATAGAAGGTACCGAAAATCAAATACTAAAACAATCAATAATGATACCAAGGATTGAGAGGCAATATGATAAAATATCGGCACACTCCGCATAAGTTACTAATTGATTAATCCGGAACAGCTGTTTCGACAACTCATGGATTCTCGTTGTCAACACTAAGAACCACATTCAACGTTCGGTCTTACAATTAGTGGTACTATAGTATTGTTTGCCGCCGTATTCCTAAAAAGGTGTGAGGAAAGGGACCAATGTTCTCAGTTATATCCCAAAAATATTTCCGGACATAGTTTTATTAAGATTTTTCTTTACGGTAAATTTGGCCACCTAGTACCTGAACGTATCTAAATGCATGTGGCTGACGACAAACCATACGGATTATAATAGCGTTGCTTTTAACATTAGGTACAATCTTTCTGGCGGAAAAATTATTTTAAATTCTATTCTGGATTTAATTTTAAAGTTTGTTCTTCGTATTACTCGTCAGTTTCAAGCCACTTCTGCAAATTTAATTTATTTTTTTCTATAATTTCCGCATGATGAGAATCAGTAGAAAGTAATTTAAGAAAAATATTAATATGGCCAGGATATATTATCAATAAATTGTCTTTATGGCATGACACGGATTGCTTTGGTGTATAGTATTATACTGTTTGAGATACCTTTTGTTTATCTTGTCTTTTTTTATTGTTTTTACAACTAATACCTACTTGCTTTGCTGCATTCTTAGATGCTGCACCAACTCGATTCTCCTATAACCGAACGCACACCAGTACGTAATTTAACTTTTTATTATTTTCGATTTTCTTTCTATTTCGACTGCTTTCCCCACGCTACGCCGTTCTCGGCACTGCCACCTAGTTGTCATCATACGCACATACTTTGTTGCTATTCATTGTGTTCACCTGAACTGTATCTAGCTTTATGTACTTGTGGATATTCTTCCTGTTTGCTTAGCGTGATTCGTGTGCGTGAAAGGATGCATTTTAACGTTGATTTCTTTGAAATTCGTTAGGTGATGCGGGGTGTCAGTCCGTCTAGGAGATATGAATCCGGCTCCAAGAAATCTCCGAACAATATAAATACACGATTCCACTAGGAACGTGATAGTTACTGACAATCCAGAGCATAAAGCGTTGAGCAAGGTAGGTATGTATGTATGAATATACCGCGGTGGGCAAAAGAAGAAGGTTTGAAGCAGTGAATGCTGCATGAAACAATTTATTACATTAGAACTAAAATAATTGAGGTGATTATAATTTTCGACTAGAAAAAACAAATATTCGGTTACTTTACGTGTAACAACACCCATGTCCATCGTCTTTACAGAGGTGGAATTTGCATTGTTTTGACCCTACTTACCTTGATATTGAACCACACATTGAAATGTTGTGTTTACGAATCTATTGTAATGAGGCTCCTGGGATAAAATGAATTAGAAACTCAGGGTTAACGTTCTTGTAACTGACTAGATATTTTCTTTTGCCAGTCAAAACTAATAGAAAATTAAACAAATTTTTAGGGTTTTGTGATTTCTTGATCATTTGAGTGAAAAATATAATTTGATATTAAATTGAATTTTCTCTTTTACTTGGCCAAATAGTAAATTTTAATACCTGTTCATGAGTTCTTCGTTGAGATAGTTTGGTATCAACTTGAAACCTTGATATTTTTATCGAGGAATTTTGAAAATAAGTCGATTTTGAAAAATTGTCGAAACGTTGCCCTTGGTGATGTTAGTTTCTTCCGCTAAACGTTGTTTGCTGGACTCTAAAAAAACTTCTTGCCTACATGTCTAAGACAAAAAGATAAATATTGGAAACCTTATCGCAACAATAAATCTTAATCATTGAATTTCTTGGTTTTACAATCAACACAGAAAACAAGGAAAGAAACATAAAAGGGTATTTCTCTAATAGTTTCGGTTATGATCATCTATAGGTAATTATTACGATTAATTAAATTACTCCTCTGTATCTTCTTTCACAAGCATTTTATTTTCCTAACCTGATAATACTTCCAGCTACGAGCGAGCGCTAATAAATCATCTCCACAAGAGTCGAAATTAAAAATTCCGTATCATTCTTTCTCTTCTTGTTTGGGATATTTTATTTTCAGTCGGGACATTGCTGTATAACTACCGCCCGGTAACATAAATTAACATAATTTCCAGTTCCATTGTTGCACTTGTGACACATGACAAAGTTTGTATGCAGCGCAAAGCAGTGGGTGACTCTGAATTTCCAATAAAATAATTAAATTATTCTTCGGTCCCTATTGATTCGAACGAGTCTAATCCCTTACACGTGCATTATTGTATGTGTGACTTGGGTGTGTACTTCCCAGAATTTCTATTATCCTGTGTGTAATTGCAGTGAATTAATCGCATATACCCAAGAAAAAAATTTTTCCATTTCAAGAAATTTGTTTTCTGGTTGGACAAAAATCAAATTGGAAGTTTATTTAACAGCTTCCTTGTTCAAACAAACCCAAGAAGCTGAGGCCAGTAAACTTTTCTTAATATAATAATAAATAATAAATCATTATTTTTACATATTGAAGATCGAAGAAAAACTATCCAATTATTATTTACGGTTTTCTGAGATGTTGAATTCTCACTCTTACGTTGTCGCATGGACGCGTACTCGCATTTGCATTTTACAAGAACATGGAAGCCAAACAACCGCGGGAATGGCGTGTTTATGCAGTTAGAAAACGGACAATCCGTTTCAGTAAATGTATGTGATTGCCTCTAGTTGTTTCGCGAGCGTCTGACGACAATAAGAAATGCGTTTATGCACATATATATTCGCAGTTAATGCAATTTTCAAGCGGTTCTCATTCAGTACAGTACAATGCATTAATCTTTTGGATATGCATATTACCGTTATATGAAAGGATTTTAATCTTTCTCTTTATTCACTACTGAAAATGTATGTTTCCCATTAATGTGCAATTAATGGGAAACATACAGCATTAATTCTTTTTAAAGAAGTTGCTCGAGAAGACACACAATACACAAAGTTAAAATAACATCCTCAAGGTATCACAGGATTCGTTCCAATAAAATCTAAATAAAGTCCTTAATACTATAGGAACATTTGTCGACCAGGTACTTCTTCATGGTCTTTCTAAAGAAATCTACAGTGGCACTTTGCGTTACAAAGCTCGATATCCTACTAAACGTAGACAAACCAGTGTGTTGATAAATTTTCGAAATCTGCTGACGTGTGAGCAGGAATACAGAAGTCGTCCCTTGCCCTCGTTGGATAATTATGGAAGTCGTCATTCATCTGAAACAACTTCTTATGTTCGTAAGCAAAGGCACTTGTGGAGCCAAACTGCGGGAAATGTTAGTAAATTTTCCGCTGCAGACACTAGGCGACACCAATCGCGAGGTCTTAGATCAAACATTAGTCTCAATAGTCTCTTCTGTGCGTCGGGCCCTCGACAGAATACTGCGCAACATGACATATATAAGAAGGTAGGGTTTGCACGCAGACACTAAATCACGGGATTCTGTGTAATTCCTCAGCTTCAGAATTGTATAATACGCACCGTTCAGTTTGTTCGCGACAAAGTCAACATGGCTGGACCAATTTAAGCTATTGCTAATGAAGACTAGAAATTTTGTTTCTACTAAATTACCTTTGTTTACTAAAATGTACAACTTTAGCTTTCCCGATGCTTAATATTAGCTTGTTGCACTATTCAATCAAGCATTTCAAAAGAAAATCTTTTCGGGTGCGCCTGAACCGGCTCTACGTCCTTTACCTTAATTTGCAACCCAGAGGTTCCAACACCGTAATACAGTCGAATAATTACGATTAAGTCTACCCGCAATAATCCAGACTCGTTCGAAGGAGTTCGTGCACGTTCCGCGAGGCATCACTCACAATTGCTTGCAATATACTACGCGCATTTTATACATTTTTGAATTGGAATTACTACTATCGGATTATAATAGGTGCTCATGTAAAAACATGTGCAGAATATCTGGCTTTTGTAAATGTTGGGGAAACAATCTAAACCAATGCAATATGATAAACCTGGTTTAAGTTGACAAAATTTTAACGAGGTACTTCAATAATTTAGGGACAGGAGATATTTAATTGTAGCCAGAGTATTTAAAAAAGACAAAGATTCAGATTTGAACTTGCAGGTTTATATATTCCTGGTTTCATTCTTTTCCTCTTTGAGAGTTCATTTAATCTACAATGTTTATGGAAGTCGTCCTAACAGGCTCCAGGACGGGAATGTATTTTCTTTCCTTGATCCATTTTTAGAACTAATTCGTTGAAGTGTTGCCATGGGTAGTTTCTGTTTACTGAATCTGTACGTATCGTGGTAAAATGAGCATTGATCTCAATACCTGCGTATAAAAAAAAATACATGCGGAAATGGAATCCTTGTCCGTGTCCTCCCGTTTGCGTCATCACCTTCGATTATTTGTTGTCATTGATAACTTACAAAAGATGCAAACACGTAGAAACTCAAAAATATTTTTAAATAAGATTAATAATAAGAAATACAAGATAATTACACATAATACGCAAGTGTCACGTAACCTTTTGCCAGTCCTACAAAGCTTTGTTAAATGTGCTTTTTACTTCAATCAAATTTGAATATGTTCACAATTTAAATTCATTATTTTACTATTATATTTTATAGCGTGGTGAACGGATATTTCCGTAGTAGAAGAAGTTCTCGTTGCAGCTTTGTGCCTAGCGAAAAGGCAGTACCTATTTTGCATAATTTTGTATCTAAATATTACAAAACAATAAAAACCAGCTTATGAAAACTAGAGGAAAGGTAATAAAGATTATACTACACGAATGAACTGCAAGTAGTTTTCATTATGAACATTTGAAGAGTAATAGAATCAGCTTAGAATCGCTAACTACACATTTTCTTGATATCCTAAATGGTGTACAGAAAATAGTAGAAATGTCTTTCGGGTGATGTCGCGTAGTTAATATTTTACTTGACTTTTGCAACACATCAACAGACAACACGCAAACATTAACTTCACCATGGAAATCAAAGAAGACGGCACCTTACCATTCCTAGATGTCCTAGTGGAGCGCACTGACAGCAGCAAAGTGGGCCATAGTGTATACCTTAAGAAGACTCACACAGACCGCTACCTGCATGCAACATCTCACTACCATCCTCAACAGAAGCGATCCCTCATCAACACATTGTTAAGAAGAGCGGAGAAAATCAGCGACAAACATCGCAGGAATAGTGAAATACAACACGTCAAAAACGCCTTGCTGTAGAAGAACGGCTACAGTACAAAAGATATAAGGAAGCCACGAGAGCAGAAAAAAGAAGAAGACCAACAACAACCAACAGGATACGCATATCTTCCGTACATGGCCGGAGTCACCGACAGGCTAAAAAAGACCCTAAGGTAAAAAAACATCACCACAAGTTTCAACGCGGTGACCAAAATCGACCAGCTATTCCCTCCTAACAAGGACGTGTTACCGAAACTACGAGCAAAAGGCAGATACGAACTGAAATGTCAATGTGGAAAAATCTACATCGGTCAAACAGGACGGAGTATTCAGTGCAGGGTGGAGGAGCACGAGAGAGACGCACGCCTTAGGCACACCTGCACCAACAAGGAGACCACCGCATAACCCACAGCGACGTTAAGGTATCAGCCAGGACCAGCCACTACTACCCGAGGATAATACGGGAATCGATAGAAATAATGAAGAACAGCAACAACTTCAATCGCGAAGACGGATACAAGATCAGCAACACGTGGAAGTTAGCACTACGGAGTCGTATTACAACGAACGACGCGATTAAGCGGAACGGAACGGTTATGGATCAGCAAAGTGGAACAGAAATGGGATATATAACGAGGAGCAAGAGAGAAATCTTCTGAAGAAGCTGACAGCATGGTCAGCGAAACGTCAAGTAAAATATTTACTACGCGACATCATCCGAAAGATATTTCTACCGTGGATTACGGTCGTGGAAGCCTACACTCAACTATTGGTGTACAGAAAATGTTAGCATTCTCCAATAAAATTTCAGTTGATTATTTTTTTGTGGTTTAACCTTTTTCATGTTCTGAATATTGTGAATAAATATACATAATACTTTCTTACGTTGTCTGAATCTCAAACTATTCCTTAGAACAGTTATTGTCGTACTGTTCTGTGGTCAGTTTAATTGAGTATAAATATTGCAATACAACACCGAATGCATATAAAACAGAATATAGAAAAAAAAATAGCCAGCCTTATTTTGTATCTTCATAAATTAGTTTCTTAAGAATAATTTGAGAATTCCATGAGCATTTTGAGATGATCTTTCTTTACCTTGTCAGATTGGAATGTTTCCTTTTAGAGTCACCAAAATAAACAGCATCTGATGCATAAATTTAACGTCTTACAGTTGTTTTTACGTATCAATGCAGTTTCATCGTCTCCATAAGATTTACTTGTTCAACACAGAAAATTTGTGTGACATTGATCTTAAATGTGGACGCCCGTAAATCTTAAATTATTACCCAAGCCAACGGGACGCGTAAAACAAATTCGCCAAGTGTAACAACAGTTTGTTTAATATGTATTCGTGCCTATTCGCCTGCGGATTTTAGCAATGTTTTCATCATGTGTACAGTGATAAACTCTGCGCATTTTCGAGTAGCACGATCGGCTAGAACAATGATATTTCAATAATGCGGAAAGCCTTGCCAATTTACTTGGTGCGTATTAATAAAAATAAGAGCGCGTGTGGAGTGATCTAGGTTGTATAATAATCTGATGTAGGTCCTATTTTTATAATTACAAAGCTAGAGTATTTTAACATATTATTAAAACAACAGCACAGAACACAGTTTTAAATCTACTTCTAATAGCACTCAACCAAAATTTTCATTTTAGTGCAGCAAAAAACTTTGTTTAGAATGCAAAGTAATTTACTGGAAGATGGCAGCAAACATTAGATTGTTTCCAGTGGAATACATACATAGATCAATATTAAATTTATGGATGTTACCAGGGAAAATTTGAATGTTGCAAATGTTGTAATGAAGTCAAGTTCCCTTTAACTTAAATAAAATGGTTTTACACGAAATTTGAGTCTAATTTTATTGAAGTGCGAGTAATGGAGTATAAATGGAATAAAACACATTTAACTCATCCACGACTCTGTGCGAGTAGACTAACAACCAAGGGAATAGAAAAAATAAGTTTAGATTCTCACAATTTTTATTGCAAAACGTAGGAAATTATCAGTTCGATTTTTCCGTCCTAAAGAAAAAATGTTTCGGGATACAATCTTAAGATTGGTGGTAAATTTAAGAGGAATAGATAAAATTCTGTAAGAAACACACATGGAGTTTTTGAATTTTGAACATAGTGTTGATCTGATTGGTCCAATTCGTCCTGAAACACCGCAGCAAGTTCCCCCAAATTGTTTGGAGGTGGTACACGTGCTTTTTTCATATGCACAATCACAACCTTTTCCAAACATTCGTTAACGATCCGAGCACAGTGCTGATGCGCGTTACCCTCCATCAGAGTGAAATTAGGCTCTATAAATGGAGCAAGAGGAACTATGTGCTTTTCTAAAATAATGTCCATGTACCTTACAGCCGTGATGGAACCTCAATTAACTACCAGCAATTCAGTACGGGGCTAGCCCGAACCCTCCCCAGCAGCTGATTCTTTCCGAAATATTGCATTGAGCAACCAATTCTCCCTGTCATCTCCAAATTCCTCCTCAGCCATCTGGTACTCCTTGGCAAAATCTGGATTCGTTCGAAAATAATACGTTGTTTCAACTGGTATGATTCAAGGTTTCGTGATCTTGTGCAAAAGCTGGTCAAGCTCTACGATATTCCACAGATAGCATTGCATAGCAGACATTGGGTTAGTCTTCTAGACGTTAAGCTAGCTTCGGCTAGTTGTCGATGAACTGTTTATCTACTTACATGCACATTTCTCACTTCGCTAAATTAATTTGCCACCTCAATCGAAGTCCCTCAACACTGAAGAAGTCACAAATTGATCGTCTTGTTTGGATGTGGCTCTTGTACGGCCTGATCGTGGTCTTCCAGCATAGCTACTGATTTCACTAAAGAAATGTTTAAATTTACAAACATCCTGTCGCTTGTCCAGATTTTTAGAAATACAAATAAAGATAAAACAAGTAATGGATCGATTTGTTTGCACCTAAGTACATTTTGATATTTTATAAACAAAAAGCTGGTACAGGACATTGAAATAGAAATAAATTTTCATCTACTTGTATATTAGTTTTGACACGATAGCATTTCCCTGTGCTTTCTAATAAAGAATTGTGAGAAATCAGACTAATTTTTTCTACTCCTTTGACTAAAATGCATTTACGTGCACCATAGTAAAGACGACAATGATGCAAAAGAATATATCCAATATGTAAAGCGTACGTACGTGTAAAAGCAGCTTTGCAGCAGAACATTATAAATGAAAAAGAACGTCACTGAAATACTTATTTTTTCGCAGCTTCAGGTAATGTATGTACTTCGACTTCCATTTGAAGCATGCCGTTTTCTACTTTGGTCCAGAAGTATGGAAATAATTAGCAAAGCAATCAAATATTCTGAAGATTTGATCGGAAACCTTTGACCAAAAGTATAAGACGTTGGATGCTCCTGAGAGCGTGACGTAATGGAATTTTACCTCGCTAGTAATGATACATTAATATAACATTAGGTATCAATACATAACAGAAATTGACAAAACTTTGACAATTATGGAAGAATATAAGCAAATATCAAATATTTCTGTACATGACTTCGGATGTATTGCAGACCGATACGAATACGCAAAACTGAATTTACGTACCTTGTGACACAAGTAACTATTTCTTACTACCGCCCACGTAAGTCAACTATTGCTGCCCTAATTGGAAGGACGCAAGTACGATTTCCAGGTTACCTACATTGCCAGTTTTATGTCTCTAGAAACTTACAACGTAGGAGTTGCAGCTTCCGAGGACAAAGTCGCAGACATGAGAGAAATCTTTGAGCGTTTAGGTATATTGTAGCTCACTATACGTGATGTATGCGTGGCGCTAATGACAGCTAACCTCGATGTTGCGAATTCTAACACTACTGTATATTGTAACACTACCCCCTAGTTCATTTCCATGTGTTTATTTGATTCTTTCCAATGGATCAGGAAAAATCAATGAAGAAGTTTCGATTCAGGTTTGCTTACCTAATAAAGGCGTTGCTTTTAGAAGAATTAGCTTGTCCATTTATCAAAGTGAAAACGTTTATATTCTTATTACAGGTGAACCTGACAATGCTTCAGGTTGGCTGTAATCCTTCACATAAAGTGAAAAACCCGTAGGTAACAAGCTCTTATTTATTACGATAATTATTTTTAGTGGTTTTTGTGTAGTATGCTAATGTAATGGATATAAGCGCGGAGTATACGCACAATACCGAGATGATGTCAGGCGCGTATAGACTTGCACTTGGATGAAAGAAGGCCCTAACACAGACGAGAGCAACAGCTAGGCGACAGGTTCCGTCGAACATGAATGACTACGTCTGGTACACCAAGAGTATGAATGGGTGTCCGGCGATACGTCGCTGTGTTGTCTGTTGATGCTTCTCTCTAGCTGCGTATGTGATGCCTCCTTGCTGCTTACCGCCTTATTCTCTTCTCCGGGCATTCTAACGCCTCGCGTAAGCCGCGTAAGCTCGGAACGTGCAATGAACCGCCGTCGAACTAATCCTGGCGGCTTGTCGCTTGTCTTTTTCGTCTCCATGGGTCAATATTAGATCTGTCGTTGTCTAAATTGTCTACTTAAGACCACCGACATAATCCTACTTAGATTTCGCATAGGTTAATTTTTTCTATCTTTGCTTTCTTTTTTTTTAGACGTACCTACAGTGACGTCCAGCTCAGATATCAGGAACCATTTATGTGGAAACCGCTCAGCTATAATGGGTTCGTACTCAGGAGATATATTGTGTGAGAATAACGCTTTAATTGGAGCTGTCATTCAGAGGATAATACATACTGCAAAATGTTCTAATGATATTATTAATATAAGATAATTAATTATTTTAGCTTGCGAAAAGGAGCTATTCGTAAAATATCTTCTTTGAAAAGAATTTTGTGCTACAGGCAGGAACCTTAGTTTGGTACATTTTGGAATTTAGGCAGTAAAGGTAGGTATCTGTAAATATTTTTTGTAGTAGAGATAGAACAAGGCATGTTAGAATTCTAATCCTTTCTCACATCATTTGGTTGTACGATTGATAATGGAAATCCAATAATTTGGAAGCCAGCGGAAATAAAGTATGTTTTGTCTTTGACTTTTGGATCAGAATATGCAGAAATTATCAAAGTAGGAGCTATAATTGAAAAAATTCGCCTCTTCTTGAAGACGCCCATGTTTAGAGCGGATTTTTTGAGAAAGAGGCAAAATATCAGAGATAGCTCTAATAGGCCATCGTTATTAACAATCCCACATAATGATTAAGTTACTGTAATTATTCACTACACTTAATGTTTAATTTATTTGGAGCACGTACTTCCTGAACGTGGTGGTGTGAAGTGTTGGTTGTATCCTTGAACGGTACACTCATTTCTAAATGATTGGTCTTTGAAATGTATTCATTTTCAACATTCATACAGCATACGTACGTGCATCCAGTCAATCTCCTTTACGAGGAAGCTTGACCGTTTGTCAAGAAGCTACGATGAAACACCCAACTAACTGTCTCTTGTCTTACGCAAAGCAGAAAACGTAGGATATCAACAGTCGTGTCTAAGGAGGAAATTTCAGTATTTAAGCTTGAAATGACAATAAGTCAGCAGGGGGTTATTAGAAATTTATACTATTAGCAGTCGCACGTCGTGGAACATTAGAATAATTACACCGCTTTACGTGAGCCGATAAAGGAAGACGTCAATCTCGTCACAAACAATCACACATTTATAACTAACACGCTGTCATTACCGGGCGAATCGCATGACGGTCCATAATACATAATCGAGCGTAATATGCTTCGCGAACCTCTCGAATCTATATCATTATTGAAATTAACGATGTGCGGCTTTTTTTCCGACGCTGTCGACTTGCCATCATCGTTATACATATGCACATATAGGTACCAAAGCTTTTCCAGTACAAAAGGTTGCGTAATTAGTCATTATACGGCAAAAAAATTGCATATTTCCTTCTTGGCTGTATATATTCAACCGTACAACCTTTACCAACGGTAGCAGCATTATTTAATCATCGGAATATGTAGGTGCTCACGCAAAGTGTGCTGTGGATCGCTTTTACGCTGGTTGTAGGTTCGTTTTATGCGCGACCGAAGTAAAACGCTAACCCATATGCACACTATTATACGTAATAATTTCTTTTGTCTTCGCTTAATTTAAAATGTACACGAGATGGTACGGTATTCGCGAGTACTTAAGGTAATCACGTCGTTTCCATGCATGCGTATATCTATTGACAGTGCGCCTGCATATGGAAATTTTATCATATAATGTCGTTACGTGCAACACACCTTTATATGCTTCACTGTACGGACACAAATTCCAATTGCAGTAATAGATCTTCACTCTCTAGGAAATGGCAATAGGAAAATACTAAAAGTTCATTAACTTTCATGAATGCTTTGTGAAATCAACGAAGAAAATCTTGCAAACGTTTGCACGGCCGCGGTGCAACTTGTGCAAGAGCAGATTATGTATTACTGAACAACTGTAGTAATAAGACATGCCAAATAAAGTAATACTATGTAAACTAATGATAAATGCAATAACTGATAATGATTGTAGAATTTGTATTTATTAATAATAAATATTTTTTTTACAATAAAAATTTAATTATATATTTAAAATCACTCATTTTTCCTATAGTACAGCCCGCCAATAATAATAATACACTGGCTGAAATTAAAAATGCACCGCCCCTAAATTGGAGTATTTCGTTAAAATTATATAGGTTTAATTTCTGAAGGTCAACTTAAACGATCGTTTATCATACTGCATTGCTCTAGTATTTCAACATTTACAAGAGCCAGATTCTCCGCACTTGTTTTTACAAGAACACCTGTTACAATCCGATAGTTGCAATCCAAATGTATAAAATGAATAAAAAGCGTGGTATGTTTCAAGCAATTGTGAGTGATGCCTCGCAGACGAGAACGTGTACCTTATAAACAATTAACCCTCTTCGAACGTGGCTGGGTTATTGGGCTTCATGAAGGCGCGTAGATTTACTCGTATTCAGACGGTGTTTGAACCTGTACATTACAAATCAAGATAAAGCACGTAGAACGGGTTCAAGGGCACCTAGAATTACAACTTCTCGAGAAGATTTTCTTTTGCAGCGCTTGGTTAAGCAACACCAATTTTAATCTTTATCTACTTTAGGCCTTTACTGCGATTGCTTTTAGCGCCTGAGGAAAGATGCGCTAGATGAATCTGGTGTTCGTAGTGATAACAGCGGCGGGATGATTGGAATTCATTGGTGTTTATTGATGAATTCTGATTCGTTTTATTGCACTATAACGGTAGGATTAGGGTGGTTCGGAGATCTGGAGAAAGGGCTAACGAAGAGCGCATTTCTAACCAGCATACAGCATTTATAATCGAGATCATGGTTTTGGGTGCTATAACTTCTGTTTACAAGTCGTCATTAGTACTAATTCAAAACAATACCTGCCTTAATTAATTCAGTACCTAATTGGGTTATTGAAAAGAGATGGTTAAGCCTATTATTTTTTTAAAATTTTTATTTATTATTTATTTTTGTTGAATTGTCTTTCCTTTACATGTTTATAAGTAGTATAGACATTTTTGATACTAATAAACATTATTTTGCAAAAGTTTTGTGGTGGTGCATTTTTAATTTCGGCCAGTGTAATGAAGAGTTGTTAAAAGATTAATTTTTAACTTTAATTCAATGTTTGAATTAATTTAAATTATTAAATCCCATTTTAACTAAAGCATCTAATAATTTGTTAGACAGTGCAATCTCTCGACTCACTTTTTTATTCTATTCGTTTTTACGTGGATGATATAATTTGTGATGTTCCAGGTCAGGTGTAGATTTTAATTAATTAATGTAAATAATTCACCTTCACTGAATTATGAAAATCTGCAATTTCCCTGGGATTTTTAACGTAATTAATTGTTTAAATAAGACCTCGTCCCGTAAGGAATCGAACCTGGCATGTATCGTTTGCCGGATGGGCGAGCTAACCACTACACAATGAGAACATTGATGCAAGGAATGTTAGCTTTTCAATACTTGGATGTCAAGATCTCCAATGATGAGCGATATCCCCACGTTGAAAGCCGACCTCTATTTCGAACATTTTTGCATTTTTCCACAACAAGCAACATTTGATGGTATGTTTTCATATAAACATTGGCATAGATCAACTTTGAGATAATCTAGTTCGTTTAGCTTGTGTTTTTTAAAAATTATTAGAATCCAAAGTAAACTAACGTCAACTATTTGAAATAACTTAAATAAATTTCCATGTCAAAAAAAGTTGGTGGACTTCGTGTTATTCAAGAAATTAACAAATTGTGCATTATACACAAAAACCGAAATCCAGTTAGCAATTATAAACAATATATACAACATGTTTATTTTATCACTTTAGCTTAATTATTTGTAATTTTTAATAAACGTATCTCAACACTTCCAGAAAGTTTGCTTAACTTTACAAGTAGGTTAGGCATCTTCGCAAGTTCAAGACGCTATCAAAGAAGTGAAGCAATTGTCAGGACATACGCCTTGCCGTCTACATACATACCAACAAGAAGAGCGAACGAGAGCGGAGGACTTACAACAGAGTCCTCATCTTTAATATAAAGAACAATGAACGCGGCACAATGGCCAATCGACTTACGTGACATAATGGTTTGCTCCTCAGCACATATTGTATCAGTTATGATATTATATAATGACAATGACGGGGCTAGAACAAGGCCTAACGACTCTTGCATTGTCCTGCGCTTATCTCATTGTTGGACGTAGAGGGCGCGCTTTGTCCGGCATTGCCAATTCGCTTTTATTACTTCCGCAATTGACTATCCGCTCGAAATCAATTCATAATTAATCCGTTTCCGTGGAGAAATTTATTTAGACGAGAGCATTGCGACTGCTCCGCTTGGATATGATAGTGTCATATGGGGAACAATGAACGAAAAGCATAATGCTGGAGGATCTATGGATGGTTAGTGCTATAGATTCCATTGTTTACGAGAATATGAAAGTAGTTAATGAAAAGTAGAAATGAAAATAGGGAGGTTCCTCTCCTGATAAACCTAACTTGATCCCATCTTTCTATATTTAAAGCCGTTACTTTGAAATTGCTCTGATATTTCAAAACTTATCGATCATTGGTACCGTTTTCTTACGTAACACGTACAAAGTGTCTATAAATCCATAAAAAAAAGACGTGTCGCTGGCACTAATAATATAAGACGTTATTTTGTACTACTGAATAAATCTGCAAAATTTCTTTCTTGGTGTTACAATTTTATAAGTAGCGATGTATGACCTGTTTCAGAGAGCCCTGTGGCAGTCTAATAACAGATTCAATTGTATTGCTTGATGTTTCTTGCTGCAATCTTGCTCCTGCTCCAGTTCTTTTGTTGGTTTTTAATCTGTTTACAAAGAGATATAAGCTATCTTCATAATTGACGGTTTGTTGGTGTGTTAAGAATTTGCAAGGATTGTTGTAAACAAAATGAGGTGCAATGTTATCTACCCTTGTCTTTAGGATTGGTAATCTGTTGCAAGCGTTTTCCCAAAATCAGCGGAGCATTCCACTAGGGGCATCAGTTCTTATCGCTTATCACTGTATTATTAACATTTTATTATTATTTAATTATTAATTAATTAATTAATTAATTAATTATTAACAAATGTAATGTTTCAACTAACGTCTAAGAGGTTACCTGGCATCAGCGCTATCCAGACATCTCATCTAGTGACCTGAGATTGTCCACCTATCGAAAATAATGATCCTTCTTGGTAGGAAGCTTAATTTCTAAAAGAAAATCCATTTTTCTGGCTTATTATTTTTGCAATATGTGGTAGAAGGATATTATAAGTCCATATTATTCGATATTATAATGAAAACGGACAATTACTTCTTTTGTGTTCTATTCTCTCGTTTCCCAAAACTCCTAAGTTAATAAAAATCTTTCTACAACAAATCTCAACGTACGTTTAGGCATGTCAAAGTGAAGTTTCATCAATTAATAATCGTTCGGTCAGTCTTCGTCAAAATCCTCAGTAAAGTTTCACATTGTAAGATTGTATGTGGGGTAAGATATTATCAAAGAGCATAGAGTCTCGACTGCAGTTGCGTCTCTGTATCGTTCTGCATCAAAATTTATTGTTTCCGTTTGTAAATCTACATCACGGTATTTTAAACAGTATAAATCACCAAAAGTGGATGTGGAAATAAAACAATCGCGAACGCAATTAGACAATGGCTTTAAATTATCCTAATTTTATAATTGACTTTGAGCCTATCCGTCATACAGATAGCTTGTGTCTAAATAAATCTCCAATTAGAAGGTGTTAAGTTAAAAAAACCAAGTTGTAATTTAAAAGCATGTCACTATACAGAAGTTAGCTGATCAAAGAATGGTCACATTCGTGTCCTCGAAATGGCCGTCCGGGACTAATTATTATATTACTATATAATAAATTAAACTTGCGTGGTGCGGAGGTTGCCGATACTTATGTGTTTACCATTTCAAATCAATTCTAAAATCGCCGAAAGGGTATTTTACAGACACTCCCAAATTTCACAACCGTCAATTTCATCCAAATAGTTTCTGAAAAGCATAAAATTTCGACATTTTCTCTATTATTCCCCACATAAAACAATATATATCTTATACAATTGAATGGCTAAGTTTTCTAAAACAAAATGTTTCGTATAATAATGACCTGCTTTGCGTTTTCCTCGCAAGTGGCAATATATGTCTAGTTCACTGAAATAGACTTTTTTCCCACTCAGTTCACATACTCTTCTTTCTTTAACTGTCTGTAGATTTTTGTTAACATTCTGGATATTAAGTAACCTTTTAGTCAACTCAGAAAAACAAAGACATTGAAAACTATATTTCTAAGCATCGTAAAATTACTTCAAAATCTTCCAATAAAACTTAAAAAAGAACTTGATCAAAAACAAATTAAATGTAATTAATTTAATGTAAATTTTAATAAGACTATCATCAATTTATATATTTGTTAACGAACAGCATTAACCTTTCATTTTTTTTTTCAAAATAACTCTTCTTACTTCCTATATTATGCGGAATACATTTCCTTTTCATAACAGTTTATTCCGACCATAATTTTGAATTAACTGCGCAATAAACAACTGCCATTAACCCATAAATTTCTGCGTTCAAAAGTAAGTAATAAACCAATACACAGCTCTAAAATCAAAAAGAGGATAAAAAAAATGTAGTATTTACTATAGAATTGTACTTATTACTGTTGTTAAAACTGTTACTGTATATGCAAGAAACTGGTATTGTGATAACTCATTATGTTAACTCACTCTTTTCATAACTTGGGAACTCCCATTACAAGCTGATGGCCTACATATTTGTCTTCTAAATTAGAAAACGGTTACAGTAATTAACAGAGACGCTTAGGTTTCATTTTTAGATCTACCTAAATTTCGAAATCCATGTCTATACTCGTGTTAATCAGTATGCTTTTCTATATCTGTGGGTAGGAATGTTTTTTTAGTAATTACATTCAAGGAAACGGTTTTAATAGCGACTCCGCTGTAATTAAATTATACAACTTCATAACAATGGAGCCGATCATTAAATATCTACGTGCTCTTTCATATATTTCTAATATTTCTCTAAGCAATTAGTGATCTTTGAAAACGGTATCCTTTAGAAAAAACCGCTAATTTAATTACATATGTTAATTACGCCGGAGAGAAGTCATGGGTTCTAAATACAACAATAAGAAAAAAAGAAACGGCTGTGACGACGAATTTCGACTCTCCGACTTATTTAAACAAAATATTGTCACAGCAAGTGTCCCAATCAATAATTATTACCACTAATTCGAATCCTTTCATCATCATATCATTGGCCGATGTTTACGATTAATTTAGGTTGGCTCTCATATATGGCGTTCGATTTTGCCGTCTTATTTTTTTCTCTACGTAATACGAAGTGGAATAAGGGCACGCTAATTTCGTAACAAGGTCATATGAATAGAACGTACAATTTTCGTTTAGGATGTACAGCGTCACACGAAAGAATCCTCAGTACTACGATGGAACTATAATGGTATGTACAGTCAGGGGGAAATAAGATGTACTTTCTGGAGCTAAGTTTTTAAATTTTGTTTTGCAATTAGCGTCAAAACAATCGCTTAGATATGTAAATTTTCTTTTTGTTACTTCATCCTAAGATAGAAAATAGAGGAGAAGCATATTTTCGAAAACATTGGGACAGTTGAATAATCCATTGGTTGTGTATATCACGTTTTATGTAATAAAAAGTTTATATACCGGTTGTCAACAAAATTCTACGTATCCAACAGAGAAGTGTACACTCCATAGATATACATTACACGATAGGCGGTACACCTAACGTGCTTACAGAAATATTCTTTTTCTATTGGAAAAAGGCTACTAAATCAGTTTGGCAGGCAACACTTATGATGATAAATGCAAGATAAAAGCCATTTGTATAAGACAATCTCTTTTCTATGTATTTTTACATTGCTCGTTTTAACTAAATAACATTTCATCCACATGCAAATTTTAATTTAATCGAAACGAACATTTTTAAAAATTCTTAATCTCACCTTTTGGGGGACACATTCTAATGTCGAAACTAGATCTTCGTTATAATTCAGGAAAAACTACATTTTATAACTCTAGAAACCCAAAATTTGATAAAATAGCCATCAACTGAATTGAATCATACATACCTAAAATTTGGCTTGAGTTCATTGAGTAAGTTCTATGCAATCAAGTTTCCGTTATGCTGAGTTGATGGCACTGCTTCAACTATGTCCTCGAAGCGTTTGCTAGCGCGCATCGTAAGATTGCTCGCCACTTAAGTGCAAGATAGTTCGGATTGAGGAGAGGATCCTTGATTAGAGACCATGTCTACAGCAAGTGCCTCTCGATAAGGCGAGCAAATATTGAAACCCTGAGGCTGTGGGTATTCTACGACCAACATGCAATGAAGAAGCTAAAAAGTTGTGCCCTGGCTCTAGGAAGAAATAGTGAATCATATAATTGTTGTAAATAGCTCATTTCCCAAAGAAATTACCAGAATTTACTATGAAAAATGCGAAAAAAGTCCATACTTATTGCCCTTTTTCCTCTGAAAATGATACTTTTATGTGCATAAAATGTTTCTTCAACGTCATAAGTCGACGAAACAAAACACTTTGTTTTGTTACGTATAGTATCATCTAAGTGATTGCTGTTGAAAGCGATTTAGCATTCTATGCGTACAGTACACACATAACACGTGCTACCAACACAACGAACAAAATCAAATAAACTACATTCAAACCGGAAATTCGCACAAAACAAGATATAAACGCACCTTCTCATATCCATTCATCATGTAATTCTCAGTCGGACTAAAGCGGACCAATTGTAGAAGCGTTTCGTTACTATTATTTTTTGCAATTGTTCTAATAAGACAGGAACGTCTTTCGTTTCCTGCGCAGTGTACCGACGGCAACGGCAGCAGCATTGAAAATAAAAAGCAACATTTACCAATTAATTACGCAGCGAGTAGAATAGCCGTGATTATTTGTCACTTAAGATGATGAGCCAGTCAACCAATCGGTTACTCAACGTATTCATATACGAAGAGGTTCGGTATTGCGCTGCTTCGACGTATACCCTTATCAAAACCAATTATACAATATAGTCTCTTAAGTGACACTATGTATATTATTATTATTATTAAAATTACGGTCGCCCAATGACAGATTATATTTGATTGAATTCTTAATTGATAAATTGGATCAGCTCATGTACTACGAAGATAGATTAAAAATAATTCATAATTTCTTCCGCATTTAGCGACAAAAGCACTTTAGCTGCTGGAGCACTAGGCTGATGTACTTCTAGTATATAGAGGCTTGCTTATGATTTTATTTGTTCGCATAGGACTAAATTTAAGAAAAACATATGTCAATGACGTCCATGGTGAACTTAGGCATGTATGTTAGACTAACTTGTTCCGCTTTTATTTTACCTTGTTCGTATAGTTAGAAACTATCAACTTCCTTTGGTAGTCGAACTCTTGTCTTGGAAGTATAATACACCAATAAATTTTACCAGCCATATTCGCTACCTGAATATGGTAATAAAGTGTAATGTATCTGCTTTGAACTTGTGCATTATAAAGAACCTCGCCTCTCCCAATTTAAGGCAATTGGGACATAAAAACCATGTTACCTTGCTATGGGTCCCAACCCATCGAGGGATCGAAGGTAATGAAAAGGCAGACAAGCTGGCTAGAGAAGCAGCGAATATGTCCTTCATGGGTCCTAACCCCTTCTGTGGCTTACGAGAGAGCCACATGAAACATGTAATTAAAACATGAGAGGACTTCGTACTGGGACAATGTTCCAGGACAAAAACAGGCGAAAGCATTCATATCAGACTCGGCTAAGACTGCAAAAATAGTGCTATCGTTCAGCAAAGGGGACCTTAGATTACTGGCGGGATTTCTGGCTGGTCATGCAGCCCGAAAATATCACCTATTCAATCTAGGAAAAGCTGAAGATCAAATCTGTCGTCTATGCCTAGAAAATTTGTAGACGGCAGAACACATTCTATGTAAATGTGTTGTCATCAGTCGCTCAACAACAACATTTCAATAAACAATTTCTGACATCTACTGAACTGAAGGATGAAGATCCTTGAGTACTATTAAGGTTTATTAAGAGCCTTCGCCTAATCTAACACACATAAGGGTATTCTGTTACAATAGATCTATGAAGGTGGCAGTGACTAAAGGCATTTGTGCCATTGCCTAATGATATTAATACTAATGTATTTGCTAACCGACAGGAATCATATGGCGGAGAAATTAAGTTATAGAATGCAAGATAAGGTATACACAGAGAAAAGAGATCTTAAAAAATTGTTTATTGAGAAATTTATATTAACATTAAACAAAATATACATTTAAAATAACAATATTTTTTTTAGTATTAAGTTCATTATTTATTTTAGACAACTGTAGTATTCAATCTTAAAGAGTAGATAATGAGGAATAGCACCAGATAAACAGCGAGATTTCTATTGATGCATTTTTTAATTATTTGCTTGTATATTTCATTATACATAATTTTAAGTTATTGCAGGTCTACTGCGGAAGACCGAATTGATACCGAGGCGTTCCCTTTAATTAATAAAAATCGGGAAACTTTAAAAAGAAGTTATTCAATGTGCCGGCCGTGGGTGTTTCTACAAGATTAGAATATATTTATTTAAGTTCTATGATTTTAAATTTTAATAATTTTCTGTCTGCCTTACGATATGGTTAATCTAAGGATGCACTGCAGAAAACATGTTGGTTTGGTCACCATTATTAATTTTGTTATTACAATTGTGAAATTTACTAAATTAGTAAATAATAAATTAATATTTTGTAGTATTGGTTAAAAAAGATGGACGGTTTTTGTATTTATGCTATTCGAAAACGTAGGTCTATAGCCACAGTGCATCTTATGCTTTAGTAGTAACATTTCGCATAACATTATCAGGAATATTTTAATTCTACTTAAGAGTTTGAATATCGTCTTGCCCTAAAGAAAAAGCTTAGCTTACAAGGAAGCCATTTCACAAGTCAAATTCAGATTTGGATGAAACTTGCTAGGAATATAGAGTATCGTCACATATGCAAGGGTACATTTTCTATGTGCTAAAGTTCTTTTTCAAGGAGTGAAACACCGCTTCGAAAATTGCTTGTAAGCAATGTAAGAGATAAGAGTGATGTTTAAATATAATAGTTACTTCATATCGGAAGTTCCTTCGTGCGAAATATACAGGATGTTGCACTTAAACGCAAGTTTTGCGCAATGCGCATATTTGAATAATATGGATAAAAGTTTTAAATGGAAGTTGTTTGCCGTATAAATCTATTTAAAACCGTACGCACATTTTCAGCTACACAGAGCTTTCCGGAAGTAAGTAACACTAAACAAGAGACAATGTAGAAGGCTCGTCGAATTGGAATATAATATAATAAGTTAGTTCTGTTATATTTCCATACCTGCGTTTTAAAGGCAGATAATTATTAATATGGAAAGCAACAAAAAATTCTGAAGATATCTTGTTCCGCCATCTATTTGTCGGTATCGATACAATGCTATTTATGTAGTAACATTTATTAAATAACTGCCCAATGGTATTTAATAATATTTAATTCATATAAACATGTTAATAACAATAATCAACAAATCTACAGGTTTTACACTTTTTTTTTATTTAAATGCGTTTAATATTTAATGTTATTGTATTAATTAAACTACGTTATCGCAGCATCTGCAATTCAATCACTGTAAAGGTCAAAAAGCGTAGAAATCTGTTTTTTCTACGGCCACATACCACATAAACTTTACAAATCGGTCGTTAACACTAAAGGTAAATAGGCATTAATTTTGTAAAAAGGTGAAAACAGTGACACTTATTATTATACCTATCGTAACTATCTTGCCTTTATTTACACTTCTTTATACGTGTAGATAGATTCAGTAGACAAAAGTGCTGAGTCCATCATATGTGCGGTAGAATTCTATGTACTTACACCGACTCCTTTAATGTTTTCTGTTCGTTTCGACACTTTACGTAGACGCAGACGCCAATTAGTATCGTTTAATGTAATTACACACCGACTAAATTTGTCACGTTGCCATTAGAAATTCACTGTTTGCACTTTTTCGTGACAAATTAACGCAATTAGCGTTGATTAGTGTTAAAATGTAACTCGACTTCTATTGTCGTCTAAATGACCAGTTGACCTAACTGTACCCATTATGATTCTTAATGTGGTAGGTACAACTTTTACGTTTCACATTAATTTTCCACATTTGTAATGTATGTATGCATGCTCAGGAAATAAGCTAATTTTCCATAATGATTACTCCTATAATGTGGAAATCAAGAAGAAAGAAAACGATACACTGAAAATGCCGGATGCGGCAACCATCTGTACATAACAATTTATCTATTCATTTAATGAAAAAAATGTTGGGGGTGGAATCGAGGAATCAAGATCCATGGCGGGAAATTATTTTAAATTATATAATAGTTGTATCATATATCACACGCTTAATAAACGGTTTTTAAGATTATCGTTCTTCAAGGAAATTGCATCTGTAGTATTTTCTCACAAATTTCTGTTTTATTTGTCATTATTTTGAAAGAATTTTTTATTGTCGCTGTAGCAATAGTTCATGTTCACTAATCAAAATCAAATATCTCTATTTTATTACACAGAGTGTTCAGGAAGGTAATTTGAATTGGAGGATCTTCAAATAGTTGAAACAATTTTTTTTTTTAAATAGAACATCCTATTTGTATCCCATTCGATGCATATTTTGTCCCTTTGATTTCTAGAGCACACGTCCTATACTTAAAATTCATACTTTTTGAGTTACACTGCGTTTAGTGTAGAGCATAGGTAATTTCGAAAAAAATGTTATTTTTATAATTACCCGTTTGCTTTTTGTTATTTACCCAATATTGATTACTTGATCATCCTCTTCCAATACACTTGTTTCTATACATTTAGTGCAACAGCTGCTTTACTACGCACGCTTGTGCTTCGGGGCTCCACCATGCTGATACTACAAATCGACTTTTACACCGAGTGGTACATCTTCTATTAGATCTGCTAGATTATTAGAAGAATGTTTGAGGGGCATGAAGAAAATGTGGTCCAACCACTGTGGTATCAATGATACCTGCCCAAAGCATTGAGGGATCGTTTATTTTGACATTGAGTTTCATTCTCTCTTGCATCCGCATAAATGAAAATAATGCTTTCCTGGATTTTGATCTGTCTTGTCAGATATCCTCCTGATAAAATTTGTTCTTTAATATACATTGTATTAATCTTCCACTGATCTCGAGATTTCTACGTGGATCTTCTAAAACTACTCTTCCTTTATTTCCTTCAGTAATTACTGTTTTTGGATACAAACGGAATATGTATTTTACATTTCCTTCAGGAATAAACCTTGCTTTTAGGCGTTCAATGCTGATAATTGGGGACATCTACGATTGCAGTATTTTCCTTTACACAAACAAATTGCCAATAAACAATTTCTCCGGGCTTTTCCAATAATAAATATCGCAACGACTAACTCTTCTTTACAAAAAATCATTTTAAAGAACAATTAACTTGAAACGTGAATATCTCAAAAACCATTTATTCTAATTGTAAGACTGTAGTATGTGATACAAATTGGCTTTATTTTTTATCAAGGAATTCAAAAAAATTTAAAATACAGGATGTTCCATTTAAAATAGCAAATTTAAAGTATTAGAGATACTAAACACCTCAAAATAATTTTCCGTCATTGATCACTTAATTCTAAGCAACTTCTATTCATAACAGCTTTCCGTTAAAAACTGTAATTCACCACATACAGATTAAGATTGTGGACCAGGTGACGTGTACCTGTCATAAAAAGTGGCCAACTAGCAAGAGTTGTCGGATTATGATCTTCTTAAAACTTCGTGAAATATCATCGCTACCAAATTATGTTAGTTTTTCTTTTTTTATTGAATATCCTGCTTGTCTTCAAACGCCATTCAACTACCTACTACATACTACATTCTACAGTGTGCAACATTTGTAAAAAATAGTTATGAAGATTTCTTTAGGAAATATAAATTGATACATAAATATCGCGCAAAGGGTACGGAGCTCTCTTACCTTCTTCTACCAAAAACTGAATTATCTACAATACGATGGTCGAGTTTATTTCAATGTTTATAAAATATATAACCACTTGCGGCAACATATAAAAAACTTCGCCTGAATTTAAACTCAAGTACCATTTAAAAAATTATTTGCATGAACAAGTTTATTACTGTTAACTACTTCTTTACAAATAGAATAATTATTTATTCTAAATTTGTTGGTATGTTAAATTGTTAAATGTGTGTCCTGTTATACGTTCTACTTATGCTTTGTATACACTGTTATGCATTATTTTATTCTGACGAGTTTTACGCTATATTTATTTAACGATTTATTTAAAGTATTGTTATCTAAACAAGCAACGACCTCTACTACGATCAAAGGAAATGCCGAAATGAATCGCACATCACATATTCTCTATATACTGGGAAGTTCTGTAGGCCGTCAACGAACCCACTCGCTTAGATTTTCTTAGGACTTTGCTTTACCAATCGCTCTTCATCCAGCATGGTCCTTCCAATTGTCGTTGGTGTAAGACACTCGCAAAGCAAGTGCTTTACTGTCTAGTCCCCAGCTTGGCAGCCCTTGCATTCCAGGTCTCCGATTAATTCCAACCTGAAGCGATCTTATTTAATCGGCACTGTTCAGTGAGAATCCCAACAACCGTGCGAAAGTTCCTTTTGGACAACCCCAAGTATCTTAATGCTGCCGGCTTACTCAGATAGGTAAGATTGACTTTAGTTTCATCCTATTTTTCAAGTTTTCATTGGTGGTTCTAATCCATTCATAAAGTTCAGGAGGGTTCTGGATCGTGCACCGATACGCCTAAACTGAGTGTTTTAGTCATACCATGTTAATGTCGTTTGACCCAGAAGCTAGGGCTAGAGCTCTGGGGCAGTCTGACAGCAATTTTGATGTTATTGATAGGTTTAGTGCTGATACTACTTGTGTGCTGCTGGGTCAAGGTGATGCTTATGCCTTACAACCTTAAGGCCAAGTAACCGATGCGCTATTAGTGCCCGCGTCGAGATTTCCGTTTTCGTTCCTAGTGGCTATGACTCTTTTAAGTACATCTTTGAGTACGCTTCTGCTCCGGTTTCCTTGTTGGTTTTTAATCCGTCTACTCTAAGAGACATAAACTGTCTTGATCGCTGGCGGTGTGTTGGTGTGCCAAGGACTTGTAGAGCCTATCAAAAGTGGACAATCCATTGCAAGCATTCTCTTTATAGAATTCTTTAGCAACCGGATCATGGTAAGCTGCACTACCTTTTTGACAAGCACCTTGCGGCATCAAGGAAAATATAACGGCATCATTAATAATGTTTCCTTACTTTTTAAAATGAGTTGCACATAGGTACAATGATGTAAAGTAAAAATGCAACAACGATTACTAAATTAAGTTATACGTTTAAAATGGATATATGTAGTTTAAAGGACATAAACAACCGCTTCTGCTGAGCAGAATTAATGCGAATTCAATTGCAGAAATATTCCAAATCGTGGCACTTATCCACTTAAAATAAATTACCATATTCATTACGTATTGTCGAAGCTACAAATTTTACAAATGAGTCAATAACAAAATACCGAAAACGAGGAACAATAGAACTTCGCATATACCATAAATCTTGAATAACAAGGTCCGTAATATTAAATATTGTTCTTGAAAATTAGTTAAATGTCATCGTAAGAAGATAACATAATTTTTTTGCTTGTCGTGCGCAGAATTGCAAATCATGCTCCTTTCCTCTTTATTAATGTGCCTTAACGAACCCACAAATCGCATTTGAATTCGACCTGCAGTTCACGTTTATATTTTTAATTGTAAACAATCTATCTCTAAAATCATTTAGAATGTGTTATTTGCTGGTCGCGCATAATTTGAATTTTCGGTGAACGTCGTGTATAACAATTTAGGAGATTGTACGCGACATGCATTCGTATATTGCGACCATGCAAATTTCTCAAATGAATTTAAATTAAAACTTGAAACGTGCTCAAATTAAACAAGGTATACGATTGACGAATTTTACGAACCGCAGATGTTCTTCCAACTAACTTAAACATTTTTTTGCTAACAAAGGAGCAAGAAGTATTCAGGCATGTATATGTGGTGAAAGATGCATAAATCATTGAGACTTGATGTCAATTTGATTCTGGCTTCTTTGTTGATAGATCCCTTTTGCTTGATTGGTTTGGCTTAGTTCTATTTTAATAGGTTTGCGGTTGATTTTTGAATCAACTCCTCTTTCCTTTTTATTTGGTATTATATCCATATAGCTTTCCGACTTTTTACAATTTTCTATTCTAGTGAAAATCACATTTTCCAATGATAATCTACTAATACATGAGTCTTATCGGTGGAATGATTATTACGCAATGACAAACCCCATATCCAGGGAATTTTGCAGCGACTAGGCAGATTCGTGTTTTCTCGACTCTCGAGGAAACCATTCTCATGAGAAGAATAAACACGAGTCTGTCTAGTCGTTGCAAAAAACAAATAATTTCACCTAACTTGGTTATCTCTACTAATAACAGTCAACCGTCCACGAACGAAACCATGTTGGTAGACAGAAATGGACGGCTTGACGCGCTTGGAACACACAGGGAAGGTGTTAAAATACTTTAGGGCAGTTAAGGTGGTCTGTAATTATAAAAATGCTACACATGAATATAGGCTGCTACTACTGCTCACATCTGTACAGCTTGCATGCAAACATTTCTATGGTTATAGATACATACTTTTATCGCCTTTCCTAAAAAGCGGTGTAATCCGACTGATGTTCCAACAAGATGGAAATATAGATGTACGAGTAATCAGGTTGAAGAAGGAACAATGAGGTTTACATACGTCTCGGAGACAGTAATAAAGAAGAAAGCTTAGAAGAGCATTACATCCACAAACCATGGGTGATTTGCATTTATTTAAGGCGTCCGAAATCTCATGGGTAATGAGGAATCCACACCGAGAAAAATGATTGCGTTAGTTCAACACAAAAAAAATGTGTTACCGTTTTTGCTCAAATTTCGTTTAAATTAACAGCTAATTATATTTGATTCAATGCTACTTTTTGTATTCGCGTTTTGTATTGAAGCAACACTATTTTGTTTTGATCCACACTAATTTGTCGTTAATATTATATTATTTCCACCAAATATAATGCAGTGCAGCAGTTTGACTATCCACGGCTGCATAACACGAAGTATGTCTCTTTCATGTACATCGACCCGAGGAGCTTCCAAAATTAATGTGTACATATTTCAGACATATTAAACATTAGTTATTTGTAAAGTTGGCCACTTTCCGTGCGCTTCACGAAATTAGCAGAGAGTAGACGGACTCGTGTTTATTCGTCTCATGAGAATGGGTTCGTGTTGCCTACTGCTTTCCCCGAGAGTCGGCAAAACACGAGTCTGTCTAGACTCTGCTAATTTCATGAAGCGCACGGAAAGTGGCGAACATTAGTTAATTGAATATTAGAGTGACTCTAAATATAGTGTTGCTCCAGCATGAAACAACACTAAATGTGAACATAATTTTATGTATTGAATCAACGCGCCAGTTGCGTTGTTGATATACGTCACTAACAATGTTTTGAGCCAACGCCGTTTGCGTCATCGAACACAATTTTTTTTTCAGTGCAGTACTAAGGGACATTTGTTAAAACCTGAACCGCCGTAATTCGCAGAAATGGAAAATTTTATGTTGGAATTCATTATCATTTATAAGAAGTAACACCTAAATTAATAGCCTCAACGTTTCTAGACACTTTCTTGTTCATTCAATTGTGGTAAAATTAAAAAAATTTGTAAATGGCTAGTGAAGCGGATGTAAGAAAAAATTTGAATATAACTCAGTTAAGTTTTATTACACGATAGTAACTAAGTTAAGATAGTGAATACAGTGATTATACAACTCGTATCTACCCGTACCAACAAAACAATTATTCAACATAATTGTTAAAGCTGGTTGTTTCATGCCTAATTGTAGTAGGAAATTAGGCGCATTTTACGTGTTATTTAATTTCCTCTAATTTAAATTACAATCAACAACAGAAATAAAAGCTCGTACCATTTAGCCTATCAGCATTGAAACGACATATATTCACACAGGCGCCCACTAAAAAAAAACTGAATCGTTTAAAACGCGCGATAAGGTTAATAGATGTCATTACAACAATTAGGCTTCTACGGGTAATTATGCATGTATTGTGGTGCACAGGAAATGATTTTTTTCGAACGAACTCGCCCACATATGTAATCAAAGTTAAATGTTTAACAATGGCCTATTAGATATCTGATACATTATACGGAATAATATGTGGCAACATGTACAATACGGCTCGCTTTCACATTATACCCTGTGATCTTATTACGGTTAAGTTTAATTTTCTTTCGCTTATAAGCAGAATGCCGCCACAATACCGCTAATCTTCGTCGGGCATCTGCTTTCGTGAAATTTGTCATTCGTCGCCGTAATAAATTTAAAACAAATGATTAGATCTGCTTTATAATTTATAAGTACTATTGTGATGTAAGTATCTTTTTAATGTAAATTACTGGGTGGAATACAATACAGTGTCGATCTAGGATTGTACAGGCGTATTTTGAAGTGCAGCTCTTATTGTTATAGGATATAATAAACAGAGTGTTCGTAACGTCCTCTAAAAAAATGTGCTTTGTAAAAGACAAACAAAAACAAATAAACAAAGGAAAAAATGGAAAGCAAGCTTCAACGTTCCAGCTGTCCTCAACAAATTGCGATTTCTTCACAGCTTTGCTGCTGTTGTGTGTAGCATATGGTTTGTCCAAGTCTGTGAGTTTCACGAGCACGTCTAGAAAAGGTAGAGCGCCATCTTCTTCCATCTCTATAGTGAAGAAGATGCTATTGCGACTGTTCGTGGGGTCCTACCGCGAAGGTGGCGTCCACGTATCTGTACCAATATTTGAGTTTTCGATGGTTTCTTGCTCAAAAGCTTTCATTAAAACGTTCGCTATGACCGGTGACAAAGGTGATTCCATAGCAACACCGCTTTTTTCAATAGAATTCTCAATTGCATAGGAAGTAGGTTGAAGTTAGGTGATGGTACAATTAAATTCTTCTGTAGTCTAGATCCAAAAAGGCACCCACATATGAAAGAAAAAAAATGGTACAAATCGTTCTGCTGTTATTCAGAACGAAAGAAAGTCGTTAAGCGACAAGTCAAGTGAATACGGGCAATGAGGCATTAATTCGATGTGCTTCTCATTCAAATAATCAATTGTTTCGGATGTTGTGTGAGAATCTGGTATCGTCATGATGCAGGATGCAGAATCATGCGACGCCAACGATCATTTTTCCTGATTTGTTTCAATCAGGTGTGATTGGCTATCGGTGACTTTTAATTACCTTTAATTCTTCCAAGGTTCAATTGGTTTCTTTCTTGTTCAACGTAGCTTGTCAATATGCTATCTTTACTTAAGACTATATAATGTTCCAAGCTTACGCTTTTCCTTTTTTTGTATTCATCGACATATGTAATTAGAATAATTTCCTGTGTGTGTTTATTGTAAAATAATAAAATAAATACATTGAAACAAATATGGAAAAATTTGATTTGCGATGAATGACTAAATGTTTTTTAATAACATAAACAAAAAATTGCGTTTATTATATATTATAAACAATGGTCAATTTTTGTACGGAAGTAACGTGGAACTGAAAAATTACTATTCGAAACTAAATAATGCTTTTCCCACCATGTAAGCGCGACCGTAACTACCAACTCATTATTTCCAGGATAATGCGAAAACTCAATTTACAATTAACCCCTGAAAACACTACGAATTATAATTATAATAGATTGTGGTAGTGTCGTTAGTTGTCTACCGTATTATGCTTAATATTAACAACAATAGTATATTCCAATGTTCCCGTAACTGTAAACTTATGTGGAAAGTTTATTTATGCGCTTTTTATTTCTGTCTTATTGTGGTATGGTAAACAATGGAGTTGGGGAGTTTAATTGAATGTTGTTAAAATGATTTATAATGATAATGTATGCGACGTTGGAATTTGACGTGAAGTCTATAATATATACTTACTGCAGTACATGGCGATGACTTTCTACTTGAGCTTCTAGAGACAAGCACACGTACATATATTTATTTCCATTGTCTGATTTTTCAGATCGGAAAGAGACACGAATTCATAACTAATGACTGTTATGCGATACAGAGCAGAGATGGAAAACCTTTAATGGTGGAGATAAATTAATATGTGTGGCGATCTATATGGATTCCATTTTTCTATTTATCTTTCGATTGTAGCCTTTTATACTCTACTGTTTTTGCAATTAGCGTGTATTTGTGGGCCCATAAAGTATTTATTTATTTATTTATTTTACGATTATTTACTTTATGCGGCTCGGCGGTCAAATGGTCAGAGACTCTGCGTCTGACTGGGCAGAGTTAGGCGTTGTGTGTTCAAGTCTCGCTAGGATGCAGTTAGGGAACAATCAACTTCGCTTCACCGCTTACGGCCAGAGGGTGACACTAACAAAGCCATAGAATACTTTACATACAAATGCTCCTAAGGTTATAACAAGCTTTAAATAGATTATACACCCCGTTGGACTGTCACCACAAAACAATGTAGGTATTGCCTTTTTGATTAATTAGATAGATCTTGTAGCAATTTAAATACTGCTCTTTTGTTGTGTTACAACATTCTGTTGTCATATCTAGCCTCAGGAAAAGCCAATAAAATGTGATAGTTGGAATTCTTTTTGTTCCTCCACAAGATTAGTGAAATTAATTTGGCGGCGGTGATATGGGACTTTAAGCATTTTAACTGCCACCATAGACTTTTAGTAACCAACACATACGCTTGAAGCTGTGCAGAATAAGTTCTTGGCTTTTAAAACGAAGTTAGCTTTCAATGGTTTATCAGACGTTATACGTATTAGATCTATAATACTCTGTCATTGGCAGCTTTCAAAATCCTCTGCCATCTCATAACTCTACATAAAATCGTGGATACTCCCGAGCTATTGCCCATGGTAACATTTCATGGTTTGTTTGAGATTCCCATAGAATACTTCGGAATTTCAATGATTATGCCAGCGACAACAAAAAGAGTTTAGCTCACGTTTAGTATGGTCATAACCCTCCTCTCACATTTTTGAACTTACTTACTAACTTGTATTTTGTTGATTTAAATTTAAGATATCTTTAAGGGAAGAGGAAATTGTATTACGGAGGCTGTAACCTATAACTACTGAATGAGTCAATGTTACGTTATTGTATAAGAGGATGCTGTTGTGGGTATATTTGTTTGGACCCCAAATAAATGAATAAGTATGTGAACAATATACACTGCCGTTCAGAGAAGTTCGGTCGGTTGGTAAACAACATGAAAAGGTTACAGAAACAAACGAAACTAAAAACAAAATGCAATTTTATTGTATGTACAGGTAAAAAAGACAAAAATAAATAAAGAAAAAGTTATTCTGGCCTAATATAACATACTGAACATTATTTTTTTTTCATCGAAAAAACCTCCTTTGCTGTTAATCACCGCTCGAACTACTATTCTAGGCATTCTTTCGATAAGTTTTGTTAAAATGGATTGTGGAATATTGATTCATTCATGTTGCACAATATTCCGTAAATGTTCTTGTGAAGTTGGGCATATTTTTGGGATTCTCGGATCCTCCTGTCCAGTTCATCCCACAACAACCCTATCGGGTTCAAATCTGGGCTTTGTGGGGGCCATGTCATTACTTTCAGGGTGTGCTGTTCTTCTCGCTCCTTTAGATAGTTCTTACACACTAACGCAGTGTGTTTTGGGTCGTTGTCATGCATGAATGTAAAGTTACGGCCTATTATACGCAATCCTGATGGCACTGCATGATTCTGGAGTATTGCAAAATAATTTTCCTTCCTCGTTACACCCTGCACTCTGCATAAATCTCCCGTCCCAGCAAAGGAGAAACATCCCCACACTAACACAGAACTACGCCCTTGCTTCACTGTAGGCACAATGCAGTTCGGGATCACTTTTCGGTTTTAGATCTTCGGACATAAACTCGTCGATTTTGCCCAAAAACTTCAAATTTTGACTGGTCACTCCAAAGCACGTGTTTCCAATCATCTAACGACCAATCTAGATGGGAACGGGCCCACTGTAGCCGTTTTGCTCTGTTGCCCCGACGTAATAAGGATTTTCGAATGGCAATGCGTCCATGAAGCCGCGCGAAGTCGACGTTTTACCGTACTCGCCGAAACTTGTTCTTCACGGCCGCGATTGACTTCGGCTGCTATTTGTGGCACTGTTAATTTTCTATTGTGTTTGCTTAATAATACAATTCTCAAATCTTCAGCTTTTGTTTTTTCCTAGATGCTCCAGGACGAACACGATTTTCTAAAGTTCCAGTTGTCCGATGTCGCTTTATGATGTCATTTACTGTTGAACTTGTCATATTTATTTTTTCAGCAATTTGTCGCCCCGAATATCCTTCTTCGAACAGCGTAATAATGCGTGGACGTTTTTCTACAGTGGTAGGCTTGCCACGTGCCATTTTGAAGTAAATTTTCTTAAAACTTTCGCGCAAAAACGACAGATGCACACCAACACACGTTTAACAGTAAAATGAAGCAAATTTATATCTTTACGCTTGTGATAAATAAACAAGAGTGATACTGCGGTATATTTCCTAAATGTATTGTTCGTTAATAATCCCCAAACGACCCGTTTCAAAAGATCGGTATTTCCGAGAAATTCTTGGAATGATAATAAAAGGGACTTTATTGTGGTTGTCGCAATATTTCTACTTTACATAATAATTTATGGCTTTATAATATAATATAATAATTGTATACAGTGTGATATAATAGATTTTTATTGTATGACCGAACTTCACTGAACGGCAGTGTACATAGAGGAATACATACGTCTAAAATTTATTATGGAGTATCTTTCATAATTACTCTTTATTCTGCAGAAGTTGAGATCATGGTAGGCGATGATTACGAGTTGCTTACCGAAACGAAAATATTCTTTCCAGAAATATATTATTGTGATTTTTTGAAAATGATACACTTGAAACTCCTTACAACATTTGTATACACCTTGGAACTAGTTTCGGCAATATGCCATCATCACCTAGACTACTTTAGCCGAAATTAGATAAAAATTTTATAAGGAGGAAAACGAATTTTTTTCCCGTTTAACTTCGGTATATAACATTTCAATTTTGTTTACTATCCCAGATTGTAGTTGACTTTAATAAACGCCAATAGTTGAGCTATTCAAATCTACCTTTTGGCTGTCTATCACAAACTATGTATCGCTATTAGGATTCATGATCATTGGTTCTATATTTTCGTAATGATCCGCACGAAAAGTACCACCTTCCAACCACGTGCCAGTCAAACTTTCTTCGAAGAATGGAGCCACCAAAACCACTGCTTTGAATCCAAAAAGAACTTACAGCGGCATAAGATAATTTAAACTTATTTTACTTTAATTTGAGGAGAAGTAACGGAAGAGAACGTAACCATCAACCATATTATTTCCTTTAATGTTTGCTACTAACAACCTTATTATTTGATTGCAACTATCAGTAGCTAACAAGAAGATTCAAAATAATTTTTATAAATGCTAATGAATATCAAATGGCGACCTGTAAAGCTCGTTACTTCTACCACGAAAATCATCTACCACGACGATGTAGGTACTCAATATGATCAAAATGGCTTCAAGAAATTGCCTTTCCGGGAATAATAAGTCACCATTTACGTGAATATTAGTATAAATGAAAACCGCTGCTAAACGATCAATAAGAATTCGTATTATGATGAACGCGAATGACAGGAAGGTTCAATTATAAAATTTACACATTAATAATATTAATTCTAAAAGTTAAATGATAATCAGCCTCTGGCCTGTTATATCGTACTACATTAATAATTCAAAGATAATATTGTCGGGTGGTCGTTGAATACGTAATTAATGGTAAGCGCGATGAAGCCTTTTCACCGCTATGGCGATGCGAAAAACCCACCGTTTAGACACACAACATTCATCTGACCGACTACAATCGAAAATGAAAATAGAATTCTAATATGGCCGTGTATTTTTATGTGCATTTATATCTTTATTATTAGACGTTCGTCAGCCGCATGTTAACTAATTTTACAATTACGTCGACGAAATACATACTGATTAGGTGGGTTAGTATAGTATGCATGTATACATAATGTAAGCTTCTTATTGTAAGATTCTAAGTGTAGATACATAGCTCGGTTGTTCGCCGTTGGACTTTTGTAATTTAGAATTAATTATTATAGGTACAAGTACACTGTTCCTAGCAGCTAACGCGGCGCCTCTGTTGGCAGTTTCTCGCACTTACGTAAATATATTGCAGGAAAATGCAAAATATGGTATCATCATATACACGTTGAGTTTACTTAATTTAAAGAAAAGTGCTTATTGGTAAACAACCGTCTGATGAGGTGTTTGACTTCAGTCATTTAATAAACATAAGATGAAGTCGTGTTGAAATCCTGAAAAAAAAAAGCAGCATACTTCTTGATCCAAAAAAAAAATTAGGTACAACCTTATAAATTACATTTAGAGCATTTATGAGGTCCATGTTACTCAAACGATGTATTTCGTTTTCAAATTTTGGTTAATACCTACTAATTGATACTACTTCAGTTCGAACTAAAAATTCAAGATTCATTTCTGCAGATGTATAGATAATTTTAAATATGTAGATAAACGTGCGGATAGGCAACTAAATATACGATCTATCGCCGGCGCAGCGCAAATCATATAATATTACTACTAAATTAAATACTCCCTGTGATTTTTTTTACCGAAATAAGTTAATTATTATCGTAATAATAAGCCTAGAAATAAGACAAATGAGCAAAATCACGGTAAAAGAAGCAGTTTTATACTATTTTATTTCTTCCTCATGTTTTTTTTTTCTTTTTAATAATAATAATAATAATACAATTAAATCACATTAATTTATTGTATATTCTTTTATTTTTACCCCCAGAAATGTTTTTGCTACCCTTTAAAAACCTGCTACTAATTAGAAGATATTATATGCATGTGATTAAAAATTAAGCAAATTTCTCTTAGTCTAATGGACCGATTTTTCTGTAGAATTTGGCTTATCTTTGACACACGCTAATATTTATTATATTCTTAATTCCTTTTTGCGGGCACTTTGATTTAATTTGCGGTTTTTAAATTTGTTTTACATTTATTTATAAATAATAATAATTCTACACTTTTTGTTGCAAATAACGCAAAATAAAGCCAAGTTTCTCTCAATGCCGAATAATTTATAACTTGTCTATCAAATATTATCGTGACAGAATCGTAATTTGTAAAAGACGAAGCTATGGTTCACTAGATCCCATAATGAATTTATTGACGATACGATAGATATTTGAAGTCTTGAATTCGCATCCGATAACAGCTTTCAGAGTGAGTTCTTGTTATCTAAGTCCTGCTGCGAATGCTGCAGATGAATTCCTTAAAGCATTCCGTCTATGCCATCATAGCATGATCGAACATATAAGGAGCTGATGATAGTTTTGTGGTTGAGTCAACCTATTTGGAATGTGAAAGCACTATTACTATTATAATTTCTATTTAAGTAGAAACAACTATCAAAAGGAATACTGAAATTTGTTGTGTTCTATTAGATTACGAAAGACAATTAAATTCGCAAAAGTGTTATGATTTACGAATAAATTGTTTAAACGGGCTTTATGGAAAGTTTACGAAGATTATTTAAAATTAGATTCAATATTTCAAAAAGTCTATCAGAAGAAAGATGATGTTACATTTCATACGCAAATCTTCTTGTATAATGCCATCCTGCAACGAAGCAATTTACTATAAAGAAATGTAGTATATTCACATGGAATAGTGCCCTACAATTTATATACAGGGTGAGATTTTCTGATGTTTAGTATAGTGATTTCGGAAACTCGCAGAGAGAAGACGATCAAATGGGGAGAGAATGACAGTTTTACGAACTCAATTAAACGAGCCGAGGATATCTCGAACAAACTGCTTTTTTGTTGTTATTATTGAGTTCGGTGCATGTAGCTCTGTTATTATTGACACTAGAAGAATATTGTGAGAGAAGAAGATATGAGTGATTGTATGCTTAATAAGACAGCCCAACTGATTTTTTTTTGTCATAACAAATAAAAAAATATTTTTTAATGCAAAACAGACATTTTTTTTAACGATTCCAACTACATAATAAAAACAATTAATGTTAATTGAGCTACAGTAAATTAGCAACTTGAATTTTCCTAATCAAGGAAAGCGTGATATCATTGTATGATAATTTGGAAAAGTATGTTCTTTATGTAATCTAAATAAGACTGCAATAAGCATTAAGAAGGGCAGAGGTAAATGAATTGCCACAAAATGCAAAATCCATCGATTTCAACTCAACTCAACAAGTTTCAATAGGAGCATACATGACACAACGTACTGGTTTAGTACCACTGAAGAAGTATAAGTTTCATTCCTATAAATTATGATGATAACGATAAGCATATTGTATTTTGTACTTAGTTTACTAACATGTGTGAAGTTGATCCATGACTTACTATGGACGGATGAAACGCACATAACGAATGTTGTTGTACAAGTTGAACATAATAGACCCTATCAAATTGAGATTAGATTTAATTTTTGATGCGATATCATTGGTTCAACAATTCCCTTGGCTTCCACTTTTATGATGGTACACTAACTGGTGATGGTTATCTTCACTTACTACAGAAAGAAGTTGGTATGTTGCGTGAAATACCGCAGACACGTAGTACACTTAAATGGTTTCAACACAATGGAGCATCACCGCTAAATCAACTAATGGTACGAAATCATTTAAGTGCAGTAAGCACCCGCTTTACTGCTTTAGATTTCTATTTAAAAGGTAGGGTGATACGATACATTAGATGACCTTAGAGAAGCTGTGTTAGGAGTTTTTGCTAATATCGATTACATTATGTTAAAAAGCAAATTCAGTTTTAAAAAGGTGTAACTAGGGCTTTAAATTTGTTAAATACTTTACTTGCTTTAATTATGTTGTTTAAGCACTACTTTAGTTGCATCCTAATTTCCTTTATGGTTTCTTAATTTATCCTTTGATCATTCTCTGTTTATAAGTTTCTCAGAAATTATTCTTATGTAAAAACGTAATTTCAACAGAATAAGAATTTCACAGCAAAATAATCATGATTATAATTTTGAAATTAATAGAAAAGAATTAATAACCCTCTTGAACATTATTACCAAACGCGAAGAATCAAAGGAATTGTTTCTATGGTTTACTACGTGAATAGTTCGGAAATTAAAAGGAAAAAATTGCCTCAATTCTTTTATTTCAAAATAACTACGTCAATTGTTATACAGTTAAAATCGTTGGAAGAAAGGCACTAATTTATCATATCTGAAAAACAGTAGCTTAAATAAAACGATCGGTTAGACTGTTTTATTAAGAATATAATTACCTACAACATTTTTCCTTACATAGTCAATAATAACAGAGCTAAAGGCAACGAACAAAATAACAATTCCATTGAGCTCATAACATTTCACATCTTTCCCCATTTGATCGTCCCTCTATCTCTTCTAGTTTCTCGTACTAAACATCGAAAAAAAACTCACTCTGCATGTATCTTACAACCCACAAAAGTAAGTTTAAAGCTCCGGGCATTTGTATTTGAAACAGTATGTGCTGCTACAGCCTGCAAAGTGAGGAATTAAGTTAAGTTAATCTAAGATTAGATTCTTTACCGGATATCAATATCAATACGGGACAGTGAAACTGAACGGTTAGATGGAATTTTTTGGCGAACGTGTCGTTAACAAATTAATCTCTGCGGCAAAAGAACCGCTTGACTCCTCTTTTACTTCCAGCACTCTACTACAGAATATAAATTATATGGCAGTAGGGACTTGTAATCAAAATAGAAGAGATGTACCAAAAATCAAGGAAAAACTGAAAAAAGGGGAATATGTCTTAATGGACTAAAGAGGAGAGTTGTTTACGAAATGGCAAGACACCAATAAAGTCCTTATGTTGAGCAATTGTCATAATGTTAATGTGGTGGATGTCACTAAAACTTTGGAAGATGGCAGAAGTGGATACACCATAGAGAGAATTTATGGGAGGGTTTGGTTTGGCGAACCAGATGATAGGACTATACGAATTGGATTGCAAACTGGACAAATGGTAGAAGAAGGTTTTCTATATGCTTGTCGTAAATGCATGGATCATCTACAAAAAGAGAAAAATGCCTTTCCTGCAATTTCTAGTGAAATGATAGAGGAAGGGAAAAAAACAGCAAGTGTGCAACGAGAAGAAGATGCAAAAGGTACGGAGAAAACAAAACGCAAGACGCACAAAGACAATTTGTCACGAGTGATACATTCCGCCGATGTTTGGCGATATATCACTTCTGAAATAATTTGTATTATATATACAATAAAAATATTTTTTCAAAGGCTTTTGTATCAGACTGACGATACATAACAGTACTACAACAAAGGACCTATGTACCTCCACCCCCATCAACCATTTGATATTTTTTTCGATATTTTCAAATATAGATGACAATTTTGATTTGTAAAACCACAAAAGAACAAAAGTGTATTCGCATGTTTTCAAAAAAAGAAGAATCGTCACAAAAGGATTATGCTAGTTTTGATGAGAAACGCATTTCACATTTTTTTAACAGATTATGCAAGAATAGTCTTTACTGGAAACTCCCCGCTTTAATTTACTTTAACAACTCAACAACTAGAAACAATATATTTGTTTTCTTCACTCTAGCATCTGATTATAGCATAAATCAGTGTTAAATTTAACGACAGCTTTAACTGTAGTAATTTCCTGATTTCATTAGACGTATGTAATTCTTGAATATAAAAAAGAAATACGGGTAACTGGAATAATGACTTATCTACAAAGAAAAGCCATTCCGATACCGACCACACGTGTTTCCTTAATTTGCTTAATTATTTTTGTTACAGGGGCGTACAAATCGCGTAGGTATAACGGCATTCCCAAAGAAAAGCTTCGAGCTGTTTCTTGCATTAATGACGCTCGTAATTATATACTCCTATTAATAAATTCGAGCATACCGTTTCGGACCGCACGTTTAATAAATTGCGTGACATAATGACGGTATCATTACATATTTCGGAAACTAAGAAAAAATGCATTAGTATTTCCGCGTTAAAATGAACACAGCAGAAGAGGATGCCGGCATAATGAGCAAAAAATTTATAAGAATTCAAATGTACTGTTTCCCTTGCTACCAACTCCGCAATTACGGCCGCTGTGAATATCATTTAAGATTTAACTGCGCTTATTAATACAAATTAACGTTTCTTTAATTCTGCGTAGTTGCTTTTGAACAATTTACATGTTTAAGCTATGAGTAGACCATGCAATTTTCAACTGCGAAGGTAGTCTGAAAATTTTCAAGCCTCAACGTGAAGATGACATTACCGTTAACATCGAACGGTGCTAGTAAAAGTATATACATATATGGTCGTAGAAGGAAACGACGTTGAGAAATAATACTGAGTTTCTGTGACTTGTTTTGTGTTAGGCTGGAAACTTTTCAGAATACTCTTGTATGTTAATATGTTCGATTAATGAATCGTGTTTTCTTTTATAAGGAAGCCTGTTGGACCATTTTTCGACAAATTCAACAGAAGTTCTTTATTTTAGAACAAGGAATGCTCAGAAATACTTCCCTACAGGCATATTTTGAGTATAATTTAAAACAATCTAAAGAATGTAAAATCGCGAAAGAACATCTAAAATACGAATTTTATGATTATTGCTAACATCTTCTTTAAAGCAGAATCGATCTACCTCCCTAAAGGCAGGACACCAGTAACTTGCTGATCAAGAAGTTGATGCACTGACAAAGATATTAACCTTTCCACCATTGTATTACAAACAGTTTAATCCTAGATGGACGGTCGGCAAGTTACTGTTCAGGATTTGGTTGGGTGAAATAAAAAGTATATGACTGAATATTACACGTAGTTGAAAAGGCGGGAAACCTGTATTTTCGGAAGTTCGGATTCATAAGAATAAATCCAGGATTCATCTCCACTCACGTTGCTATAAACATTTTTTGGGATCGGGCTTAATGTTTTTCGATACCAATTAGTGCGCCTTTTGTTGCTCAGTTAAGAGAAGTGGAATCCAACGGGAAACTTTCTCAAAACCAATGCAACGAATTTTCGAGATTGAGGTCGCCGAAATGCATAAGCAGGTCCCAGTCTTGCGATAATATCTCCCTTAAGCAGTTAGCTCAGAGCAATGATGTTTTTTGGTTGCTGTCTTTCGTGGTCCTATCCTAGGATCGTCCACGAATTCGAGATGTCAACGAGAGATTATTGATTGATGGGGTGCTTCATTGCCAAAAAACAGAAACAAAAATTATTCCGCCAGCTCAATTCCATTTTTCGAAGCACAATTTCCTTGGCTAAATCACTAGCCGTATCTTCATGAAACTCAATGAATTGGTGGAGCTCTCTATTCGGCTATTTATATTTTAATTGCGCAATTATGAAAAAATAAATGAGTACTAATAAAATTTCGTAAAAACCATTTTGTTACGTACAAACGCCGTAAAAGCTAATAAAACTTTACCACATTTTGCGGCCAGTAAAATATATTTTTCGCTCAACAGTGTAATTCTTTGTAAATGCTATTATATACGATATTACTGCAACAGAACGAAAAGTATTGAGCTAAACCCCGATCCAAACTCCGCAACCTCCGTCCGTGTAATAAACTATAAACCATTCCCATTATGTTAAACATCATTAAAATAAATTGTGCGCATTTTTTGTAGCCACATTTAACTACAACTCTACAAGCGATACATACAACACTCTCTCCGCAAGACTGTACTCGTTTACATATTCTAATATAACACTAATAAGTACAGAATAATGTATAGAAGGGCGACCGATCCCGTGAGAAACACAAACGTGACTGTTATGAAAACAATAACACGTATTTTAATAAGTGATCGCGTCTTCGTCGGACTGATAGTCCGCGGTATCGGGCCGTCCTCGTCCGACGAGTCCACCATAACTTACGGTGTAATTGTTGACCACAATATAGGTACGCTGAAATGTGTAAGTAGACGTTAAGAGTAAGGGAGTGTGCGTATTTTTTCCTTATAATTCTTGTTCTTCATCGTTGTCTCAGTTTATTGTGCGGTGTACTAATGCAAAAGATCTTGCGTTATACGGCGACTGCATCATGATCTCTCTCCTCGGCTTTGCTGTAAGTGTTAACAGTGCCTGTTTCTGCATTATTATAGTTTTGCTTCGGTTTTGCGTTATATGTGTAGTGGAGTACTTTTATCGGTGGTTGGAGTAATGATTTTAGACAGTGTACGTATAGGATTCTATGCATTTTTATTGTTGCTATTATCTGTCGAGTAACTTCTATTTGGTATTAATATCTCATTTAGAAAGAAATGTTGCTTTTTAATGGTCAATGTTTATGACCAAAATTTCTTTGTAACTTTGAATTTTTTATAGGTTGCACTGTCTTCAAATGGCAAAGAATTTTGACTATGGTATTGCTTATGCCGGATGATAGACACATTTTAACCCAAGCAACTGGAAGATGATAACATGCCATACTCGTATACCATGATCAAAACGTTTTGTTTACGGCCATTGATGTATGGGGCGAAATACAGTATTAATTTTTAATTTACTTATATTAAGCTCTATTTTAGAATAATTAAGCTTAAGAGTCTTACGTTGTATATTTCAAACTGCAATTCTTACAGCTTTTTCCTGCATTTTAGAACAATGTTATGGTTGGTAAATCAGCACAGCAAACTGCTTGGTAAATATAAACTAATAAAATTCCTAATAATCGTGGCTTTATTTTCCGCCCACTCGGATAACTGTTGCATCCTTTAGCATGATTGATCAAATGTTTACTTCCAATGAATGGCTTATAAGTGGATCGGGCGTCATCAGTCAGGATTTATCGTACCACGATATAATATAATGTGAAATTTCAATAGATCCTTTCTTGATGATAAGCTTTTCAGGATTTCAGTTTTATTTCATTGTCAGGGTTCAAGATGTTGATGACAAGTTACATTCTTTCAACAAATCACTGTCGACTATCTTTGATTTGCATGCGCCTGTAATTTCAAGACGTTTCAATAAGCTCCCTGCCCCTTGCTTGACTGATAATTTGAGGTTCTTGATGAATTTAAGAGGTAAGGCCAAATTAAGATAACGGAGGAGTCGGTCGGCTGCTCATTGGAACTATCTTAAATCTTTAAGGAATATGACTAACTCTTTTCTTAATAGAGAGAAGAAGGCTTATTTAGGTAATACGAATGCTTTTATTACCTTTAAATCTAAACTTTATCTAAGATAGACATTCCTGACTATTTACAGCTATTTTGCGGATGGTGCCTCTTATCTCGGTTCTCCTACTGACTACTGATATCGGATATGCAAGCATTTGTTTCGTTATCCCGAAGAACGCTTTCTCCTTTCAACCGGTTGACTAATATAGAATCTTTAAAATTATTAATTCATTAAAATCTAATTCTATTAGAATCGATGGCATATTTCTGAGAATGATTAAGTCTTGCTATCCTTACTTGATTCCTTATATGATCCACATCAGTTATTCCCGTACCTAAAGTTAGCTCCCTGTTAGTACCACTGATTATGAGGATTTCAGATCTATACGCCTCTTTCCTACGTTTTCTAAAATCATGAAAGCAAATGACAGACTATATACAAAGGAACAATATTTTGCCAAATTGTCAGTCCGGTTGGAGAAGGTACAACTGCAAGACCGCTCTCCTCGATATTTTCGGTGATATCTTAGTGTTTAGAGACAGGGGTTTGGCGACTTTGCTCTTTCTGCTGGATTTCAGCAAAGCGATTGACGCGGATACAATACTGCTTTAGCACGTGTATTAAATTCTTGGGGTTTCGGTATCGGGACAGTGCGACTTCTCGGGGACTACTGATCGCCTATAGCCAATCCAACTCCATCCCAACCTCTCGCAGCCATAACCCCTGATGAAGAGAGCCACGGGGATCGGTAATCGATCTTCCTTGTTAAAATGACAAAAAAAATACTGCTGTGGTATATTTAATTAATATAAGAGGGACATGAAAAAGACTTGGTATTTTGTTAACTGCCTGATTGGTGATTCGAAAGAAATATATGAATCTTAAAGAAGAGGATATGGTAAAAGGATTCGCAAACTCTTCTAATGCAGAGTATAATAATATGGCACGTAATTCACCTTCACAACCAATCAAACTAGATCTAGGTCATCTGTGCTCTAAATAAGAACAAAGCAGATGGTTGGGATTTAGCGAAGGGAGCGGACTTGATACATCTTCATGATAGTTTCTGTATTTCCATTCAGAAACTTATTAACATGTCGCTTGAAAAATGTAAAATCTCTAGCTTAGCTTAAAGAAGTCCAGTACTTGGTAATGTATGAAGATATCTTTGATACTAAGAGGAAAGGTCGGTAATTCCATGCGCATGCTAAATAAGCTAGATGTGGGTTTCCAAAGAGCATTGTGAACGATTATCTAATTACGGAACAAATTCTGTCGTGGTAACATAATTTTAAGCAGCGAGGTTAAGTTTATGTGGTGCTGGTAATTTGATATACGCTTCGACACCGTTTTCCTTCCTATAAAAACGTTTCCCTTAGGCGTAAATACCTATTTAAACATAAATTCTCCATCTTCCGCCAGAAACATCCTGGCGGTCATAAAAATCCGCGTCCATATTTAAATGCTGACGATTTAATTTTCGCCCAACAGCCAACCAGCCATCGCGGCAATAATAATAACAACGGCGAAACAGCAATAACATGAGGGTTATCTATTCCGTAGATCTTTGGGCTCGAATACATTAGCGGACGATTTCGTATCGCAGTTCCCCCGGCCGGCCATTGGAGTCATATAACAAAAGCATTATGCATAAACATTTGCATAAAGAACTTTGTTTCTATAGATACGCGAATGTATATGCGATACGAATATAAATTGCCAATTATCGCCGTATCAACGCTGGTATATATAAAATGAACGTGCGGAGAGTAAATTAAATTTCCGTTTATAGCGCGGCTACCGAAGTGACCGCTGATTTATGAGACGATTCGACTCTACATAAACGGTAATACATATTTGCGAATTTATTGCCCGCCTGGCCATCCTAATTGAAACACCGGTGATGCGACATGATGGACGCGGAGAAAAATGCCACCTCCGTCACTGAAACCTTTCTGAAGTTTCCGTTCGAAGATGGATAAAAGTCTTGACGAAATAAGTAATATTATTTTGATTTCGAGCGTTCACAAAGCGTAGTGTTGGGAATCCATATTATACATGGCGATATATTAGCTTGAATTTGTGGTCTAAAAATTTTTTCATTAAAAACTAACATATACACTTCTCTTATCTTTCTCCTACTAATGAAGAAACGTCTTATGACGGTTATCTTCCGTAAGCCATTTTTGAAAATCACGAACACGTCCTAAATTGAATTTTGTAGACTTACACGAGAGATTGAGAGCAACTTTGTCACCCAGTCGCGTAATTATTGCCTGTCTATATTCCTTCTTCCTTTCCTTATATAATTTCTCTACAGCTTCACTACCTGTTGCTTTAGTAAGGGTATATAACGCATTCAAGGTTCCTTTTGTTTCTGTTTTCTTTTTTTCGATCATAAACAATGGTTTCTTTGGTTTATGACTTTTCTTTTTTCAGGATACATGGTGCTCGGCTGTTCAAAAAAATAACGATGAAAGCTGCTGTATATTTCCGAAGCGCGACTCTTCGCAAGCGGCGACAACTCCATTGTGTCTAATTTATTTTTCAGAATGTAACAGTTTTTAAGATTTTTTAGAATAATAGATATTGGCTGCCCTAAACGATCTTACAAGTACAAATTCATAGTACAGATTGGCGGACTCGTTTACGAATATAGCGTCACAAAGCAACTAAAGAAGAAGTTTCCAGTCAAGATGTCGTTGAACTAGTGCTTATTCGAAAAATTTGGAAGCAACTTACAGTCATAGATAACTTTAGTAAGTATCTCAAAGAGATTTTGAATAAGGTTCACATTTAACTTTAAAAAAGAAAAAATTCAATAGAATTGAGACATATACAAGATGTACAGTTTGAATTCCGTTTTATGGGTAACTTTTTTGTTTCTAAAGATATGAAGAATTAATCAAAAACAAAACAATTGACTGCACCAGTTTTAATTTTTTAAATAGGACATCTGGTACATTTTTACATTTTCGGAATTTACAAGTCAATCTGCATTTGAATACATCATTTTAAAAAACAAATACTTCCACTTGCTTTTCTGTTAAGAAGCGTAAATTATAACAACACAGCTAGAAAATACAAAGCATAGGTAATAACATTCTAATATAAAGGCGTTATTCAACATTTTCACCATTATGAACTAAGTACAGATTAGCTCTTCTTAAAATGTTCCTTCTTGCATTTCGTAAAATGCGACCATCAATATTTAACAATAAATTTTGGAAATAAAAAAAATTGCTCTCATGGTCCACTAGATTGATATTTTTAATCAGTTCTTTAGAAAAAGAAGTGGAAATATGCAATGATGCACATACGTCATTACATTAATACTGCAAACATTTTACCCAAGCATCAATCTGGTTATAGACAAAACTACAATCGTGCTTCAGCTTTAACAGCTGCGTCAGATGACATCTTTGCCGCCACTGATTAAAGGAAGTTGACCTGTTTAATTTTGCTAAATTTTTCTCATGCATTCGACACCATAAATCATCAGTTACTACAGTTACTTCATCAGAAATTATTTATTTGTTCGTAGTCAAAAGGTAGTAATGTCAAACAAAATTTCGAACACACTTTCTGTGCAGAGTGGTGTTCCACAAGGGTCCATGTTGGGGCCACTTTTATTCATTTTGTACACATCAAAGTTACAAACCTGTCTTAAATAATTCATCTGTCTTTTGACCTTTTATTAATTCTGTAGGTGAAATTCGCTAATCAACATTGTTTAAATATTAATGTTAATAAAACGTACTTACGGCTTGTACATGAGCTTCATTTTGATCGTATGTGTATCGTACGATTATTACATTATTCTTAAATATTTGTGGTCACACTGAAAAACAGATTTTGTCGCACACTTAAGTTTGAGTGTGGCTAATTATTCTTGCACCTGCATTTTTTTTCTTTAATTATGCCATGCTTTGTTTTTGTAATTTGGGTGTAATGATAATAAAAAATATATTATTATTAATTTTTCGATACGAGGTTCTAGATCTACGGCAAAAAATTCAATTGTTTTGTGATTGAACTGTTTTGGATCTTTAGAAACAAAAAAGTTACTCATGGAGCCGGGTTCAAACAGCTAATGTTTGTTTTCTGTAATGTATAAAGAAAAAAATGTTTGAATTTAATAATCAAGTTAAGGCAATAAAAATTTTACATATATTTATATTCCCTTTCCGAATAATTTCCCGATTCATAAGTGTGATAGTTCAGAAATTGTAAATTTAAATTAATAGCAGCCAAGCAACATTACAACTCATAATTCACATAATAGCACTATTTCAGCCATTACCAAGGAATCCAAGTTTTGAGTATTTTCGTCTGAATGTATGTATCCTTAGAAGCCACACATAGATCTTGGAAGTTTCTAGAAACGCACTGTATAGTTTGTGCTCTCAAATTTCGAATTCTATAGGGGTATGCTCACTTACACATTGTATTCATCTCTCTAATGCTATAATAATAAACGTCGATTTTTAAGTATACCTAAAACCTAAATTCAATCAAAAAACTTTTGGTATCCGTAAAATACAAGTAAGTGTCTTATTATTGTTCGTTTTCATTAAGAATGCGATTAAAATTACAACAAAAATTGTAGTAAAATTCAGTGCACTGAATGCAATTCAAATTTCAAGTCATTGCAAAAAAAGCAATGAACGTTATTGTGGTGAAAGAGCTCGATGTTTTTACGAATGAACTTATATTCTATCAGCTACCTTTAAAATTTACTTTGATTTGTCAACAATAAGCAAATATTTAGTATTGACATCTTTTTACAAATTATCGCTCTCTATTTTTATGCATACGGTAAGCGGTCACGTGCACAAATTTTTGAAACCGCGAATTGGAGGACTTTCACACAACACCATTACCATTGTTTAGGATTTTACATTAACGTCTTATGTACTTAGCATCCATATTATCTTTAACTGTATCTGCAAACTTACGCACTCTGAAGGTGTTTTACATTGCTCTTATAAATGTTAATTATTAATGCAAATCTAAAATATGGAAAATAATGATTTACCATGAGAGATTGTACAGGCTTAGTCACGTGAATAAGCGTACGTTTGAGAAAATCAAATTGTTTCGGAAACCCCATTTAATGTTGAACGGGTATCAGATCTGTAATCGTTAATATTTGTGAATAATAGTTTTTTTAAATAGTGCCCTGGAGGTAATAGAGAAAGCAGGTAATGTCTAATTCTTTAAGTAAATATTTATCAGCTTTAGACATTTATTTGTATTAAGTGACAAAATAGGGTTCCTCTTGTGTTTTCTTGCTATATGTGTAGATAATTTTCGTGTAGTATTTATCAAAGATAATTTTCTTATGCTAATTACCTTAATATAATAATAATTTAATAGCCTAGACAAGACGTTTTCTTTCTTAAGTATTTGACTTTTGATTGAATTAAAAATGTAATTTCCTTGTTTTATTAGTGTTTTCTTGTGGTTACAACTAAATATCAACTTCGTCACACCCATTGGTTGAATACCAAATGCAGAACATCGTATCTACTGTCTGATCCAATTTTATTGTCTTTGTTCTCAAAAAATACGCTGGCATATTCATACCTTCTAACACTTGTTTGGAGAATGTAAAATTTCTCGATTTTATAACAAAACATTTATCAGAAAATACGAAAATATTCTTATGATCGTAATATTGGATAAGTTCTCAGGATTTCTCAATAAATGTTGTAAAAGGACAATATTCTGATTGCTCATAAATGACAAAATACGATTAGTTTTTCGAATAATTATAATCCAAATTGGACATTGTATCCAACAACAACAAAAAAATACGTAGGATAGATTTTTTTATTACAATTGATAATGTCTCTTACCAACAATATCTATATGATATTTTGGTTGCCTATATTATAGCAATTCCTTATCACAAACTAGTTTCTCTGCAATATCTTTTTCCTTATTAGCAACGGGCGATCCCGAAACCGGAAATTCGAAAAATTATGAAACTTTGAGAACATATAGGTCACATATGGACCTGCACTACGCAATTTTCTTTTCTACGAAGAAACACTAAGAATATTTTGAAAATTGGAAATTTTACATTCTGCCTATACGTATAACTCGTTAACGGTAACAGGTAGAGAGAAAGTTTTAAGACAAAAATTGTTTGTTTGAATTATTTTTATTAAGCATTTAAGAAAAAGAAGTTAAATACATTACAATGGGGGTACACAATCTTTCGACGGGGTCGACGCCATTGTAAAAAATATGATGAAATCTTACCTGTAGCTTACAAATGATCTTTGAAAAAAAAACAAGAATTGCTGGAAAGCGAAAACAAGTAGATCCCATTATTCAAATATTACCAAAAAAAAACCTCGAATTTTTTAATTTTATTCGTTTTAAATAAAGTCTCATTACAATAGATTATTTAGGTTTTATGAACAATGACTATTAATGTGGAACACCCTTGATAGTGGAAGATTCCTAGTAACAGCAGGGATAGACTCATACATAATTAATCAATAACTCGCCTATTTGCAGACATAAAATAAAGTAATGGCGATCAAAAATATCGTGGTTATTATACACTAATTCTTATACATGGCCAGTCTGAAAAGTTTCCAACCCAACACAGAAACAAGTATTTCTTTGTCAAATTCAGTTTTATTTCTCAACTTAGTCTTTTTATGACTACACCTTCCCCCCGTCTCTGTGATCCGTCTAACTAATAGTTGACTTCTTCTGCAAAATAAGTGTTTACGAACGTGATAGCCTTCTCTCTCTACAAAAATCTTTGTTTTCCAAGCGAAACTTTGAGCCTTTGGAACAGAAAAAAATCGCTGCGAGTCAGATTTGGTAAATAGGGTGAGTGGTTGCCATTATGACCACTAAAGTGTAAGATAGCGCGTTGTCTTGGAGAAGCAAAACAAACTTTTTTCCCCAATTTCTGCCTTCAGCTTGTCAAGTAATCGTGTGTAGTAACAGTAGCCCCGATTATGGTTTTCGCTTTTTCAAGTTAGTTGATTAACACGTTTCCATAACTATCCCAAAAACTGTTGCCATTACTTTACCGCTTTGGACTTTTGGGCAGCTGAAATTGAACGAGATCATATCAGCTTGATTGATGCTGAACGTTTGGGATGGCCAAAAACTTCAGCCACTACAGTTAGCATCGACAAAGTTCACCAGATGATGTTAGACGAAATTTAAAGGCATAGCCTTGTGAGCCTCCCGAAAGAATGTATTTGTCATATATTAACTGAAGATTTGGGCGTGAAATAGCTAATGAGGCGTTGTGAGCATCGCAAATTGAAAGCCGAAGGGCGTACGTTGAGACTATATTGAGAAATAAAACTGATTTCGAGATAGAATGGTTGTTTGTATGTTAGGCTGGTAGACTTCTTGAATAAAATTAGTTTATTTAGAATTTCAATGTAAGTAATTGTACGTCAACAATTGTTTTGTAACCATAAAAATATCAATAATAGTCGTAACACTGAGATTTTGATTGATCTGACTCAGTTAAAAACTTTTACAAAAATCTTTCCTCATGTATTTTCTTAACATTCAATATAGATATGCTTATCCTTAAATCAAGCCTAGTAAATACCTATTGTTTAATTGTTATTCATTTGTTATGTATACTGATATTGGCACTTCCCAAGAACGCGTCCTAGCTCTCCTTATTTGTTTTGCTTTTTATTAATGTTTTGCCCTCATATACATCCGCTGGCCAAACTTCCTTTACAATAAACATCGACAACCCCCATCGTCCATCAGTTGCAATAGTCAAACATTGATTACATCCCCCGAATGCAAGTTGCTGGGTACCACACGCGATTCTAATTTGATTTGGGAGAAACAAATTGACAGCATCTGCAGTAAACTACAAAAAGTTTTTTACATGATTTTTACCTTTAAACCTTTAAGAATATAATAGTGTGACGTTAGGTTAAAGTTATAAGACGAGCATTTATCCTATGAAAACACCATATCGGACGTCCTATAGAGACACACGGTATATTTACGTTAAACTTCTAATTTACATATACCAACATATGGATCGATTCTTAACTCATGTTAACAATCATCATTACCGCATTAAAACTTGGCATATTATGTTAAACGAAATTCCCTTCTTTCCTAAAATCACTTTTATACATTACAAGTTATTTGACACACTGCCTGAAGAAATTCCCAGTAGCACGTTATTGGTGCTTTTAAGGACAAACTGGAGCAGTTCCTTGTTGATGGTCGTTTTTATAGAGTGGCGAAGTTTGAGTCGTGCCTTCAGGATGAGCTGTATATTTGTGTTTGGGTTTATTTGTGTTTGAATTGTGGGATCTACTCGTTCTTTGACAATTGAAAACGGATTAGAAGATAAATTAAACAAAATATGCATGTGCGAGACTATTTTATTTCAAATGGAGCTTTTCATTTAAAGAAATATAATTCTGATTTACATTAGCAATTTTGATTTCTCGCAGCACAAGTTGTTTAATGGACTCACTTTCTTTTACGAAAACTTATCTTACTCGATGTATAAGACGAGAACGAATACCCAAACTGGGGAAAATTGGACGGAATAAGTCACCATTACGGCCCTACTTCGCAATTAAAAATAACCAAAATACTAAACAGTAAATATGTCAACTTGGAATACTTTCCAAATATCACAAAAATATATTTAAGTGCATATTATGTAAACACACCAGGCCATATCTGGGTATTTTTTTGTATAGTCTGAAGGGCAAATAAATATGAACGTTTATAATTTAATTTTTATAGCACTGATTCTTGAAAATGCAGGAAGCTTCCTTTGACCTTCACTACTTTTTTCATTTTTTATCAGTGATTCCACAAATTTATGTGTATTTCTGGCAATGAGTCATATAAATATAATAAAAAGCTCAGGTTAAATGATAAACATAAATTGATAACATTGGCCATGTTTTTAATTTAAAGAATTTCCATTCGTTTTACAATTACTGGCGCACCCTCGTAAGTACCACAAGACTCCTATAAGATTACGTTCGTAATAGTTTTTTTACCGCTCGTAATTACTATTTCTACGATCCATAAAACAATGTGTGCTAATGTACATTTTTCTTACTATTCGCAAATTTTCTTTTGTGTGTGCATTCGCAAAGGAAGACGAGCGATCCTGACCTGACGGACGGTAGACGAAATGAAAAAGCGAAATAAAATGATTAACGTAAAATTATATCTCGATACTTGCGGTTTTGTGGTTTCAAATCGAACATGGCCAAGAAGGGATTAACAAAAACGTGATTATAAATGTAAACCTCGGCGGTGCCCGCGTAGATGATAGCCCGATAGATTGGAGTATGGAACAACTGATGACCGGGTTCTCAGGAAGGTGTAGTCATTGTGCTTGACGGCCAACGACCCAAGACTAACTCAGTTAGATTTGCCAGATAGTGGAGGTGTATCTTGCGTTCTCCTATGGTAGTGGACGAAGAAACGAAAAATGTTCCTTTTATTTCGTTAACAATCATTGTTAAGTGTTCGATTTTATGTAGTTTTAGTCTTAGTCGTGCATTGGATAGACTAGAAATAGACACGACTTTGCCGTTAGTTAGTTAATTTCAATAGTAAAATGCATTAAAGTGTAGAGAATTAAAAAATCATGTTTTGTTATTTGTTATTTTGTCGAAAAGTATACCATACTACGTAAAGAGTAAGAATGTGTGGAACGCAAAGTGAACCCTAAATTTCTTCAGCTTTTAGCTTTTTTGAATAGAAACGAGAAATTGATTTGAAAAATTTAGAAAGAATGCAGGAATCAAAGCAGCATACGAACTTGGCTTTGCTTCTATGAGAAAGCTTTCTGCTACACTCCAAATGCTTAAATGTAACCGATGTTTTATTATCTTCCTTGAAACCGCTTTAACGAATACAAAGGCAGAGTAGTTGCAGAAACAACAAACAATAAACGAGCTTTGTGCAATATTTGAATCTTTGGTATTAACTTGTGATGTTGTTCCATGCGTAATTTTCTTGCCTTTCATAGCAATACTTCTCTTTAATAGAAATTACAAAATTAAGACCTGAAAGAAATGTGAAATGTGAAAACATTTTTGGGGAAAATATGCTTGAACTTTCTTATTTTAGCTCTTGCACTGCTCTTGTTGAAACCAACTATTTGAAAGTGTAATGGAGGCTAAGGTATTTATTTTTGTGGTACAAAATGGACCAAGATATCTTTAACTACAGTATTGCATTGGAAAGGAAATTCATATTATTTTAACTGCGTATAATGGGTTAATGTTTTACAGTAGTGTACCGACAACAGCTTGCCACAAAAAAATTAAGTATCTCGAGGGTGGTGCATTGTACGTCTACGATATTGTACATTGTTGAACTTATATTTGAAAGGTCTACCTAAATATATAGGCTGTACTAGTTGAAATAAGAAAATGAACCATGAATGAACCATAAAGTTTGCAATATATTTTTGGAACACACATCATTATCCATAACATCGCTTAACTACCTCCAGAAGCTTAATAGGGCATCATCGTCATCGCCCATTCATAACTACATATTTTTTTTTATTAAGGTATTTTTTTTTTGAAAACCTAATGTCCGTTAAATGGGCGTCTTACCTGTATACAGATGCGGCGGACGAAACTTGCGACAGCCGTAGAAAATACCTCTGTAAAGATAATATTTTTTCGTTATAATCTTGAAGGCAATCGTTATATATAGAGCAGGTTTTTATACACACTGGTAAAGCTAAAAAAAGGTATTACATGGTGTTCCAACTAAAAATATGACGCCTGTACCACACATTATTGCTACGCTTAACAATTTAGTAAAAATATTAGAATTATAAAAATTACATTTACATGTGTATGCATACCTGCGCATATCTATTCGAATAGTACCAACACTATACGCTTGCGCAAAGAGGCCACCCTATTCTCCCGCACATCCGAAACATTACGCCCGCTTTTATGTAAATCACGGCTACATTGAAAACGCACACTCCATTTAACAATTACAACTCAATTATGTAAAACATCGCGCCTATCAGTTGGCACGGAAATTAACGGAGACGAGTTAAAACAACGGTTTTGCGGGCCGGCCCAGCACGAGCGTGCGGGAGGAGATGGAGACGACGGCCTCTCGCCGCCGCCCATGTCCGATTAAACTTTGCTAATTTGAATTTGTGACGTACTATGTACAGTATACAGTATCCATATATACGGCGGTATTTCCTAAACCAACGCAACGGCGTTATGTATATCTGTTAATTATGGACGGTATGCTTTTCGGAAATTAAATTGGCGAGCTCTGACGTGATTCATATTACCTATTTTGCTTTCTCGCCGACCCTCCGGAGAAAACTAGATGGGTATTGTGTACGGCAATATTAAAAAAATATTCGCTTATAAATCATATAGACAGGACACTTTTATAAAAAAAAAAGGATTATACATAAAATGAAAATACGTTCCACGATTCAGTAGCGTATATTATTTAATTAAAACATCAAAATAAAAAATATCATTAACTTACGAAATGGTTTGTTTTGCGCATTTAATTATTTAAGAAAATATGTAAGAAAATTAATAAGAATCATTTCAATAATGTGCATTTTCTTATTTTATTGTATGTATGTGATTTAATGTATAAGCTTAATTTAATAAAAATTCTGCAAATGAAATGTTGAAGTCTACATAATTGTGAATTGAAAATTAAATGAAATTCGATTTAAAATGATATTGAGATGAAATTGAAATGGTTTCAGAAGACAAACTGTGAATATTTTCTTTGAAACAATGCAAACATTTGTTTTTTAGATACCTTTCCTTTGCATGGGTTTTTCTATTAAAAAAGGTGTAAAAAAACGTTCCTGGCAAGTTACAAACTCTATTAATTTTTTCTAATTAACCTCCAAACCAATTAGAATACAGTTAGTGGGATTGTGCTGATTTCAGTGAGTTGAAGAATTTTTGTTTTAGAAAATTTATTTGACCCATTTTCAAAGACTGAAGTCATAAATTGTTTGGGCTGACTGTTATCGATTAGTTCTTTTTAATTGGATCAATTATTTCTGATCTGAAAACGCCAATTTTTAGTCACCTTTTTTTACTGAAAAGCATGGCATAATCCGCAGCAAATTCCAAGGCATTCAATAATTTCCTTGTAAACAGTATTCCGGAAATTACGACTTACATACCAGCATATTCTCATCTCTCCGGACGAATCACTCACAATTATGACTAAATTAAAAAATTCTCAACCAATTCCGATGGCTTCCCGTGTGTTATTAAAGAACTTCGGTTATACTTACTTAACCTTATCGTTTATAACCACCAGCATGGTTTCAAGAAGGGCCACTCGACATCTGCTCCTCTACATTTTTAAAGTGAAGTCTTAAAATGCACTGAGATGAAAAAAGCGCTAATTGCAATTTTTGCGACTTGGGTGAGGTATTCGACTGCATCTAGCACAATATTTTAGTAACTAAGTCATACGATGTAAGAGGGAAGTTGGCGAATTTGCTTTCATCCTATTCAATGGTTTGTGCAGATCTTAATCTAGTGTGGTAGTTGAAGCACTCAATTCCGAATAGCTTCCAGTAGTTAGTGGCGTAGTACAAGGCTCGGTGTTAGGGCTGGTCCTCTTTAGCCTATACATTAATGATATCCTCCGACTGTTACCTGACATATCTGCATCTTCGCTGACTGCCCCTTGACATTTTAGCTATCCTCTTAGACAGGTTCATTAACCACACCAGACAAAAATCAACGGAAGATGTTCCGCTTTCACATGCAGGACACCAATTGAGTAGGTGTAAGTTTCTGGGAATCACAACTGAAGATACTTTGTCATGGAATACTCATCGCGATGAATTATTGAAGAAAATATCCGCTAAAATCTACTTATCACGGTATCCTCGTCTACAAGTATTCAGGCCATCATTGTTGTCGTTGTACTACGCCGAAGTTGAATCATCCATTCTTCGGGGGGAATCACAGAGTGCAACACAAAGCGCGTCTTTTTCGCTCCAGAAGCTTTTGCACGCGTACTTGTAGGTATCTTCTAATACGACTCATCTAAGCCCATTTTTCGCGCCCTCAGAATTCCGCCATTATCCTGTATTTATATTTTAGAAGCGAGATGCTATGCATATCACAATAAGCCAACCATGTGTACGATACACGTCATTAGTATAGGCGCTAATAATATTAACGTTAACATTTTTAATAAAATACCACTTCACCATTAATGATTGTCTTTGAGTAACATCCTTTTGGAAGCAACATCGAAACAATGTAATTCCAGGAATATCAGAAGTACTGCAAGGTATCCATTCTATTGCCAACTACCCTCGTATCCATCCAATAGGATTCTCTTTTGTCAATTTACTGTTCCTTTCAGGCAAAATGAGACTTCATCCTACAAAACTGCATACTGGGATCAGAATCATCTTCATTGAGTTCCTGCAGTAGTTGCATTTAGTAAGAATTATATTTTTCTTCTTCTTCTCTCTCTCTCTCTCTCTCTCTCTCTCCACTTCGCTTTTGCCGTGAGCGATTCCACCATACCATGGCTAACTGTATTAGCTGCTGTTGGTTAGTTGGAGGGAATTTCGAACATTTGATTTAAAGAAAACAAGGATTATTTCATTTCTTGAATAAGAAATTGTTTTTTGCTTGCTTCCTTGCTTTTTGTTATTAGTAAAATTTATATTTTCTACTCTTTAAATGAATTTTATTCGAAAATTTTCTTATGTGATGCATTAAATGAGGGAAGCTTAAAACTAAAAAAAAATATTTTTTTCCAAAAAATAAGATGCGCTAAAATTATTTGTAATTGATCCACAAGAAAATCTTAATTCCGAATTTTAATAACAAAACTACGTAACCTTCAAAGTTTTATTACATAACAGATATTTTTAAAGTATGTATTACATGCTATTGACTCGTAATGAATTAACACTAAATACCAGAACCAGAAATGATACATAGTTCTAATTAGATACCATTAACAAGAGGAAGTCCAAATTGAGAAACGGTACCTATCCTTTGTCATCAACCTCGAAAAATACATAAGTTAAGCACTCAAACAACCGTTAATAAAGCTATCTTACACGACGTAATGGACACATTTTTTGTAAGCCAGAGATAGAATCGTAATTTAACTACACACACACATATATCTACAAACTTATTTGTTTGGCAATTCGACAGTTAATTATCTTTTAATGGCGGGTTAGAACAGAGAAAAACGTTACGTATTGAATCCACATTCATGATATTATATCGAGATATGAGAAATAACCTCCAATTTTATGCTCTAATTTCATGTAACTGAAGCTATATTCCATATATGTATTTAAATTCTACTTAAGAATGCGATAATTGTAATATAATAGCAAATTAGAAGTGATTTGATTTTTCAACCTAGTAATGAAATTGGGAATTTTTGGTAATCGAATATCTTTCAGGATCGAGTATTTATCCATTTTGTTGTGAATTGCATTTACTTTTCGTTACTTGACGTTTTTATTAGAAAACAATAGTAAATACTATAGTAAGGTACTTCGTTATTACCACAGTTAACGGTTTAAAACAACAAAAATTATATTTAGAAAATAGAAATCGCTTTTTAATATAATTTATTAACGTTGAAAAATATTATTAAAAGTACAAATTAATTTAACCAACCTGTGCCAACGACCTATACTTTTTCCTTAACAAAAAAATAAAGTCCACTATCATAATCAAAGCACAAAACGTCATCGATATACTGATAACAAAAATATTCATTTTACCTTTATAATCACCGATGAAGTAAATCATGCATAGAAATCTTGCAATTGAATTAAGTATTGCTCCTGGTAGTATAACAATCAATTCAAACAACAGGCTTGTTTCCCCAAAGAGATACACAAGAAATAACGAAAATGTTATTACAAAGTAACCAGCGCTTGCTACGATTACCAAATCACGAATTCTTACAGTGTTTAGTAGTATTTTCGGTTCCACAAGTATTACAAAGAAACAAGTCAGCAAACATAGAATCCATTCAATTATCTTGAAACTAAAATTCAAGTCTTTGCGAAGCTCTTGACATGTATTGACCATACCTCAGTTACTTTTAGTTGGGTCTAAGAAATTGCAGTTTATTTGAGTTTGACATTTGTAGTATTCTGACAACCTAACACTGCTTGGTAGATTGATTAATTTAGTAAGCAATAAAATTAATTTGTTTTCGGCGTTATGGAGAAAACGCATAAATATAAGGTCGTGTATACTAAAAGATATTGTGATGAGGTTCTTATTAAATATGAATAGAAATTGAATATTCAGGGTTCCAATATCTACTCGTTTCTTTGCAAATTGAAAACGATTGAGAGAAAATTAAACAAATTATATCTGCTGAAGTTCCAAATCCAAATTCAAGAATCTCCCCATCTTGAAATTCTTGCGAACCCCAGTCCAGGTGATCGTAAATTCGTAGGTGGTGAAATTTGTTTAATAAATGGCCCAAATGATTTTACTGACATGGTACTGTTTATGAACAAAATCCCATTAAAGTATTTCAAATTAAGCTTTTTTGGAGGAACTTTTGAAAGGATGCCCATGTCGAAAAAGGGTTGTTTATTTCTCTAATTATTTTTCTCATCTCCATAGATTACTAAACAAAACAAATGACATAGGTTTATATCATTTTAAAAGCCAAACAGCAAGAAATTATGTGGGTTACCGTGATGATGGTATTACAGATGCGAACGACAGTACGCATGTCTGAATTTGATACGATTCAGAAATTTTCATAATAAGAAATATACGTTAGTAATTTTGATTTCTCGCAGCACAAGTTGTTTAATGCACTCTTTTTTTTAACAACACCTATCTTACTCAATTTGTAAGACGAGGATGTAAAACCCAATCTGGAGGAAATTGGAGGGAAGAAGTCATCAATATTGCTCCGCCTCACAACTAAGCATAAGCTACAGTAGTAAATATGTCAACTGGAAACTCTTTCTAACCTAGATAAATGATAACAGTACAACATATTATTTTATTTATTTTGCAATTATTTCATCGTATTAACTAAATAAATTGTGAACTTAAAATGGTATCGAATGTACGCATTAATTTTATTCCTAATGTAAATTATAAATGAGATAAGCTGAAGTTGTTTGTTTAAGTTTAGGGCAAAAGTGAACCAGCATTATTTACCTGTTTATGGAACACTAACCTACAAAGGGATAAAAATCATCCACTTTCTAGTCTAATTAAAAGACCAAACAAATATTCTAGAAATCTATATATTTTTTTCCTACAAATGTAGAAAACGTCAAGTCCACAGAAATATCAACAACAATTGCAACATATTAAGACATTGGCCACATCCATGAATCAGCCTTTCTATTAAACGCTCTCTTAAGGTGTGTTTAAGTTGTCGTTAGAGCAGGTTTCTCGGTATATATGTTGATTAACTTTAATATATTGATAAAACACAGACTTTTGTGTTATTTCAAATTTTTTTAAGAATCCTTTGTAATTCACTTTTACATACAATGCACATTCGAGGTTATATGTACACTGCCGTTCAGTGAAGTTCGGTCATACAATAAAAATCTATTATATCACACTGTATACAATTATTAATACATAAAATTAGAAAAATATTAAGCATACACTCTTTTCTAAGGGAATAAAGCCATAAATTATTATGTAAAGTAGAAATATTGCGACAACCACAATAAAGTCCCTTTTATTATCATTCCAAGAATTTCTCGGAAGTACCGATCTTTTGAAACGGGTCGTTTGGGGATTATTAACGAACAATAATACATTTAGGAAATATCCCGCGGTATCATTCTTGTTTATTTATCACAGGCGAAAAATTATAAATTTGCTTCATTTTACTGTTAAACGTATGTTGGTGTGCATCTGTCGTTTTTGCGCGAAAGTTTTAAGAAAATTTACTTCAAAATGGCACGTGGCAAGCATACCACTGTAGAAAAACGTTCACGCATCTTCACGTTCTTCTGTTTGAAGAAGGATATTCGGGGCGACAAATTTCTTAAAAAATAAATATGAGAAGTTCAACAGTAAATGACATCATAAAGCGATATCGGACAACTGGAACTATAGAAAGTCGTGTTCGTCCTGGAGCATCTAGGAAAACAACAAAAGCTGAAGATTTGAGAATTGTATTATTAAGCAAACACAATAGAAAATTAACAGCGCCACAAATAGCAGCCGAAGTCAATCGCGGCCGTGAAGAACAAGTTTCGGCGAATACGGTAAAACGTCAACTTCAACGAGCGAACCTTCATGGACCCTTATTACGGCGGTGCAACAGAGCAAAACGGCTACAGTAGGCCCGTTCTCATTTAGATCGGTCGTGAGATGATTGGAAACACGTGCTTTGGAGTGACGAGTAAAAGTTTGAAGTTTTTGGGCAAAATCGATGAGTTTATGTCCGATCTAAAAAAAGATCTAAAACCGAAAAGTGATCCCGGACTGTATTGTGTCAACAGTGAAGCAAGGGCGTAGTTCTGTGTTAGTGTGGGGATGTTTCTCCTTTGCTGAGACGGGAGATTTATGCAGAGTGCAGGGTGTAATGAGGAAGGAAAATTATTTTGCAATACTCCAGAATCATGCAGTGCCATCAGGATTGTGTATAATGGGCCGTAACTTTACATTCATGCATGACAACGACCCAAAACACACTGCGTTAGTGTGTAAGAACTATCTAAAGGAGCAAGAAGAACAGCACAGTCTGAAAGTAATGACATGGCCCCCACAAACCCCAGATTTAAACCCGATAGAGTTGTTATGGGATGAACTGGACAGGAGGATCCGAAAAATATGCCCAACTTCACAAGAACACTTATGGAATATTCTGCAACATGAATGGACTAATGTTCCACAATCCGTTTTAACAAAACTTATCGAAAGAATGCGTAGAATAGTTCGAGCGGTGATTAACAGCAAAGGAGGTTCTTTCGATGAAAAAAAAATATAATGTTCAGTATGTTATATTAGACCAGAATAACTTTTTATGTATCCTTTTTAGCTGTACATACAGTAGAATTGCATTTTGTTTTTAGTTTCGTTTGTTTCTGTAACCTTTTCATGTTTTTTACTGACTGACCGAACTTCTCTAAACGGCAGTGTATATAGATGGTAATGTAAGAATAGTATTTTGTTCAAATAGGCACATATTTATATTGTATTCTATTTCTTTGTCTTCTAACAGAACTTATTAAATGCCGAAAATTGCTGGTAATTCAAAGTAATTCTCGATGAGGAACTATTGTTTAGACCTCAAATATATAATCTGCTCTCCATTTGTTACAGCAATTTGGGCTTTATTCTTAGACATTGCAGAAACCTACAATCTTAAAATATTTTACTTATGTAAGATCTCATGTGGATTTTACTTCAATACATGGGGCCCTTTCCACGATAGCGCAGTTAGAATTGCGGAATTCATTCTACGTAGGTGCTCTTCTTGTTTAGTTAACTTTAGTTGGTGTTTGTTCCTTCGAAACCGTTCAATAATTTGGTTTTTACTTCAGTCGTTGGAATTTTTCCTAATTTTACTCAGTACATTTGGAAGCAATTTCTTAATAGATAAACGAAACGACAGTAGTGTTTTCCTTGCAGAAAAATGTATATTAAGCATCAGGAACAAAATTATTATCAACACTAACATGAACTAATACACAACAACGCCGAAAATCAACGACGTGTGCTACGTTAATCTATGACGGATGCGTATAATGGTTCAATCTAAAATAATATAAAATAACAAGCAAACTAACAATTTGTATTCATACGATAAATAAGCTAATGAAAAGCATGAAATTTTAAGAAGTAAACTGTTAAATTCCTTGATGTATCTCCACCGAATAATATCATCTAATTCAATGAGTTTACTTTGCGCTGTGTGTCTTTAAATTGAAAACTCATATGATGAAGTTAGGGAGATCATCATCACCATGGACAGCAACAGGGACAACATTCATGGCTTTGTTAAAATAATTGAACACATTCTCAATCATATGTTTTTGAAAAATTAAGTTTGAAAAAGCTGTCAGCGAGTAGGTTGCCGCTCTTGCTGACGATTGATCAAAAATAGAATCGCGGGATAATTTCAAAGCAATGTTTGACAATCACGGGGCAGTAGTGAATTAATGGACGTATTCAACACCGAACTAAAGAGAAAAAGTCCCTATCTAGTAAGAAATAAAATGTCTGCCATTCGAATAACGCCCAGACCCACTCGTTGGCAATTGGGACGACAAAACTAGCCCAGTCACGGTACGAATTAGTGTCCCTTCTACCACATTCGTCAAGTTTGGCCCACTTTAACTTCTTTCTTTTTCTGGTTCACGTCAAATGAAGAGATCATTACCGAAATAGAGGCTAATTTTATAAAGTTGGACAAATACTAACGTAAAAATGTTGGAACATCGCTGCACTAAGTGTAGAGCTAGGAGAAGATTATCTCAAGAAATAAATTTACTAAATGCAGAACAATTCTGTTGTCTTCTTTAACACAAGTCATTTTCATAGAATCGATGCTCTCCGTAAAGGACTGCTTTTGCAATGTGTAATAAACGTTAATTTATCGTATCATGATATTTGCTCGTAATGTGCCGCTATACATATACTATTATTGTAAAGTATGTACTTGCCACTATTATATTTGATGTCTCTGTTATCTGTGTAGTTAGTTCTTCTAATGGAAAAATATGTTAGGCAAATATAATATTGTTAATGTACCGTATATAAATCCTCTAAGGGGATGCTTGGAAATTATAGAGTATACAGTAGTGTTGCCTACAGAAACCTAGCAGAATTTATTGATCCTAAGCGTCGAGGAATAAGATTCCAAACTCATACAACACGAAAATATGATCGCAAACCTCAGTAATCGAGACGCATACCTTCCAGTAGGTACTAATGTGTAAAGTATAGGTATAATAATAAACTCTAACGCTCTCGCACGCACACATGCATAAAACATCGAAACACATACTGCATATATCGATCAGAGATACTTAACCTGCCGAGTTCCTTAACGCTTGTTTTTATGTTTGGACGTGCTTATCATTAGTCAATATGTCCATTTGGTTGGGTACAATTATGATTTAGTTATGCAAACAAGCGGGGGTCAGGCCAGTGATTGATAGACAGCTTCACATCGCACTTCAGGCGCCGAGTACCTCCCATGCTTCTTCTTCGTTCTTTTCTCTTTCTTTGGCTCTTCAACTCTGCGTTGATACATCGTCCGGTTTCAGTGGCGTGGGCAACTATAGGTGTTAGAGAAATGTAACAAACCCATAAATATGTGCAACCATAAGTTCAGAGGTTATGAGTATATAGACTCAAGCCTCAATTTCTGAATCAATTTCTGAAATTCGAAGATCGAAAATATAAATACATATAATTTAACTTAAGTACGTTATTTGCTGAGATTTAAGAATTTATTCTTAATTCAGTGTCAAAGGTATTTTCTATTAAATAGTTTTCAAGCGCCTCTCAAAATTTCTTACATTTGTCGTGCTTTTACTGTTATAAAATATACATGTTTAGGTACTATGGTACATGTAGACAATGTTGTGCACAATATGAGCGACTCTTGGTTTGCATTGGTACCGCGTCGTTATCGTAGCTTCTGCCACTAATTTGTCCATATGTGGGACATCTCTAGGGCTGCTACTGCACACTGGAGAGGTTTATATAGGGTTTGTTAGACCCAATGGAATGGATCGACGGAGCGTAGCGATTGTTCCGAGGTCTAATCAGTTGAGATTTCCACGTCTCATGCAGCGATTTTTCTACTATAACTGTGGGAGTTACGAGACAAGCTGCGGGTAGAGTTATATTGGATTTAGTGGCCATTCTCCAGTCTATGCTCAGTCAGCGCGGACCTGGCTACACACAAAGCTTCCAGATAATTGCGGTCTTTGATGGGAAACTAGTCTGTGGGTTTGAAATTAGGTTTGATGAGTTCCCATGTTGTCCCTGAAGAAAATCTTGCTGATGTGGGGCGTGCGGATGTAGGGTATGAGAAAAGTATCTAGTAGGAAATACCTACTAAATACTTTTCTTTATTGATAAGTTGGGAGCCTGTAAGCTAAAGGAATAACTGAAATCAGTAGAAATTTAAAATCAGCACTATAAAATCTTTGATGGTACTTGTTCGATGCTATCGACATAAATGTTGTATTAAGAACTATAGTCGGCAATGCCGTATTCCGTATTCCGAGTACCAATCTTTATTTTTTCTTTGCTTTCTCAAGCATGCCAACAAATCTTCGCAACCTCTTCTCCAAGAATAACAATTTAAGCTAATGCTTTTCTGGAAACAAGGGATGTAAATTGCTACTACATGGACAGTAGTGGTAAGAAAATTTTTCTTTTCTGGAAACTCGAATATGCTTACAACGACTTATATTTTATTAAAAATATTTTCAGAAATTCTTTATGCTATAAGCCACCTGCGAGAAAGTACGAAAACACGCTTTTTGGAAAAAAGTACAAAGAGAACGATTTGGCCTACTCAGTGTTTCATAGAAGTCTCTAAGAAGCTTGCTCTTGACTGTGGTGCGTTACGAGTAGGTTGGCAATGGTGGATTTTCTGGTGGATTCAATGGAAGCAAGAGTCACATGTGGGCGAGTTAATCAACTGCACTTCAACTTTTTACGGCGATGCTCGTGAAGTGCTTTACATAAGTCTAGTAGCTTATAAACCCCGTTAGACCGCTCACCACACATACAAAATGGGACATGAAGTAAATAATTTGCATTTTGAAGCATTTCGAACATCATTATTTTAATCAGTAATTTATTTTTCCAATGTCAGCTGCAAAAACGTGCCTGTGGGCCCTGGACTAATTTTATCATTGAAATGTTAACATGTCTCGGAATTCCTCATTACCTTGATAAAATTGCCAATTTTCATTAATGCAACCTTCATTTGATTTGAGGAATCCGAAGGAAAATTATTTTTATTCTTTTTCATATCTTACGGTTACTGTCACGTTGTAACAAGCGAAGCAGTAATATTAGAGGGGATTACAAGTGATGAACATCCATGCCCCTTTGGAATTCTTCAGCTGCAGTGATAAATTGTTGACTTGTCTTTTAATTAATGTTTTCTTTTTGTAGTTGTGTACATTTCTCGATGCATTAAATATCTAGCAAAAATACTTGAATCAATCTAGTAAGTTCTTCTAGTAGTTAACAGTTAACAGTCTTTCTAGTAAGAAAGACTGTTAACTTGGCTTTCGTTTCTAGAATTGTAGTTTATTACTAAAGCAGCTGCTTTTCAACATAACAGACATTAATAAATTTTCATTTTGTAGGTACAATATTCTTCGATGGAGCCACCAAGCCAGGTAGGTGTTTTCGAATTTACTAACTTGGATACACTCAAATGTCGTCATTAATTTTTCAAATGTTATCGTGTGACAAGTTTGTGTGTGCTTGTTTCAAATTTAAGGGATACTGCCAAGATAATAATACTTTTACCCAAATTTAGATAAAATTATACATTTGATTAAATAGCTAAATATAGCTCTGAAAGACAAACAAACAAAACATTTCTAGCTTTTGCAAATCTTGCTTAGCCAGATGTTTGCAAACCTTTTTAATTGTAACCTACTGTTATCCTTTGGAGATGAACATATGCTTTAAATCTAGTATCTAAAGTAGCCCAAAATTTCTTGTGAATTTGGAACAACATGCGCCTAAGCATAACATAATGTGGGGCATCGAAAGGTAAATCCAAATTCTACCTTTTTTAAATGCACTTTAACATGCGAGACGTCACTTCTACGCCTCTGCTATTTCAATTTTATCCATCACCTTGGAATTCCCTACACCTACTTCGTCGGTCCACATCAGTACCATTAAAATTAATTTAATATATCGGCGGGTTGTATCGAAAGAGGGCGCACGCGGGTTTGTTTAAATATCGATAGGAATACTAGAAAGAATCTAGGCGCGTTGGGGAGAGCCTGGTGTATATGTATAGTATGTCATTTAAATAAATGAATGATTTATGTTCTCCACGTGGTGGATGTGTTTTATAGACAAGCCAGTGTCTAAAACAAATTAAAGCCAGCGTAAACCATTATAATCTCGACGTAGGATCGGATCAATATTAATATACGTACCTATAGCGTTATAGTGTCTGATGGTATGCGCCTATGTACTTACACTGTGGAGAACTGAAAATTTATTAACAAATTACTAAATTTAGCTCATATATATTACATAGTAGTACCTCAGTTTACAATAGTACCTTGTTATGCCATTCTTTAGGTTACGAAGGAAAATTTGGATGGATTTTTGTTTTCAAAACCGAAAGATGTTCCTGAATACGGAAATCGGGTTACAACTTTTACAGATTCGGCAGAATTTTCGCGCGAGCCGTGTACGTGCTAGAAAGAGGTAGTTATGTACACTGCCGTTCAGAGAAGTTCGGTCGGTTGGTAAAAAATATGAAAAGGTTACAGTAACAAACGAAACTAAAAACAAAATGCAATTTTATTGTATGTACAGGTAAAAGAGACAAAAATAAATAAATAAAAAGTTATTCTGGCCTAATATAACATACTGAACATTATATTTTTTTTTCATCGAAAAAACCTCCTTTGCTGTTAATCACCGCTCGAACTGTTCTAGGCATTCTTTCGATAAGTTTTGTTAAAACGGATTGTGCAATATTAATCCATTCATGTTGCAGAATATTCCGTAAATGTTCTTGTGAAGCTGGGTATATTTTTCGGATCCTCCTGTCCAGTTCATTCCACAACAACTCTATAGGGTTCAAATCTGGGCTTTGTGGGGCCATGTCATTACTTTCAGGGTGTGCTGTTCTTCTTGCTCCTTTAGATAGTTCATACACACTAGCGTAGTGTGTTTTGGGTCGTTGTCATGCATGAATGTAAAGTTACGGCCTATTATACGCAATCCTGATGGCACTGCATGATTCTGGAGTATTGCAAAATAATTTTCCTTCCTCATTACACCCTGCACTCTGCATGAATCTCCCGTCCCAGCAAAGGAGAAACATCCCCACACTAACACAGAACTACGCCGTTGCTTCACTGTAGGCACAATGCAGTTCGGGATCACTTTTCGGTTTTAGATCTTCGGACATAAACTCGTCGATTTTGCCCAAAAACCTCAAACTTTGACTCGTCACTCCAAAGCACGTGCCTCCAATCATATAACGACCAATCTAGATGAGAACGGGCCCACTGCAGCCGTTTTGCTCTGTTGCCCCGACGTAATAAGGGTTTTCGAATGGCAATGCGTCCATGGTCCGCTTGTTGAAGTCGACGTTTTACCGTACTCGCCGAAACTTGTTCTTCACGGCCGCGATTGACTTCGGCTGCTATTTATGGCGCTGTTAATTTTCTATTGCGTTTGCTTAAAATACAATTCTCAAATCTTCAGCTTTTGTTGTTTTCCTAGGTACTCCAGGACGAACACGATTTTCTACAGTTCCAGTTGTCCGATATCGCTTTATGATGTCATTTACCGTTGAACTTCTCATACTTATGTTTTCAGCAATTTGTCGCCCCGAATATCCTTCTTTAAACAGCGTAATAATGCGTGAACGTTTTTCTACACTGGTAGACTTGCCACGTGCCATTTTGAAGTAAATTTTCTTAAAACTTTCGCGCAAAAACGACAGATGCACACCAACACACGTTTAACAGTAAAATGAAGCAAATTTATATCTTTACGCCTGTGATAAATAAACAAAAGTGATACTGCGGTATATTTCCTAAATGAATTGTTCGTTAATAATCCCCAAACGACCCGTTTCAAAAGATCGGTATTTCCTAGAAATTCTTGGAATGATAATAAAAGGGACTTTATTGTGGTTGTCGCAATATTTCTACTTTACATAATAATTTATGGCTTTAATCCCTTAGAAAAGAGTGTATGCTTAATATTTTTCTAATTTTATGTATTAATAATTGTATACAGTGTGATATAACAGATTTTTATTGTATGACCGAATTTCATTGAACGGCAGTGTACAATGTATTCGATTTTTAGTTTGACCTTTGTAATTAATTAAGGATTAAACTTTTATTTGGATTTATAGGTATGTTTAAAGAAGAACTATTTACATTGGGTTTGTATATTTCATTGCTCGCATTTGGCGACGTTAAGTTGATTACTTATCAACATTTTCAATATAAAAAAAAAACCTTGCCTTGCTTGACTCTACTCCTTAGGTGTCTTTTGAAATTCATTGGAAGTTGTCAACCTCATAAACAACGGGAAACAATTTTAAGAGAAAAAGTTACACATTTCTTCACTGCATGGCGATGTGTATCGGACATATTCCTTTAGCATAAGTGTTTTTCTGCCATCATTGTTAATACACCAGATATCAATAAATATAGGTGTCTATTTTGTGACTAATACACGGCATATTAATTGATATTTATCGCTTTAATAAATTACTTTCAGCGTTCACAGATCGATTGCATCTTACCTGATGCCCGCGTAGCTGGTTTCTGCTTGCCCGTGTCAGACAAGAGGGGGGAATTAAAAGCGTTCTACTTCAATTTAAGATCGTAGTTCGTACGACGTTAATAAATCACCTAAGTCTACATTCAAACTCTGTAATTAGCTGTACGGGGAACATCATGCCAAATGAACAATAAACAAATCCCAAATCTATCATTCGAATTGCGCCTTGTGCGAGCAATGTGGAGAAGAGTAACAGAAATAAACGTCCTTTAAATAAAAAGACAGCTTTTTAATCTTCAATCAGAAACACTTTGCATTGGCATTTAAAAAATGTACACTCTCGCATTGTGTTTCAGTACATATCCCGTCCTTTTCCATCGCCTCAGACTTTATATGTATTTAGCGTATGCTCCTCGCGTTAATCTTACTCTTTCTTTTCGTGGTAAGAAGAGGATTGTGTATATCTTCGGCTTCGGAACGTTACATCGAAGATCGTTTCTAATAGAATGATTAAACAGAATATAAAAACACAATTAATTATACCCCGATAGATGTTTATCGGGCGAATCTATCTTTCTTTCTCTGGTGGTGCCCCAGGTGTTCTGGGACGAGGCCCGGTTCTGGCGTACCCCCCGCGCGCAGATCCGACTGACCTGTCACTCAACCGCAGCCAGCTTTGATTGTTGATTTGCCCTTATCGATGGCCCGAGGTACGTTAATGTTCTTTGATGTGTGCTTTGGTGTTCTGGTGTAAGTACAGGTGTAACGGTTTATGTATGTTAAACTCGTCTACGGCTATAGGGCACAGGAGTAAATGTTGTGACTTGGTCATATTAATTTCAACAGAAATACGTACATATCTGTGATTATTGAGGAAATTAAGCTGTTTTTCTTGTATAAATGTATTCACAACATGGAGAGCATGCAGAAAGGTCGAAACTCAAATAAGATACTGAAATTTGATTTAATTCAAAGATATAGCCAGTTGAAACGTTTATAAGTTGAATTAATTACGATTAATGAATAAGGACAATATTAAGCATATTAATTAATTTTACTACTACGCATTTTGCACCTGTACAACACCTATCTAAGATTTCTTGCACAATCCCTTGAAGCCTGAAATTTAAATGGCACTTATATAAATTACTGCAACAATTAAGGTATAGTGTGGAAGTTTCCATAATGCAAATGAATACGACCATTCACATAGCGGTATAGTTAAATAATAGAATTAGGGATTAGTGTGAAACTAGCCACCCATCAAACTTTAACACTACAACGGCGCTGCTTCAAAACTTTCGACGGTTTTGAATTTGTGTCATGATTACTGCAGAAATGAATAAGAAAAAGGTGTTTGATGGAAATATGTTAAAGCATGTTAACTATTATTCTTCTGGCACAATTTAAAAGAAAATAAAATGTTGACCTTACTGTAAATAAATTTGAATCAGATCTAGCTACACAGCGTATGTAACAGAAAAAAAAGCTTTCCCTAACTTTCGAGAAAAATTGTTCTTTCTTCTTCAGCCGACGTAGATTGTATTTAAGTCTCACAATAAGGTAATGATCTGCATAGATTACGAGAGTAATCTGAAAAGCTTCTAGCCTAACACGACATTCCACTTTCCATCGATACTCCCATCCCATAATCCTTCTAAATAGTAAATGACATCTTGTTCTGCAAAATAGGTGTTTGTGAATGCGATGGCTCCCTGATTCGATAAAAATCTTTATCCTCCAAGCGAATCTTTCAGCCTAAGGAACAGAAAAAAACCGCGGATGGGCCAGATCTGGCGAATAGGGTGAATGGTCCACCAATTCGTGAGTTTTTGCAATCGCGACCACTGAAGTACCTGATACTGCGATGAGAATGCAATTTCCGCCTTTAACTTGTCAAGTAATAATGCGCCCATTGTCGTTTTTTAATTTTCAAGATGATCGATTAACACAACTCCATGACCATCCCGTAACAGTCACCATTACTTCCCCTTCGCTTTTTTGGAGCCAATTCAGTCTCTGCAGCCTTTTGTTTCGTCTGTGCGCTGGCTTCAGGAGTGTACTGGTGTATCTACAGTTATTAATTGACATCCAAACATCGACTTATTTCACTTAAAGTATTCATTCGAATACGATCAAATCTTTCGACATGTCCACTCCAGCCTTTGCTAGACTTTTCCGATACTATCGATAGTGGTTGCAGTTTTTGGTCATTCCGAACGTTCATCATCAACCAAGCTGGTACGACCACATTTAAATTCAGCTGCCCATAAAATGTCACTGGGGAAAATGATAAACAGGCTTTAATTTGCATAGGTGTACTGCCTTTCAAATGCAAGTATTTAATGGCGGTTCGATATTCAGTTTTTTTATTTTTATAGAAACATCGAACAGTACAAGCGATTGTTAAACGACAACACCGTGCATTATAAACCAAGGTACCAGTTAAAGGTGATTATATGAAACTTTTTAATCTTTTGAACAGTTTGAGATTAATTTTGTATTACTCTTTTGTTTTCTGTTAATTTGTTATTGTCGCATTATATATTTCATAGGTCCAAAGAAATATTTCCGTATCTTTTTTCAGATATTCCCTTGTTAAATTATAAATCCCTGCACCTATTTACTGCCTTGTTAAAAGAGAATTTAAATTAAAATGACTGCGTATAACGATGTAAAGACTATATATACCTGCTAAACATGAGAAATAGCAGTGACATGCTCGCTGTTCATAAGAACGTATTTGCATTCAACAGTAAACAGCATGACATTTTTTAAATTAAGCTGGTGGCAAAATAAAACGAGCAGAAAAGGATTAGTTGATCTGCGCGATGAATTTCGCGCGCTACGTGGGTGGATTTTCAAAGAATCATTATCGATTATTTATGCACCGATATTTTATTGGATGTTGTACTCCTTTCAATTGGATCAATTGACACGAGCTGAATGTACAGCACGGTACTGGTAGATTTAAATTCTAGTTTATGGCAAGAGCGAAAATTATTCTGAGAAAAATTTAACGACTTATGGGGCCTTATGTATACATGCATTAACGCAAGGACGAGTCAGATTTGCAATTGTCTCCTTGTTTAAAGGTTTTATTTATTTTTAGATGTTGGTGTTAACAAAGAACAAAATGCGGGTCATTCTACTTTTAAGTGGACGGAAAAATGCTTTGAATATAGATAGAGATAGCTCCGCGGCATGAAATGAGAAAACGCTTAATGGAGAACATGCAGATAAAGGTTTCATGTTTATTAAACCTACACCCGTATGATTATGGCAATCTAAGCGTTGATCTTCTCCAGGTTTTCTAGAAATTAAAAAAGAAAGAACTGAGAACTGTAATGTTTAAAGGATCTTGTTTTTAATTTATTTTTGTTGTAGGAATTCGAGAAAATGTCTTTTGTTTTAAAAGACCCTAAGTTAGGTTCTTAGTTTTACTTGCACATCTTCTTCTTAATTTTTTTCATAGTAAATATCACACGTGTATCTTTTAAATATCACTTTATTTTCCCATATTTTAGGTTCTTTATGAACAATTGATATTGAGGAGGTAGTATGAAGCTGGACAAAAGTACTTAGAGGAAGTAATAAATTACATGACCGGCCTGGGCAGTTAGCTTTTAATTACGAATAAAAATCGAAGCATGCTTTCTTCTCGGATAAAGACGTAAGCCTCGTATCAACGCGATCTCTGACATGTTAAGATGCCATGATTAGAGGTTGGAACACTCATGGATTTGGCAAAATTGTAGTAAATGATCATATGCAATCCATGCCTAGAAGTACAAGGTGTATTCCGTAATCGGACACTTGGCCCAACAACGCAACACAACAAATGTAAGCTATCCTTGCCTAAAATGTGGAACTAATTATGAAGAGCTTCCAGCGGTAGACTGCAGGATACGAAATGTTTGGACTGTATTTAAAATTCTGGAGTTCGCGAATGCCTAAAAAACTTTTTTGTGCAATTATTACAGCAAGTATGGCTGAAATAGGCACTTTAATATATAAAATTGATCTAGGCAAATCAACCGATATAATTTCCAGAATAAATTAACGTTAACTTCAAACGTTCATCGTCATAGCTAACAATTTGAGACTTATGATTTATTCCTTAATTTGGTAATGTAAAAATTGCTTTCGCTGATACATCACGTAAATGTTCTCATTCGTTACTTAAGGGACCAACTTGAAGGTGTAAAATAAAACAAGAATACGCAAAAAAAACGAACGAAACATACGGGTAAAGCAAACAAATTAATTTTTCGAACTATAAATTTAAATAGTCATCTGTGACACTTTCTTGAAAAAATTAAACGATCCAGAGAGATTCTTATTACAAATCTCTTTAAGAAAGATGATAAATGATCGAGGACCAACCGTGATCTATTGATTAGCTCGTTAAGGCGCATTCCAGTCGACCGCGTCACTCTTTGCGAAGCGGCATTGTTATCGGCGCAGAGATGGTCCACTCCAGCGTTGGCCATCTGCAAGAGATATATGTATATATAATGAATTCAATGTATTTATGTATTTTGTATACGATATCCCGTGGGGCCATTGTTAATAGTGTAAGATTGTGGACTACAATGGCACAAGAGAACAGTGCCAGGGATGTGGGAGGTATGGTCAGGCGTGGCTGACTAACGATGTCATTTTTACGTGTTAGATGGCTTCAAATTGCCCTAAACAGAAATTAATTTCACCCGTGCAAGAAAAGGAAGAAAGCGTATTTTTTACGTGGAATTGGTACTATTAATGAATTTAGTTTAGAGAAATTGTAAATATATATTGAAAAAAAAAGTGTTGAATTATTATTGAATTTAGTTGAAGTTAGTTGTCTTTACATTTTGTAAAACATTCACTTATACTTTCAAACAAGGTAAGTAAAACATGAAACAAGGAAATAACTGAATTTGTGTTTCACTCTTTAAAAATCATCAGGTTTCCATGTAATGATTCGTTCTCTGGCAAAAAGTTTGAAGTGTTGAAGTTGTTCTGAAACGAATTTTGAGAAAGTTATAGTGGTTGCTATTAACGATACTGGCTTGCAGTCTAACATTTACAATAGGTTGCTACAATGCCATGTGAAACCAAATAGTTTACGTCTTTAAAGTGTAAAAAAACTGCTCCGTACATCGCTTCAGCGTGTGATTATTAATTGTGACTCTTACCTATTTGGTTTCGCATAGAATTGCAGTAGCCCAACCAAAATAATGCGAATATAGCTTACAGTACTGATGAAATCACTCTCCTTAAAAACAATGGGAAAAGAGGAAGGTGCTTACCGGCGCTTTTTCTCCTGATCACATCACTGTTCGCCTCTCAGTCTATGCCACCAATCTTCAAAAAACAGCATTAAAATGTTTCCTGGGGTATTTTAGTCCCAAGAAATATAGTAATGCCATCTAGACAGAAACCGGAGTACAGATGCCAAACCACCTCTCGAGCATTTCTTAGACTGCTTAATACAAACTGGCTATAAACTATATTAGCATTTTTTTGGTTATCATTTCTAGGCACTCATTTCATATGTATATTTGCAGCAACTCGTTGCGACGGTTGTCTTTTCAGCCGCATAAAAGGGGCCACCACTAAAACGTTGTCTATCAAAATTCATATCTATATTTATTGCACTTAAATTTAGCCACAGCCGAATTTTCACGCCATAATTTTTTATAACGTTCAGAGAGGATTACCTCAACAACACTCTCTCGCCGACTTTGGTAATAATAATAATAATTCATGCCTTCACATCCCTCAAGAGCTTTCGCCAATTACAAGAGGCATCGGCTGAGAGTAACGAGCCCAGGGTTCGAACGCATCAATGTTAACAGTGCGACGATCCCAGGACAGGAGGACAGGATCACAAAAAACAGTAGTCGCTCAAAAAGGCATCCGTTGTTGTGCGCTAACTAACCAAGGAAGATCGACATGTGACATGTCGTGAGGCTGAAACATCCAAAAAATTCTGTACGACAAATTGGATTTGAGAAAGTTAGTTTGCCGTTGGATTCCATTGAAGAAGAAAAGCCGGCTCGCGTTGATTGGTATCGAGAAACCTTAAGCCGCTTCAACAACGGGGATCCAAAAAATGTTTGTGGAAGAACAGTTAATGCTGACTGACAGACAACAGTTTATTTGCTATGAGTAATTGTAATGCTCCGAAAAACCAACCCACAAAGACGAATCATCCTCCACCACGAAAATATAACTTCCACTCTTGACCTTTTTTTTTTCACGCTTCTTATAATGAAGAATGGGCTGTGTGGCTAATCGTCCCAATCGCTAGAAGAAGCAATCGATCCAAAATGGTATAATTTGAACTGTTTCAACTAGCGACTATCATAACTGCGTACCAATCTTTGTGGAGAATGTTTTGAAAAACAATACAGCACTTTAAATTGATCTACTCTTCGCTGTTAAATCTATATGCAATATCTATAGGGTTACCAGCACGTATAGGAACTAACCTATTTAGTATTTATTTCAAAACGATAGTCTACAATGGTTTTATGCCAGGCAATAACATTAGACTTTTGTAACAAATTCCTTTTCATCGTGAAAGTTCTATTAACATTGTGCCTATATGACTTCTTCAAAAATTACAAGAATAGCAATTTTAGAGTGTTACTTATCAGCTTTAAAACAACTAAAAACTTATATAAACAATATTCTTTCCTAAATCAGTTAAAAAGAGGTTTCCTTCTTGGGAAACATATTCGACAACACAATGTATATACACGCAATTCCCAAACCACAACATAATTTATTTATATATTCGCGTTATGTAAAGAAAATTTTAAATGGAAGCCGCCTTCTTACACGTACAGACATCTATAAGAATAACGTCGAACTATTACATATTTGTTATAAATTATGGTAGCGATCATATCTATTTACATTTCTACTGTTACAATCCTTATAAAATCCAATATTTATGATGCAGAACACATTAATCATTTGGAAAGGCAACTAATTTAACACGCGAAAACGTGTATAGGTATAGCAATAAAATACCCACATAAAGTATCATTTTTATTTAGACATCTGTATTAACGTAAACTTGGTTGCATAATTCATAATCTCAGCGTTTTATTATTATCACTAGACAAGCACACACATGGCCACGGTGGCTTGGATGATGCTGCAGTATCGGTTTAATCTAAAAATTAAAGGTTTTAGGTATCTATATGCACGTAGAAGGATGTATATGTGCATAATTGTGGAAACATTTTGTGTGCATTTATTGGTATAACTTAACAGGTCTATTGATTAAAAAAAAAAAGCACTTATACAACGATTTAATTGAAAATATCACAACGACAATTTCTCCAAACTAATTGTGTGCTTAATTTACAAAGCATGGACAATATTAGCATTTTTATCAACATCTGTTACCAATCAAGAGCTTCCAAAGATAATCTTATGCTGCTTTAAGTTGTAAACATTAAGTTGCTCTTATAATGAGAGTTAGTGTAGCATTTATATATAACACTAACAGCCTATTTTTTGCATAGCCTGTCGATTAATATTTTCCAACTTCAAAGCTATAAAACAAAGACTTAATTGTGAAAAAAATTTTTATGGCTGATTTCTGCATATGGCGACAGAAAAATATAAATGCAGAATATCTCAAATGCATGTAAGTTTTGGTTCTGGCCATGAGCAAGATAAAACCATTTACATCCTTAACACGGCAGCGTGGCGAATGTTGTATTGCTTCTGATTTGGTTTCATGTTTACCCAAACAAATTACTTTCACGCATCAGGCTCAACAGCCCATTTAGTAAATCTTTCGCCGATATTGGATCAATTCTGCTTTGTGAATCTACGCTAATTCAACGCTGTACGTTGGGAAATAATATGAGAGCTTGTTTCCTCTTCTTTATTACAAGGTCTCCATCTTGTGCAGCCATGTCCTGTTAATAGATATGTTGTTGCCCTAAGTCGAATCCTATTTAACGCAGGCATGTTAGTAGTTTTCCATCACGCTGTATCTTCGTCTAGCTGCATGGTTCCAATCAAATTGGTATTGTTTTGTAATACATCTGCTAATTACACCACGCACTGTACTTTTGGGTACATCAAGACGGGGTTCAGTTGAGACTTATTTTAGAACCTACTCTGGCTAACTGGCCCCCAATTTCATTGCCCGCTATACTTTGATGCCCTGGCACTCACACCAAGATAATCTTGTTGCTAAGGGCGGCACTCCGGTACTTGTTCAGAAGCTACATAATATGATGCTAGTGCTTTTAAGTTTGACAAAGAGAATGTAAATCCTTCCAATGTGATTAACGTGGACTCTACCACGCATAGGTTTGTATAATATATATTTATGTTAGGAATATTATATTATAAGTACAAATGTCAGAGTCAGTATCTCTTCTTGACCCGCCCTCCAAATCTGGTATAATTTGGGTTTTCGATTTTGTTCCTTCTCAATTTTTCCATTTTTCACAATTCAAGGTTACTCGTATCAGATCTCTTGAGATGTCGTGAGCAATTGAAAACTTTAAAAATACACAAGATATTCCGTTTAAAACCACAACGAAATCTTTAAAAAATAAAATCTTTGGTATATTGGAACAAATAACGCATGATAAAGAGGTTCTCCTTTGGAAGCAAAAATATTCCCAGCTCTGTACACAGAGTGGCAAATTAGTTCTGCAGACTGAATTTGAGCGTAGTTGATAGATTTTCTAGGAAGCCAACTGTATGTTGGCCTACAGAATGCTTCATTTAAGGAAACATAACTTACCCTAGCTTACCGTGGCACGTCCAAAGGTATATCTCTAGTGACTGATTTTTAGGCAATTAGCAAAGTGATAAGTTGCATTTTCAAATGATACCATTCTCCAATTGCCAATCTGTAATTGGAATCCCTTTGTCCTCTTGCCAACTATAACTAAGAGCTCAATATTCTTAAAGGTTTCTGCAACTGTTGATTAGACTTGTCCATTGCAAAGGCGCAAATGATTTTGAGGGACTTTATATAAGGAAAACTATAAATAAAAAGTAACGTCTTAAAACAGGGAATAAAAATGTGATTGAAAGTAAGCCTCTATAAGTGCTCTGTGTTCACGAGGCATTTGCATTCATTAGGTTTTGCTAGCCATTTAATTTATGCTTTTAAAATCCATCAATTAAAGTGATTGTTTTTGCTCCAAGAGAAGTACACTATTAGACATTAAACATCAATCAACCACAACCTCGCTTGTTCGAAGCCAGTATTAAATATTGTTATCGATTCGCATAAATAATAAATTAAATTCGTTTTCCAGTAATTATGCCATGAAAGATCAATGCCTACGCAAAAATAGCGTCTTACTATTTTACTACAAACACCATTTGCGTATCACGGGACTACAACAAAGTTACGTAATGTTTTCATTTTAAATGCTAATTCCTATACGAGTTCAATTAATTCTCGGCTGAGCTAAAAACGTTAAAAAATCCCAACAATAAACGAAGTTAATGTATGCATATCTTATGTTAATGGCTTCCTGATAGTAATCTTAAATAACAAAATAATACTTGTAATGCGTAGAGGAGAATGACGTGTAGTGCTACGCTTCGCACGGTAGGTACTTCGTCTTAAAAATTTGTATATAGAAGATAGGAACACGTGATAGAAAGAGGATTTTTTTTAATAAAAACGTAAGATGGTTTGTAAGAGATATATAGGATACTAGGAGCTATTTAAATTCCTTATTGGAGTTCTTTAGGTGCTTGCAAGTAAAATTGTAGATTATTAAAGAATCTTCCAACATTGGTTTAATGAATTCAATGCCGAGTAATAATTTGGATCATCATAGTTTATACTACTTAAAAATAAAATGATGGATGGGTAGGACATTCACCCTGTCACTTGTACACAGCAGAATTGCTATAGAGCGCAATGGAGATTAAAACGAATTCGGACCGTGGTTAAACGAACACTCGACGTTTCGCCTACAATCATATGGGGCTTTTTCAGAGAGGGAAAGCACGGTAACTCAACGTGTGAACCACGCCAGAGGCGAAATTAACTGAGCGGGAAGCACGGTAACTCAGCATGTGAACCATAACTCGGAACACGTTTAGTTTTAACTGACCCTGGCCGTGGAAGTCTACGTTATTATGGTGTTCACCAGTCGATTTAGTCACCACCATGAAGAAATTAATCATGTTATGCACTATCCAATGTTTGTAATGCGAAAACGCATTCGTTGCCTAAGTTAGACATAATAACTAACATGTCGCTTTCTTCATATTAATATAAGATTATAAATATATTATGTACTACATACGAACAAAAACGCCAGTTCATTCAAATATCATCTTCCTTTATCTCAGTATTGATACGTTTATTTGTCTTCGGTCAATTGCTTCAATTTTATTTACAAGGCATTGTACCCTTCTCTACTATTATTTTATCAAAGACAAATTTAATTGTCCAAAGGCAAATATATGTGGAGCCTAGCATCGTTGTTTACTGTTTGAAGTAATCCATGAAGACCGATGGTCTTCTGTGATTTGTGTTGTAGATTTGTTGCGGTAATATAATATTTTTCTTAACTAGGTGCGCATGTGTTTTTGTTCTTCCGTTCTTCTTAAAAAAAGTACGACATTTTTGTACGCCGAGATTCGGAATAATTGTATTGATGGTGTTATAATTTCTAAAGGGCATGGAGATACACAGGTTTGTGACATCGGAAGGAAACCTGTCGAAACCTTTCATGGTAAGTTATTTTTATTTCGTATACAATGATGCAAACATATTGACAGATATAGATACCTCTGTATGGTTTCTTTCACAATTAGATCTGTAATTGAGAAAAGGTGTTTACGTACATGTAATATACGAAATTGTAGTCATTAATCAAAAACTTAATTTGAAATGGAATAGAAGCTACATTATCATTGATATAATAAATAATGTCGAATAAAATTAAATTCAAATTAACCAAAAAAATGCAATCGAAGCAACCATGTTTTTCTCTGTTTATATCTGTGTTGATTAAAACTACCTCTGTTAGTTAAATCCAAAATTGAAACTTCTATCTGATTCGAATTGTATTTCTTGTATCTTTTACATTTGGAATCATACTCACATCATCTACTACAGAAACGTATGTACAATGCTGTACATGTACACTGCCGTTCAGAGAAGTTCGGTCGGTTGGTAAAAAACATGAAAATGTTACAGAAACAAACGAAACTAAAAACAAAATGCAATTTTATTGTATGTACAGGTAAAACAGACAAAAATAAATAAATAAAAAATTATTCTGGCCTAATATAACATACTGAACATTATATTTTTTTTTCATCGAAAAAACCTCCTTTGCTGTTAATCACCGCTCGAACTATTCTAGGCATTCTTTCGATAAGTTTTGTTAAAATGGATTGTGGAATATTAATCCATTCATGTTGCAGAATATTCCGTAAATGTTCTTGTGAAGTTGGGCATATTTTTCGGATCCTCCTGTCCAGATCATCCCACAACAACTCTATAGGGTTCAAATCGGGGCTTTGTGGGGGCCATGTCATTACTTTCAGGGTGTGCTGTTCTTCTTGCTCCTTTAGATAGTTCTTCCACACTAACGGTGTGTGTTCGGTCGTTGTCATGCATGAATGTAAAGTTACGGCCTATTATACGCAATCCTGATGGCACTGCATGATTCTGGACTATTGCAAAATAATTTTCCTTCCTCATTACACCCTGCACTCTGCATAAATCTCCCGCCCCAGCAAAGGAGAAACATCCCCACATTAACACAGAACTACGCCCTTGCTTCACTGTTGGCACAATGCAGTTCGGGATCATTTTTTCGGTTTTAGATCTTCGGACATAAACTCGTCGATTTTGCCCAAAAACCTCAAACTTTGACTCGTCACTCCAAAGCACGTGTTTCCAATCATCTAACGACCAATCTAGATGAGAACGCGCCCACTGTAGCCGTTTTGCTCTGTAGCCCCGACATAATAAGGGTTTTCGAATGGCAATGCTTACATGAAAGTCCGCTTGTTGAAGTCGACGTTTTACCGTTCTCGCCGAAACTTGTTCTTCACGGCCGCGATTGACTTCGGCTGCTATTTGTGGCGCTGTTAATTTTCTATTGCGTTTGCTTAATAATACAATTCTCAAATCTTCAGCTTCTGTTGTTTTCATAGATGCTCCAGGACGAACACGATTTTCTATAGTTCGAGTTGTCCGATATCGCTTTATGATGTCATTTACTGTTGAACTTCTCATATTTATTTTTTCAGCAATTTGTCGCCCCGAATATCCTTCTTCAAACGGCGTAATAATGCGTGAACGTTTTTCTACACTGGTAGGCTTGCCACGTGCCATTTTGAAGTAAATTTTCTTAAAACTTTCGCGCAAAAACGACAGATGCACACCAACACACGTTTAACAGTAAAATGAAGCAAATTTATGTCTTTACGCCTGTGATAAATAAACAAGAATGATACTGCGGTATATTTCCTAAATGTATTGTTCGTTAATAATCCCCAAATGATCGGCACTTGCGAGAAATTCTTGGAATGATAATAGAAGGGACTTTATTGTGGTTGTCGCAATATTTCTACTTTACATAATAATTTATGGCTTTAATCCCTTAGAAAAGAGTGTATGCTTAATATTTTTCTAATTTGATGTATTAATAGTTGTATGCAGTGTGATATAATAGATTTTTATTGTATGACCGAACTTCACTGAACGGCAGTGTAGATAAAACAGCTCCTGAAATGGTTGCAAGAAAAATTAATTGATTAGAAAAACTACTTCCTCTGAAATGAAGTCCCTATCGAACGGTCAGACTCAAGGGAGAAAAAATTGATTATTAAATTAAGTGCAGTATACTTTGAAATATTTCCACGTCAAATTCTAATAGTCGAATTATTAAATCGAAACATTAAACTGAAAAACAATGAGAAATCTTGTGAAAATGTTTATAAATTATCATTTTGTTGATAATGCATGTAAATACAGTTTAAATTAATCTGGAAACATAATGTGACTAAGAATAAGTTACACATCAAAACTATGTGAATCCAATAATATGTAACTAAACTAACAAGCAACAGAACAAGTTGAATTGTAATTTTGTAATAGATAGAAGCGACAGAATGGGGAGTGGTCCTACTCCATGCTAGACTGGCGCATTAAGTCGGAAGAGGTCGTAGAGGTCGTAAGAGGCAGACTTAGTAAAAGAACTGCTTGCTATTGCAGAATTCGTGGAGACCATTACAAGAACTAAAGACCATTGATAACATAGTGAGAGTGCAATACCGAAATTGGTTTGAAAACCACGTAGATGATAATAATATGCTCGACATATCCTTCTTCTCAGACGAAATTTGCATCATTAATATTGCATTCTGCACGGTCAATAAAATACTTTAAATAATGAACGTCTTACTTCAACCAATCCTCGCCAACCCATTTAGCAACATAAAGTAAGGATGTGTAATGAAACCAAAGAAGATCACTTTTGGCACTTACTATAATAATTGTTTGCTGAATTCTTTTCTCATTATAATTCTTTTATTCTGCTAGCTTTATTACTATTGACTTATCACATTAGCCATTTACGCTTTCAACAAAAATGTTTGCTCATCATTACAAATATGGTCCTGTATGCTTTTCTATGATCATATTATTTCTTTTCCAAACAAAGGGAGAAGAACAATTGAATGTTTTGTTCTAAACACGAAACCCCTCATATGGATAGAAAATTTAATTTTGACCCGGAACTCTTTAATACCTTGCCAATGTATGAATCTATTACTTTAAAATCAGATTATCATGTTAATTGAGGAAATTAAATTTCTTTAATTGATATGAAATTCCCTCAGTTAACAGAAAAAGTACTAGTAGAAAAGTTAATGTGGATTAATTTTGTTATTGTTTCCCAATTTTTCATTCACGGTACACTAACAAATGAAGAAATGAAGTTGTTGCTAATATTGAGGAAACTTGGAAATTATCCGTAAATGTTTGGTTCCAACAAGGTCTCATTATACAGTGAACTTCCTCAACAACGAACAACTGTGGCCATTGTTGTATGAAAACACATTGAAGTAGATTTATTAATTTATTACTAAAGTTCGACACTTTCCGTGCGCTTTACGAAATTAGCAGAGACTAGACAGACTCGTGTTTATTTGTCTCATGGGAATGGGTTCGTGTTGCCTACTGGTTTCCCCGAGAGTCGACAAAACACGACTCTGTCTAGTCTCTGCTAATTTCGTGAAGCGCACGGAAAGTGGAGAACTTTATTTATTACACCTTAGATTGTATTTGAAATTTATTTATAATTTTTATATGAAATGTGAATCTTGTTTGTTCTGGTTTTATTTCCTTTTTACAATTTCGAATTCTACATACGACAACACTTCGTCTACCTTTTCAGTTCTTATGAAATCATTTGATAAAGTGAAGGATGCCTCCAGGTCCTTCAATTCAGATTGAGCAATGTTTATGTTAGTAGCACTAGTGGTTATTGAAATTTTCTGTAGAACACGGCTATCGTTTTCCAGATTAACTTGATAACTATTTTCTTGGAATTCACGAACGTATTCCATTGAGTTCCTATAGTGTGCTATTCCAATACAAACACCGGCCCTTTTGTCATACTTTGTAATGACAATTTCGCAATAGGTATTTTGGCTACTAAATTATAATTTATGGCATTAAGGAACTAAAAGCATGGTAAAATTTTATTTTTTTTAACATTTCCATTTGCACTACACTTGCAATAATCGGTAAATCATTAGGAAAGTCCGTAACCTTTTTATTGTAAGTGAATCAGGCGGCACCGTAAGACTTACAGTTCTCCTTTGAATATAGGCAGTATAACAACATCTTTATGACTTTATTTCTATTTTTGTTATTAGTTTGAAAACCTGAATTTTGATTCATGAGTAAGCCTGCAGAAACAAGTTGTGCTTCACTAAATTACCAGAGGCTAGACATACTCGTGTTTATTCGTCTTATGAGAATGGGTTCGTGTTGCCTACTGGTTTTCCCGAGAGTCGACAAAACACGAGTCTGTCTAGTCTCTGCTAATTGCGTGAAGCGCACTGAAAGTGTACTCGTTTCTGCAGGCGTATTCATAAGGTACAATATGGAGCAGCTCCAGAGCGCTCGTTATCTAAAGATGTTTGTTATGTATTTTAGTTTGTAATGTGTTTGAGGAGTTAGCAACTGTTCCTTAAAGACAGGTATTCGTTTGTTGGAAGGTGTCCGTGAATAGAGATTTAAAGACTCAGCCGCTATAAAAAAAATTGCACTAAGATAATAATAATAATGAGATAGACGCAATTCGCCGTAACGTTGGTTACAGCGCCTTGGATGATAGTTTAATTCATACATCACTATCTCTTTAATTGCATTGGCTAATTAGAAGTCAGTTGATCCTTGCGGCTTTCACAGATCGTGATGCCAGAAATTCCTGATCGCTTTCATAAAGGTGTTCGCGAAAATGTCAACACTATATAATAAGAGTAATAATAATAATAATAATATGTATTCATTTGGCAATGAAACGAATTCACCAAAGCGCCACAAAATACAGATAAATTCATAAAAAGTAAACATAAAATTGTTCATAATTACAGGCAAGAACGTATTGCTTCAGTCTCCAAAGTTTCATCGAAATTTGAACTTTCGGATAGCCAGTCTTCCCTTGTTAATAAACCTAATACGTTATAGTTGTTCCGTTTCAAAATCAATTGCCTTTACTGCACACATAAACAAAATGTAATGTTACGTTTCGAGCAAAGTCTGCATTCTTTAAAGATGAAAATGTTCCAAAACTGTTCCATCTGTTTCGTATAATCCAATGCTTACAATGTTTAAATGACGATCAGTTTATTCAATAAAATTAAAGATAATATAAAGCCTGAACCGACAGCAAGCGCATCTTCGACGTAGAAAGAAAGGTAAACATACGTAACGTTGGTTACAGCGCCTTGGATGATAGTTTAATTCATATATCACTATCTCTTTAATAGCATTGGCTAATTAGAAGTCAGTTGATCTTTGCGGCTTTCACAGATCGTGATGCCAGAAATTCCTGGTCGCTTTCATAAAGGTGCTTGCGAAAATGTCAACACTATATAATAAGAGTAATAATAATAATATGTATTCATTTGGCAACAAAACGAATTCACCAAAGCGCCGCAAAATACAGATAAATTAATAAAAAGTAAACATAAAATTGTTCATAATTACAGGCAAGAACATACTCCTTCAGTCTCAAAAGTTTCATCGAAATTTGAACTTTCGGATAGCCAGCCTTCCCGTGTTAGTAAACCTAATATGTTATAGTTGTTCCGTTTCAAAATCAATTGCCTTTACTGCGCACATGTACAAAATGTAATGTTACGTTTAGAGCAAGGTCTGCATTTTTTAAAGATGAAAATGTTCCAAAACTGTTCCGCCTGTTTCGTATAATCCAATGCTTACAATGTCTAAATGACGACCATTTTATTCAATAAAATTAAAGATAATATAAAGCCTGAGCCGACAGCAAGTGCATCTTCGACGTAGAAAGAAAGGAAAACATACGTAATGTGAAGAGCATGCGAGAAAAGTTCAACGATAATAAAACGACGAAAGAAGTGAATCAGGAGAAACAAGAAAGGAAGAAAAGAAAGAAAGAAGAGAATGTTACGTATACGGTTCAGTAGTCACATTATAGTTTTACGATTATTATTTTCATTTTTAGTAATTTATTAACAAAAATATGAGCCAACCCGACATTAAGTACCATAAACAAACTCTTAATGACGACCAGTTTATTTGTAATTTATTCGAATTTTATTTTAATGTGTAAAATTTTATTACAATGTTTTATAATCATGGTTTAATAAGACTTTTAATGGGCCCAGCCACACCACAAATAATTCTCGGACACCCCGGACTGTCCGTTTTTATATATCAAAGAACCACCACCATTTAAGAGAACGCAGGTAGTACCAGGTGTGCTAAAATAGTAAATCAGAGTTTATTGAACCAGTAATTACGCTTGCATTTACATTAATATGCGTACAAGCTGAATTAATAATCCAAGTAATCCTGAAGAATATTTTATTTGCTCCTGTAAGAATTTAATGTAATTGAATACGATATTATGGGCAAAGATTAGGGTATATTAACTACGTCTAGAAATAGCTACATATCTGGAAGCTCAAAAAGTATTATTCATACCGTAATTCGTTCATTAGTAAGCATAGTTAGGAAGATTGGAAATTTAATGAACCGCAACCAACATTCAGGCATGAATTTGCAACGTTATAACACCACATTTTCAGTTTGATGGTATTATTCGTTATTGAATGGATTTTATTTGGAGAAAGGAATCGGACAGCAGGACAAATATGGGATTTGAAAAATACTGATAATGCCAATAGACATAGAATATTAGATAAAATTCAATTAGGAGACAAACGCCTCAAAAACCAATATCTTTGTATAAAACAATTTCTTTGTTGAATTTGCTGCTTATTTCCTCTTTGTTCACCTTTTTCAAAATATTACCCAATCTTTGTGGAACGCCACGTATCGATAATAATGGAGCTATTACACGCCTCATGCTACTAACTAATAATTTTGTTGGGTAATGTAGAGAACATTGTCTTCATGCAATACTTACCTAGTAGGTGCTTATACCATCCATTGGTTGCGTGGAATATATTGGCAATGTTCTCAGTTCATGCCTTGCTGTACACCAGACTACATCCCTTAAAATTCCCGAACCTAATTCCCGAAAAATAGGTTTCTCCAGTCTATTAACAGGTGATGTTTTTGGGTTTTGCCATGGCACTTGCTCCCCACAGTGCCGGATTCTTCTGCATGGAATCCGGTAAAAAATATTCACAACGTCATCTATAACATGGTCATCGTTAGGCCAACTACAACAACATCAAATTATTGGCTTGGCGTTCCCGTGACAACGAGATAAACAAAACAAGATAAATATTAACATTTTTTTTACAACAGAGACGACAATTATTTAGAAATTCAACTTAAAAATAATATTAGCATTTCGAAGAAAATAAAAATAAAAACAAACCAAAGCAGTTAGAAAAAACAATTCTTAGAACATCATTTAGAAACCAAAAAAAAAGGACTCTGAAGATGGATTTTAAGGAAAACACTCACACACAACTCTTACAGCTGTAAGTAGGTACAATTTACTGACAATTAAAGTGTTGAAAATAACATGTTATTGTTAATTTAGAAACACTTCAATACACAAGTGCCAACAAAATCTGATTCAATAGCTAGAAAACTTATTTAACCAAGAATATTTCATAGATACATATCATCTACACTAGGGCGGGAACATCCAATGTTCTCACCACAATATTCTTTTCTCTGTTAAATACCTAACTGTAGACGAAGGTTTAAATTTGGATTTATCATTAATTTCACAAAAACATGTCCTCTTTGCATCAGCCAAGAAGGTAAGGAACTTTCAGCTTTGCCGTTTCTGCCTTCTAATTTGAGTTATAAAACTCTTCCACTGGCGCGTAGAACCATATTTAAAGTAGAGTAAAGAGTAATGGTTTATTTATTAGAATTAGAATTAATTTTGGATATCAGTCAAAAGAATGCTTCTTCAGATTGTTATTGGTTAGACGCCCTTTTCATATTAATGTTGCGAAACACACAGATAAATGCAAATTCCAATGTTTAATATACCGATTTTCAAGCAACGCTGATGTATCTGCAGGATTAGTTGTAGACACGTTGACTAGCTGTCGACCACGACGTGTTGAAATTCAGGAACCAATGTAACCTTAATATCATTTGTGAAAAAAAAAACTTCATTAATGAATACAGCTAATTTACGGTGGTTGTTAAAACTACCAACCGTTTATAATCTCCGCTTGAAAAATCATCAAGAAATGGCTTTTAGTGTTTACAGTTTAGTAGCTTATCACTCTCATCCTGTTTATGACGACAACAATCTCTTACCAGACCATAAACAAAAAATCTGCAAGTATATATTTAAGTATTCTGATACTAATGGAATAAACGACTGGGGACATACAACGAAGAAACGGGAATCTTCAAGCAACTTTTTCCTAAAAATGTAACTAATCCACTAGTGCTTTGCCGGTTCATAAAAATGCAACATCCAAATTTGGAAACCTTAATATTAAAGTTGTTGAAAATTCCTGCAGTTTCAGCTGAAATTGAACAATTATTTTCTGATGGAGGCTTCTTAGAAATAGCTAAAAATTCGATATATCTAAAAAATTACTGTATGTTTATTTTACGTTGAGAGACGCGTCGGTAACGGGAAATTTTGTGACGTCGACATCGTGACATCATCGTCACGTCGACAATTGATTTGTCAACCAACCACAATACTGTGTATCTGACTGAGAAAAGAATATTGTAGTGGGGGACGTTAAGTGGCACCACGCAATATGCCTCTCTTCAGATATGTATTTAGCTATTAAATTAAATTTGATTGGGAACCCGTACAGGATAAATTATAGAAAACAAGAGAAACCTATGGTGCTGTTAAATTATTCACATTATTATATTAATATTATATACAAATATTGGAACGACCTCCTATAATTGATGCACTGTATCGGGCTTCCATTTCTTGACTGAGAACAACCTGGCAAGTAATATTAACTAACAACTTGCCTAAGGATTAACGTAATACCATAAATGAACTGCAAGATGCACCGAATATTGCGTAAGTGAACTTACAAAGAGTTTGTATTTTCGGTTTGCCTTTGACAAAAACATATTTACAGATTTGGCTTCTTAACATTTTGCCAGCGTTGACTTTCTGAAGTCCAGATCTATTGCTTCATTACGCTTCAAGTTTATATTCTCTTGTTCATTTTAGCAACTTTTCACATTTTTAATTTTTTTTAATTACGGAAAATTACTCAGTGAAGAATGCTTTTAGAGCAACTTCATAGCACCACGTCATAGCTCAATATATTTATGACTACCTGTAGATAAATATTTTGTTTTGTTACTACCATTAGGTAGAAGGCTGATCAGATACTTCAGTGTGGAGGAGGTATTATGATAGAAATTAGTACCTGGCAAATGAAAGATAACACAATTACGCCTAAATAGTTGACAGAAAATATTATGTATGTTGTAGTTAATTAGAATACAAAATCCATTACAATTACGCAGCAAAATATAAACATATTCCTTTCTTCGGATAATTGTTTCTTTATTCAGTGCATTAAAAAACATATAAATAATCATTAAAATCCATTTGTTTGTTATTGTAACCAGAATGCACAAGTAGATACCTTTCTTAAAGTTTTCAGGCGATTTATTTAAGTATGCATCAACTTCTAGATAATGAATGTTACAAATTAATTAATTTATTCGCACAAATATCGTTTGATTTACTAATTCCGAATTAATTTCTTTTCAATATCCGCACGTGATAACGGTGACGCGGTCATATGAATAAAACATTGCTGTTACGTACACCTTGTTTAATAAAAAAATATATATTTGCAATTTTATTTTGTTGTACCTTTGCAAGTTCGCCACGTAAGATGATGGCACCAGCTTTTTACGCTTTCCTATTTACCAAAATACGCGGGAATCGAGCTAAGACAGAAATTCTATGGGTTGATACTTACGATCTGGAAGGAAGAACAATTGCATGAGCATTGGGAATGTGCCACAATTATACCCATCCTAAAAGGTGGCGATGAAGGAGAATGCTGCAACTACAGACGGATATCATTGTTAGGTGTTACTTATATAACATTGGCCACACTAATCAAAATCAAGGAACAAACTATAGTAGAACCAAAGTTAAGTGAAATCTAAGCGGGTTTCAGGTATATGGATCAGATTTATTCTCTAGAAGATGCGCTAACTTACTACGTATATAACATTCTAGCAACAGGGATATTTATAGATTTCACAAAAGCATATGACTTGGTTAGAAGAAACAAATTAATAGGAGCTTATGGAAAAATTCAAAACTCCTGAAAATCATGAAGAGTGGTAATAACCACATTAAGAAACGCAATGAGTAACGTGAAAGTAGAGACCAGACGATTTACCAATTAGGACAAGCCTCAAACACAGAAAGCATTACTTTCTAATATTAACTTAGAAAAGACGTTTGCTTACTTGGGAGCAAGAATCACGATGAAATGTGGAGAGCAAAAGAAGCAGAAGCAAGTCAAGCAAGTCGTTCTTCCGAGGCCATAAAATCGCAACTATCAAGAAGTATCAATATATAAGACTGTAATTGGACCAAGGGCGATATATCGCTGTGAAACTTGGTTGTTAAATTAAAGTGCAATATGGCTGGCAAGACAAACGGGAATCGAAATCTCTAACATTAAGCTCATATTTTTATGGAATGTGTAAATGTTAGTACTGTACATATATCTTTTTCATAATTTTTGCTTATTTATTAGGGGTACAGAAAATAATTTATTTCCTAGGACAACACGAGCGAAGCGTGTTTGTCAGTGAGAGACAATATTTTGCTTTTCAGGACTTCGAAGTTGGTTTGGTACATTGTACATTGAAGGAAAGCAAGTTTCGTCCTTACAAAAATTATCCGAAGATTTTTCATATTGATTAAGGACAAAATTAACAACAATGTAGATTTAATTAACAGGATTGCTTTCCGATTAAACATAATTTCCTCTTAATATAGTTAATAGTACTGTTAACACGCATAATTGACACTGCTGGTGTCACCAAATTCCTCAATGGACGATCCAGGACTATATCTAAAGACCGCAACAAATAAACGTATGGACCTGAGCATATTATTGGTTCTTTCTTTATCAACGGAAATCTCACCAGGAATAGGTCCATTCTTAGGGTAATATTTCCTAATGATGAAAAGGTTGAAGTTAAACTAATGGACAATAGTCTAAATCCCAATGTCTGGTTCCAGTAAGCACCACTTATTATAAACTCAATGTTAGAAATTATTGACATGAAATTTTGACAGAAAGAAAGGGTCCCCACAATTACCAGATCTTATCCTGCGTGATTTGTTCACCTGGGGCCATTTAAAAAACAGTGTTTTAATATCTTCGCGACAAGTGCTGTACTGTCCCGAAGATATTACAAAATTTGAAGGATGGATTAGAGAAAAAATCGCATTGTTACCTTGAAATGCTCTCAAAAATTCAATTCGTAAATTCAGTGACAGGCTAGGTTACTATCTGGCTGTTACTGGAGCGCATTTTGTCCTTTGGATTTTTTTAATGTCCGTCCAAATAAAAACATGAATTAACATTTTCACATTTTATATATCATTTTCTTTTGTTTTTTGAAACATTTTAATGTAGACATTATTTCAAAAAATAACTATTAAACAGCCAAAAATTCAGCCATTCAAAATTTTTTCTTGCATATCCTAACAAAATCTATAATCCCTTCAAACAACTTCGATTGAAAACGTTAACGTATTATTACGTCGTAGAAGCAATATCCCATACAATTTGAACACGCTGTACATATGTCAATCATGTATTCTAAAAGATTCTCAAATATAGTACAACGTTAGTATTATACGTTGCTTTCATTTTCCTTCGTTTTCTGCAAGCTGAAAATCCCTTAACTTTCTGGTGTTTTCCTTTCAGAGAGAACCTCGGCAGATGAAAAATGCTATATGCACGCAAGTTTCATTAAGATCCGACTTTCCCACCTGGGAACGTTTTCTATGAAATGAATGTTTATAAAACCAACTGTATCATTCTGGATGTTGCGGTAGTTCATTACTCGAACTTGAGAAGGACAACAACATTAGAAAAACATTTCTCAATAATCGCCGCCGGTAAGATATATGCGTAAGCAATACATAATAGTACGGAATTGTAATTTTATTCATTTAGTTCTGCTAATATATGCAGCAATAACATCAATTAATTGCGTAGAAAATATATTCCAGAACATTTGAATTAATTATAACGCGTTTATGATGCAAACAATAGTACAATGTAGGTACGTCTACTTATCCTAACAGTCATAAAATAGTTTGTTTCTTGGAAAGGTCAATTTTAATACGTTAAATTTAATTAGTTGTAATCATTCTTTGATCTACCTCGTGAACTTGTACCACATTTTTCTACGCATTTCTATTATTATTACCGTACTTGAGAAATAATTTAGGCATAGTCACTGACATTTCGAAAAGCAAATCACCTTCACCGCCGTACGGCACGCTATTTCGAATAACAAATCGGCTAATTGTTTATTAATTTCAATAACAATGACGCCTATAACCAATCGGTTCCATTTTTGGCACCGTTAATTCAATTACGAAAATTTTTTTTTTAATTAGCCTATGCTCACGGGAGTGTCTCCCAACAATGGTCCCGAACGAAAAAAAAAGAAGACTTTTGATTATGGACATTCGAATAGGTTCAATTATTATACAGCTAACTCTCTTAAATGACCGACGAACGTAAGAAAACGAGGCAGAGCTTTAGACGAAGACAGTGAAGAATTAACATTACGGTTAAGCTTGAACTTGATGAGGATGGAGCGAGAGGAAGGAGAGAGAACGAAGTCGAATAATTCAATGTAAATTATTTTTTCGTATACAATAAATCTTTTGTCATTTTGGTCTCCTTTATACGAATGAGCGTATGAAACAATAATTAATTGTTGAAACTTAATGATGAATGATGACTGTTAGGTTCTAAAAACATTAAGAGGAATCCTATTTGACGTCGTCCGTCTCTTTTCCTTTCGAAGATAGGTCACGAAATTGTTAATTACCAGCGATTATAATCTTCGGATATTAGTCGGAGTGAGAGGAATTTTATCGTGGATATAAAAGAGTTGCGAGGCACTAGCTAGTTGTAGAATATCAAGATTAGATTTTGATACTATGTACAGTCTATTATTATAAATAGTACCGGAAATTAACACACCAATCAGATTTCGCACTAATATTTATTTTTGTTGAAATTTTAATATCAAAACCACAAAGGAAGCCTCTACTGAATTAAGAACTATGTGGATAGCTTGAATTCTTGTTTAGCATTGTTAAATCTATTACATTTAGACACAAAGTAGTTTCACATCGGTTGGAAGTAACATAAATAGACCACATGCTATAATTAAACACCATTCTTTTCAAAAAGTGTTGTTCTCAATCCGATAAAGGTTTTGGTCTCATGTGCAGAGCGTTTACCATTCCTTTACACGCTGGTACTGGCAGAAAAAAAATAATAAGACAATTCTGAGAGCATTTGTGCATTGTGTTTACTACAATTATAAAATTTACGCTCTTGGAATTTTTAAATAATATTAACAAGATGCTGCGCCACGAAATTTACCTTCCACCACGTTTTTATTTTGGCCATCGTGTTTGCGCTAGTGTCAGCAATACTTCCCTGTGTAGACGCTGGGTTTGTTGTACGAAAAAATTTAAATAATCAAGGCAATCCTCTGAACAATTTTGATGGAGTATTTGTGTACTTTTAATTGAAGTCTCCTTATATATACGGTTTCCCTGGTTTGCGTTAAAATCGTTTTACTATTACACTTTATCCATTATTTTGTCTTTGAATTTAACAGATCATATGTTTAGTACAACTTTCGACTTTGGAAATTTAGAAACATGCAGCTCGAACACCATTAAAGCTGAGATAGATGTAATTCTGATATTTATACTATTGCAAAAAGGAACAAAATAATATTAAATTTCAAAGTTTTAAATTGTTGCTTCAATTCAAATGCATCCTAAATTAAAAATAGCAACATTATCCTTTCATGTACTTGTTGATAAAATGAATAACTCGTCAATACACATTTCAAAATTTAAAAGAGTATAAACGCCTTTTAAATATCAATAAACAAAATTAAACGGTCTCTACGAACTTTTGAGATATGATGTAAGCTATATACAATACATATAATAATTTCGCCCAAAATTAAAAATCGTATTTTATCTCAAATTCGTTATATGCATAAAATATATCCAAAATGTTTCCAACCAGCTGTAACAAAAAAATTTATAATGGTCATCATGATAAGTACAGCAAAATTTATTTCCATTTGCTAGTTTTGTTAAACGGATCTTTTAGAGTTAGTGTCACAAAATCATTTATTAAGACGTAATTATGTGAAATATTTTATAAAAAAAACTCTATTACAACTACTTGTTAAACAAGAAGTAAGGGACGGTAAGACAGAGGAAACCTACTAAGCAATATATTTCAACCTTCAACACGAAGATGGCATACTTGTCAAAAATGCTGCTCATGCGTTGAAAAACACTGGAAAATTTTAGCAATATTGGAGGCTCAGTCGTGGTTTAAGAGTTATTTGTGTTAGTCGATGTTAAGAACCGAGATCGACGCTGTTTACGGGGACAGCGCACAATCATTTGCCGCAGTGAAATTATGGCCAGCCGAGTTTAAACCTGGTCGTACTAGTTTGGTTGACGACGAACTATCGGAACGACCAAAAACTGTAGCGACTACCGATAACATCTGAAAAGAAATAAGTTTAGAGAGAGAGCACCGGCTGTGGGCATCTGGAGGGAATGTGTTTGTTCTATTTATTAAAGATTTTGGCATGGAAGCCCTAATCTCACGTTAGATGCGGCACTTGCTCACTTGGAATCTCCAAAACAGTCTAAGCGTAATAAGTCGAGTTTTGGTAACGATTAATAACTATAGATGAATCCCGAATAAACCAATACACCCTTGAAGCGAAAGCGTAGTCGAAACAGTGGACTGCGAATTGTGACACTGAGGAAAGCAGAGGCTGTTGCCCGGGATGGCGATCGTTTTTTGTTTTTTTGGAATAATAACTGGGTCATACTATGAGTCATTATTTAGCCATCTGAAGGCAGAAAAGGAAAAAACAGCGGCGTTTGAAGAAAAAAACACCAAATACAACGCACCGTGCCACATTTCAATAGTTGCCAAGGCAAAACTTGACGAATTGGTGTTCGAGTTGGTTCCTAGGAGGACGGAGATTTTCATCAAATGAGGAGGTCATCGCATTCGTAAGCCTCTATTTTTCAGAACAAGGTGCTAGCTACTATTTGGACGGACTAAATAGTTGGGGACAACAACAACAACATGAGCAAAGTAAGAAATAAAACTGAACTCGACAAAAAAATACTTGTTCCTGCGTTAGGTTGAATCATTTCAAGCTACCCTCGTAAAATAGAAAAGAATCCAGTCAACAACAAACAACATGAAAATCAAAATTTTACTATCCCCCTACTTAATTATATTGCCTTGTATAAAATTTATATTGTTTGTGCAAATTCTACTTTCATGCATTATTTGGAACCCTAAATTGAGTAAGAGTAGTGTAAAAGAAGCCGTAGTACTTCTGCTAGATGCTTATGAAGAAGTTATTGGTTAGACTTCACATATCTTCAGAAATCGCCAGCATTCTACTGGCTCTATATGTCTCATAGTTTGTGCTATACAGGGCTACGCCGTTATGTGTATAGGATTTTACTTTAAAATTCAAAAGGAAAGGCACCGTAGCTGGATTTTTATTAAACTCAGTTCAAACATCTTCGTGTTTTGCTCCAGCCCACTCATCGTCTGAATTCAGCCTCTTCCTGGTCTTGATTTACCAAATTTGCTGGGATGATGGAGGCAGAAATTTTTCTTTTTCATAATTTAATAAAATTAAGGCTCTTTCAAGTTTACACGAAGTTTATTAATAGATCTGTTAGTAATCGCATACGAATAAGTAACAATAAGAACTTTACGTTATAATAAAAAAAATACTATCGCTAAAAACCAGTTTTTATCACTTCGTTTGTATAGTTTCGATTTTTCTCATTTTAAATGTAATTTAAATTAATTTCCTTGAAATTCTGCAACAATATTACCAAGTTTATTTGATATCATTCTTGTTCCATGAGCAAAAGCAAAGGGCCCTAGAAGAATTTCGCTTGAAACATTTGTTCAGGAAACACAAAAGAATGATACCGTTTAAATTACAAATGATTTATTGTAGCACTACAATATCGTTTCGCCAATTTCAATGATACCGCTTGAAGGTTTAGTAACGCCCTGTAGAATAATTTACCAAACAGTTTTTTTTCCATTAGTATACCTATACATTTACCATTGATTTAATCAAAGTTAAGTGAATTAAAATAAATCTGATCTATAAGAAGTTGATTCTAACGTATCACTAACTGCGCGATCTTCAGCCGATGCTCCCGATTGTTTAGCTTCTTAACTTCTAGTCGTTCGTTTTTAAATATAAATGGTTTTTGTCGCGCGCGGTAGGTGGACGCCCGGTGTCCCGTTCTTAAAAACTCTACCCTCTAGTATCGTGCGCCCGCGGTGGGCATCTATTGTCCGCTTCGCATCGGAATTCCTCCTCGAGGTGTGACACGGACTTTTTTGCCGTCCTCTACCTCCTCCGCCTCGTCTCCATATAGGTCCACGGTTCTATACGCCGGCCAGGGCAGAAGAACGACCGACGCGCCCCCTACGTTCGCTACACATTCCACCTCATAATCAGTTATGCATATTAAGTTAGCTAAGCTCATTATTATACCTGCGGAGTACATATACGAATAGTATAACATAACGACTCTGCACTAAATGCTTCGGATGCACCATGCACGGACGACATCTACAATGTGTATTTGTGTGCTGTGCAGATTCGTTGAAGGATGCACGTAGACACAGATAATGTAATATGGAAAGAGTGCGCGAGAGAGACAGACATCGAGAGGAACACCACACGTCATCTTAAGAAGATTAAGAGGATCCGGTAATTGCTTATTTAGGCTTAATAAAAAGTGACGCATTCATCTCGGTACGTATGTAGGTATGATGGGTGTCGTGTGATATATTGCGCGTACGCAATGTAAAAAAAATATATTTAACAACGAGAATGGTAATAAAATATTTGTAATTTAATACATTTCGATCGTCTGCTAACAGAATATGGAGTTTATTAAGAATCCTTGATGTTGAGTCTTGCGTTTTTTTTTTTTTTAGTAAAATCGTTTTCAAAGCTACAGTACCAAAAATATGAGATTAAAGTATCACTGAAGTGCAAAAATTTTTCCAGTTACAAACAAAATGAAACAAATCGACACGTCTGGGTCAAACTAAACATTGCTATATCAATGTAATTATTATTTTTACGTCCCTTCCATGACATCCCACTGCTAATGGCAACCAACGTAACTAACCCGTGATTCACACAGATCAGGGTAGTAACGATTGACTTACGTAGCAGATAACAGGAAATAATTATTTATGTCACAAGGGACGTACGTACAATTTTGCGGTCGAATATTGCAATACATCCGGGATCACAAAAGTACTTACCCTACTACCCGTCCAACATTTCGAAAAATCTGCATTATATGGAAAATATTTCACGTTTGCTTATATTACTTACATGATTATGAAAGTTATCAATTTCTGTTACGTATTAACACATATTTCTATGCTAATGTACCTTATAAAGTATATTTACTTGAAAATTTAACATAATTATAACCTGAAATAGATTGAGAATTTTAAATGGGAAATGTGTCGAGTGATGTTGGAACAGATTTCGATAGAATTTGTATGAAATATAATGCGTATGTTCATATTCAAACTAAAAAGACGCCGTATCGAATTGTAAAGTGTTTGTCCAAACAACAGCTTTTAAGCAGCCTAAAATAATACAAAATAATCGAATGTATCATATCTGAGACAAGAGATCACCTTGCTAACGCTGGTCCATATATAACAATTGATAAAAAGAGCAGCGTGGCAATAGTAAACAATAGCGATGCCATTAATCTCGTTTTAGCAACAAATTTCAATTCCAGGTATTCATAAGTGCTCGTAATTTGTAGTTTATGAAATACTGGCTACGTACTACGTACTGTCAATAAACATGTCACTCATATATCAACAAGAATAGGCGCGTAATTGGAACCAAAGACATATTGGTCGTTTTACCAACATATACCACAATGGAATCATTTTCCTTAAATAGCATTACCAAAAAGTAGCTTAGATTTTATAGAGTAAGAAATGGTAGAACTGGCTTATCCCACTGCGATTCTTTCAGATAGTGATTCCTCAACTGCTGCTTCTTCAGAAGAGCTAATAGCTCTTCTAGACCTTGGATACTCCGAGGCCATACTCTTACGAATCTTGCATAGTAGCATCGTTTATAAACGGCAGTATCATTTTGAGCCTGGCGGGACCTGTCTCCGTACTGTTAATAAATCCTTATCGCGGTTCTAAATTAAGTACGACTTTTACAGCAGCTTCAGGCCTGGTTTTCTCGTAATACCTTTTTCCTGGAGTCTCGTAATACGCATGTATGCTAGTCTTTCTATGTCTCTACTAAATATTGGTGTCGTGTACAACTGATGGCGACGCATTTGCATAGAATGTGTTCTGCCACCTCCAGATCTTCTTGGCACAGACGATAGATTTGGTCTTCAGCTTTTCCTAGTTCGAATAAATAAAAAGTATTGATATTTTAGGGCTGACTCGACATGGCTCTCGACATGGCATGTCGAAAGTCCTTCCAGTAGTCTTAAATCACCTTTACTGCATGATAGCACCATTTTTGCTGTCTTTGGCGGACCTAATATAAGTGCATTTGTCCTGGAACACTTTCCCATTACGAGGCCCTTTGATTGTCCTCCCATGTTTTTATTGCATGTTTTATGTGGTTCTTTTGGAGCCCGTAAAGGGGGTTAGGGCCAATAAGCAGCGTGTTCGCTGCTTGTGTAGCCAGTTTAGCTCTTTTTCGTTTCCTTCGATACCTTCGTGGCTTGGGACCCACCGCAAATTAACATGATTTTTGCGTCCCAGTTGCGACAGATGCCTCAAACCTCTTTCTTCTCCTTTAGAGGCTTGCCGGGAGCCCACTCGGCGCGGCTTTCAATGATCACCTTAGAAGGCTGATGAAGATTATATTGCATAGGGATCATATTATTCACCCAATATGAATATCCTGATCATCTCAAAGATCTCTCCAATAGACTTAAATTGATTTTTTAATATGCCGGTATATTGGTAAAAGCTATAAGATACAAATTAGTCAACAGTTTCGAGTTGAAACAACGCATGAGCATATAGGAACAATTATAATAATTATTTTAGTTTCATCTGAAGTTAAAAGTCGGTATCTTGTCCATTTATAAACGTTTTAAGTTGCTACTAATTTCGCAATCTTCACGTTACACTTGTTTCAAGTGGAACTCCAAAAATCCTTCGTATTGCTAATTGGTATACTTGTTGAGAGTAATTTGTTGCCTCCAATTACTGCAAAGAAATCATATCTAATAGCAATAACGTTAGGTACCAGTAAGTTCAGAATAACTTAATTCCTAATGACGAATATATTGAAAAGAAAACATTAACGACCTCTACTTGCTATTGCTTATTTATCATTATAAAGGCGCAATTTATTTGAATAGGATGAAAATTAAATTATAAAAAGCGGGTACATTACCCAACTAGTAAACATTTTAATAAAATGAAATCACCTAAATCTGATCGTTATTATTCATTAATGTGCAGTAATTTTATAACCGAACAAAGAAAACCCGTTGGTAAATTATATATAATTTGCTAATTTGGCGACAAATAAAGACGTAACCATCATCAACGGTATTACCGGAATTTGGAATCAATTTGAATTTGAATGAAGTGTCAGGTGATTCCCAACCTCATGATATCACGCGCAAATAATGCATAAATAATATCCTTTTATTGAGATTAGCCTAAGTATTAATTCTGCTCTTCAAGCGTTTACGTACGCATTCAGATTTAATTATGTCTAAAATTAGTATCTAAGATGATGTGAAAATCCTCGGTGCCAGTCTCCTAGTTCACTTCTTTTCCCGCCATTTAATTTGCAACAACGTCAAACCACTACTACTACAACCAAATAGCGAAACGAATGTTAATGGTGATGATAGAACGCAAAGGTACAAATTCGCGTGTGCATTCTGGACGTATATATGTGGATAAGATCGGTCCATTAAACCACTAATTGCGACTCTGTCACAATCGCGGATATCGGAAATGAGGTAATCGATGCGATACGCGAGTTGGGATCTGATAGACGTTTGGCACCGGAGTCAAGATACACCCGGCAAATTATCAAACACTTCCGCAGGTTAACCGTGCCCTTGCTTTTTTTCTTTCTTCTGCATCGTTCCGGTTTTTTCTTTTTAAAAGCGGTAATATTATTTTATACGGTGTAAGCCATCGCGGTGGATCCGAAAGGTTGCGCCTTTTTTTCATGTCCGATGAGAAGTTTTTCTTAAGTAGAACATAATAAATAGAGGCTGTTCAGTTTGAACTCTGTTGTATATATTTTTACATTTTCGGAATCTACGAGTCATTCTGCATCTGAATGCATTATTTTAGGAAAATATTTTCACATTTTTTTAAAGAGCCGATTAGAAATCTCGGCCCAGTGGACCATGACAATGACGTTTTCATTTGCACAATTTATTGTTAAATATTGATGGCCGAATATTACGAAAAGAAACAACATTTTAAGAGAAGCTAATTTGTGCTTAGTTCATAATGATAAAAATGTTGAAAAATACCTTTAGATTAGAATTTCATTAATTATCCGTTGTATTTTCTATTGTTGGGGACATTAATGGTGAACTGGCACAGTAAATAGTTCTTCACATACGAGACTCCGAGACTACAGCAAGCAAATCAATTGTTTCGTTAATTTTGAAAACAAAAAAGTAACCCATAGAACAGGGTTCAACCTGAACACCTTGTATAAGCAAAATTTTATAGTCCTAAAAATTGGGCAATGTTTCACCGCCAATATTGATTCAATATTGATGAAAAAGGTACATATACTATAAACAACTAATTCCTAACACCAGCCTTCGAACTCCAGCATTTAGAAAAGCAAAAGGGTTTGCTCCAACATTTGTGTTCTTTTTCGGTTATTGGAGCCTCTTCAAAGAAGTTAGCATTTGTGGAAACCAGTACTTCTCCGGGAATGCGTATTACACGATTATGATTCTCGACGCTCAAATTAGGCATAACTGCACCCGTAATTGTATACTTACGAATTGCTAAGGATATGCGCACAACATTGCTTTTAAGTTGGCACTCTTTTACACTCTTTTAATAAATTTTCCTTCCAAGCACACAGAGATGACTCACCATGTATAGTCATTAATTCTCTAGGTACGTAGTGTGAGTAAGAAGAGATTCGTACATCGCCTTCAATTCAAAATTCTGTTTTAAAACGTCAAGACAGATGTTTCTTTAAGGTTGGAGCGAGTAATTGAGCTTTTCCTCTGAAGTAGCATGATAAAAATAAAAAGAAATTAAACATTTTATTTTTGATATATATTAATTGCATATTGATACTTGTTTTGAAATAAGCAAATATTTCTTAATTCTAATAAAAGAAATACTTACATACGTTATGGACTACAGACAATACAGAACATTGGTAATAATAAAATGAATGGTGGATATTCAAAAACATTGCTTTCTTACGCAATACTTCCAATAATTGACATAATGTTACTGTTAGTTTTGTCAGTAGTATTATTTAAAGTTCCAAGGACAAATAGCGCTGCTTCTAAATAGTATTCAACATGTTTCCCGAAACCTTTGGGATACGTTTGCCTGAGGTAGATTAGTCCCTATACCTTTTGGTTATTGCACAACCGGCAATTTAGCAAACATTCCTTCTATTTTCCCATTTCTATCTGTGAATTACTTGCCGCGGAGCCAGTTTGCCAATATTTTAGCAATTTGTTTCATCCATCCGACTTTTACATATCCTTTTGATATAGAACTTGATGGGATTCCTACTAGCATGATTGCTATTACTTTTTCCTTCTTCACTTGTAATGCCACAACCATTTAATTTTTACTTCTTTACGTATGTTATTTTAATTCTTCGTTACGCTGATGATTCACTCGTTTTCATTTTGACGTATAAACATCGGCAGTTTTATCAAAAAATAGGAAGCATCGAATGTGAGGTTGAAGATATTAATCAACCACATCAAATTCAAATAGATCTGTTTTTTGTGAAACCTTTGGGGCCCTGATCACAGATCATGAACTAAGAATCATAATTTTAGATTATCAGAAAAAGAATACAGCTTTTGTACGTCAAAATTAAAACGTCAACCAAATGTAGACACAAACAAATCGCGATTGCTTTATCAAGTCGCAAAAAACCGTTAATCCAGAGGAGTAGGGGGATTGCCAATTGCGATTAGTTCAAACAAAACATGTATTACGAAAGAACACACAGTGGGACAGGACCGAAACAAACGTGTTTAGATCCATGTATAAAAAATCACAGCTAAAAGGTGATTGAGAAAGTAACATTACGTTCTTTTATATTACTTATCTCAAAATAAAATCAATCTTTTCAAAGTTTTGACTGTTGAACGACCACCAGTTCTCGTTCAATAAACTAATGTTTAGATCGAATATTGAACTACCATTTGTTTTTTTAGTACATTCTTAATTCATTGGTGGGCTCGGTTCGTCCTGTTAGAAGTAAACACACCTCCAATCTATCAATCAAATGCTCTTCATAAATGTTTTTCATCTTACAACAAGGAACAAGGAAATACCAGCAACCCAAAAATTCAGATTTCGATGAAACTGTATAGATTGAAAGAATATCATATTATAGATTAGATTAGATTATTACCCGGGGTGGTCCTTGACCTATCGCATTGAGACCCTTTCAGGTCTATTGATTCCTCTCTCATTAGATCAATTACATTAGCTTTGCTTTCTTTACTAGATTTAGCAGTATTGTGAGTGATCCCTCTACATAGGTTTCTGCTTTTGGATATTCCGAACCCATTTCTGAGAGCCGTACTCCTGCCAGCGCAATACATTCGTACAGCATATGGACGGCAGTCTCTTCTTCCATCTGGCAGAATCCACATGCTGTTTCCTCCGTCAGGCCCAGATTGCTCTTGTGCTTCTTGAGCATAGAGTGTTCTGTTAACAGGCCCACTATTGCTCTAACAAACTTCCTGTCTCTGCTTAGTAGGTCCGCTGTAAATGTAAGCCTGTGTTCAATCAGAAATTGCTTGGCCTGTCTCTGACCTGGAATGATCTTCCACTAGTCTTGAGATTTCTTCTTCAACGCAACTTTTTTTAGCGGCCAAATTCCTCGAATCCTGGTTTCAGAGTACAATGCCTTACAATGCCAACATGTAATCTGAAGCATATTACATATTAAAGGATGACGCGTATTTTTTTCGGAAAATAGAACACCGGGAAACCGAGGTACTCTATGTACACAAAATCATTATTTTTTTATTTCTTCATATTAAGATAATTTGAAGCATATATTACATAGTTAAGGATAGCGCAAACTATTTTCGAAAAAATAAACAACGGGGGTTCTGGTGTTACAACTATTTCTAAATTTCAGAGATCTATTCATAATAACATCATTGAAACTTGTAACTGGCGAGTTTCGTGAAATAGCCTGTATGATTCCTGCAAGCAACATCCAATCGCAACATACATGTTACTAATTTACTAGTTTAGCCGTATATACAACAGAAATCGCTATTAGTATCAATTAGTAACGATTTCTGTAAACACTATTATGTTGAGATGTGATTCAGTTGACATATCACCTGCTTTTATAGGTAGAATTACATTTAGTACTTACACTGAATTGATAACAGTGCAATACCAACATTGGTAATTTTGAATACCAAAATGAAGCAAAAAATACGCTGCGTTGGGATGGATTATTCATCATAAATAAATATTATTCACGATTATTGACAGCATTAGTTCCTTTTTACACAGGAATTGCCGCTGATAATTTATCTAAGCATTATAACAACAAACATCTAAATGCTTTTAATATAGCGAATGATCTAATGCTAATTACGGTTAGTAAGAAGTAATTTTTCCTAATTTTAGCTAGTGACTCAAAGTTTATCCTTATAGATGCTTCATTAATTATGAACATTATAAAATAATTGTTTTATGATGGAATTATTTCTTTTCTGCTGGTGATTTTTGCATATACGTCAGACGACCTTCTTTTTAATTCACTGCTTTTTCCAAGAAATAGTAACTTAACTTTCGAACAAACATCCTAATTTTATATAACAACTACGTAGTATAGAAAAATATCTATAACGGGTTAGATACTACGACTAGCTTAGGCTGCTCCTCGCCTAATATGCTTCTCCTTGTTGATACTTGCAGAGAAATTGTTCGTCTGCCTAGTCTTCAGGTTAACTACCACAGCATAGCACTTCTCTGGGTAATTCCATTTTGAAGAGGTACTTCCTTTATTGAGAATGTTCAATCCGGATCCCTACAGCTACGAGGATGTCCGTTCTGAACAATCTCAGCTGTCCACTTGTTAGGAGAGGTCGGAGCGTCGTTTGCGATGTGGGAGGATTTAATTCCATCTCATATCTTCAAGAAGTTTTCACGGGTTCTGATCCTAACACACAGAAACGATCATCTGATAGATCCTTTCTGTGTTTAAATATGCCCTTACCATTTCTTTCTGTATCTCAACGATTGACGTAGGCAACTTTCCAAAGAATTTTACGTAGAACGTATTCAAGTTAATTGTTCGCTTAAGAATAATTCAATGTCATCTACCCGTTTTTCTTTCTTCCCTAAAAAACCTCTTTTGTTTACGTTGAATAAATTTCCAGTTAACATGACGATTTTAACGCTTTTATACCGAACCTACTAATTATCGTTTTGCGTCGATTATAAGTAGCCGACGCTACATGGCGTTCCGCAATTATGCGTTTTGCATTAATCTGGCACTTAGCTGTTACATAAAAATATTAACAAGTAAATTGTCGGATTTTGCAATGCTAATTTACGATTTGCTACTATGAATAGCACGAGCTGCGATAACAACAGCAAAAAGATAATGCCTTTTAAAACCGCATTTACGTATATCAGACAAGAAAGAGACTGGGTGATCCCAAATTAGAACATGTACTATAATGTTACTGAGTAAGGTTACAATAACCACAAGAAGCTGAATATTTAATGCTCACATATTGATACCCTAGCGCATGAAAGGAAAGGCAAGTACCGTGCCAAGCGCTGACTCATAAGTGATAAGTGAAATGATTTACACAGCATCTGAACTCATGGTGATTCAAAGAATTGAGAGGATAAAATTTTTCCATCAAGATCCAATTAATTCTGAACCTATAAGATGGTGGTCCAGTAGTAATAGGTCCCGCCCCTGATTGGGACAGAATTAGTCGTTCTTAGTTCGAGACCCGCCAGGGTCAAGTAGCCGATTTCTTAGGCATTTGCATGTTGCGAAATAATAAACTGCCTCTTTACCCTTTACAGTGAGGAACTAATAGCAACAAACCTTGTTACATTAGAAAGCAGCACACACAATAGTATGCATAGTTGCACATTGGTGTTCTTAACATCTATTCTATGGCAGAGGTATCTTGAATAATTGATTTCTATGTTCTAAAGAAAAACAGAAAATTTAAGTTTAAATCTGATGAAAGTATAACTCTGGACGGTACCAAACCATTGAATTGAACAAATTTTTTGTGAGTTGGCTTTTGAGCTAATCCAAATAGTATGTCATAATTTGAGATCGTTTGACAATTCTTTCGATTTATTACCCTACCAAGTATTGTTGTAGCAATAATTCCGACTTCTTGATAAAAGACATACTCTTTCGTATTGAAGGTTCTAAAGAGTGTATGAGAATTGGCGCAGAACTCTGCATTCTGCTATCGCAAACCTTCATTTGATCAGACATATAATACTGGCAGACATGCGACACTACTTTCAGCAGACGTATCTGCCATCAACATGGGCGTTGAGCAGAGGTGCACGGTACAGGCTGATAAGGCTCCTCACCACATTTACTTCCACCTGGATATCGGCAACAGCGTTGCTGGAGTCTTTTTCGATTTGTCGAGAATTTTCGGCACAGTTGATCATTCGCTTTTTGTTGGATACAATGCACAAATTGAGAGTCAGAGGAGTCGCAAATAACATTTTTTACTCTTTCCTGCGGGGTCGCAGAGCATATGTCGCGGTTGCCGGTGAGAAGGATGGTATCCGACAGTTGCACTATGCTGTCCCGATAGAAATGACTTATGGCGTGCCACAAGGTTCGGTGCTTGCCTTTTTTTTATACGTTAACGATTTGGATTTCTCCGTGCCTATATGCGTAGTATCTCAATTCGCCGATGATACTAGTTGTATAATATCTGCATCTTCCATTGACAAACTAGCAATAACTACAAATTATATAATAAGTCAAATGAACAACTGGTGCATGCGCTGTGGCCTTACGCTAAACGGCAGCAAGACGGGTCGCTTTCGATTATCAGCACAATCGAGTGTTGCTTCTCTGTCTGTTCGCTACATGGGAAAAATAATACCAGAGGATGAGTCTGTAAAGTTTTTGGGACTAATCGCCGACCATAGCCTGAGGTTTGCCGGGCGCTATATATCATTAGAGAGTAAACCCTCTTCGACAACTTTAGGCATAAGGGGTTTGAGGGATACGGTCGGTATTCCATTCATTGCATCCTTCTACTTTGCGTACGTCTAGGCGCGATTGCGATATGCCTTCATCTTTTGGAGTGTGACTGTGGCAGCCTGAAACGCGTAGTTCGACGTATGGTTGGTGCATCCTCACGGGAAACATGTCGCCCAATATTTAGACAATCACATATACTCCCGTTGTGGTCGACCTCTACGAAATTTTATCCTGTTATAAAAGTCACGAAACTGATTTTGTCCGAAGAAGAATTCTTGCAGACTCTTTGTTAACTGCAAGAGCAATCTTCACGCTTACACTAGAAATAACAAGTGTCGAGTGTGTTCAGAATAGGAGGATGGAGCT